>QLTV01002537.1:740955-779652 GCA_003457575.1 Thermophis baileyi | reverse complement strand
GTCCATTCCAGGTCCTTGGTAAGGACTCGATAGGTAGACAAAAATGTCAAACCCAGTCTGAACATCTGAATATCTGGCTGGTGTGATGTGTTGTTGTTGTTATTATTATTATTATTATTATTATTATTATTATTATTATTATTATTATTATTATTATTATTATTATTATTATTTCGTGCCTTCAAGTCATTGTTGACTCTTGACAATTGGACAAGTCCTTGCAGTTTTCATGACAAGATTTCAGAAGTGGTTTGCCATTGTCTCCTTCCTAGGGTTGTGAGGGAGTGACTAGGCCATCGGCCCACATTTACAGCTGCTTGCAGTGTCCTATGGTCATGTGGCCACCATGGATTCACTTAACAACCATGCTGTTGCTATTTGACTGCAGCATTTCCTTAACAACCACTATAACAAAAAGTTGTTGAAACACGGCTCCAGTAATTGGACTTCTGTTCATTAGTACTTTTACCTTGCAGGACTCGGAGCTAATTTTTTGCAGTACAAAAGCTAATAGCTCCTTCTCTATATGTTTATATGTGATAAAAATCAAATTTCCTTCCATATCAAATTCTCCCCCGAATCCATTTTTATGGGGAGAACAGCCTGTATGTGGCTCCATTTCTTTAACAGGATGAGAAAAAGTGCTTTGTGTGCGACTCACGTCGACCTTATGATCCTGTGTCCAACCGTAACAGCCATCGCATTGAGAATGTCATCACTGCCTTTGCTCGCTATCGGAAGAAGACCTGGTGGCAGTCAGAGAATGGTAAGAAATGGAAATCTCCATACATAAATGCCAGGATGACAAGTTTTTGAGGAGTTGTACAGGCAATCATCAGTGCAAATCAGTTGTCCAATCTTTAAGGTGTCAGTGCTGATGATGTTACCTAGTTTGGTAATGAAACGTCTGCAACCAAGCTCAGAGAATACCAAGGACCCCTCATGGAGTATTGGACTATAAGGATGTTTGATCTAGCACCTGCCGGGAAGGGTGTGTTTTTAACTATGTTTTATGGATTGTTGTTGCCTAGAGTCATTGTATGAGATAGGTGACCATGTGAGTCCTGTAAATAATGAAATAAATGGAACCATCTTTCAGAGTAGAGCACCATAAATGTCCTCGAGTTATCTTAGCCACCCTGTGATGTAGATGGGCTTAGGAAATTGTTTGTATGTCACCCTTACATTGGGACAAGGTGATTATGTGAATTGCTACTAGTTAAAAGACATTGTGCAATGTGTTCTTCTATAGATATTTTTGTGGAAAGAAAAAAAAAGGAAGCAATTATAAGAAACCAGGGGAAAGTTATAATCTTAGTGGTCATCTGCCCACCCACCCCCCCTTAAATGTCATCAATGAGGCTGGATAATCTCTTTATTTATTAGATTTATTACGCTATAAGGTTTATTGTTGAATACAGGCAGTCCTCATATCTTATGACCCATTGATGAATCATGCGTAAAAGCTTTCCAAGAAAGGTGCGTTAAGGCCTTTTATAAGATAACAAGGAAAACATCAGAAAGTCCTCTCAGGCAACTCAATGTCTAGTGCTCGAGTCACCCTTCAGATGCTTTACCGTAATGCACAGTGCTCTGCGTTAGGAGAGGTGAAGCTGATGGGAGCTGGATGGCCTGATCCCTGCTGTACCATCGCAAGGGTGTTATAAGCTGTTGTAGGAAGTTAGCACCCACCCCTCTCCTAGGAAAATGAGATATTTTAGGAAATATTAATAGGGCAGAATATTTTCCCCTAAAAGGGAGGCAGAAACTCAGCCCCCCCACCTTTGTCAATGGGCCATTAAGGCCTGGGCCAGTCTATTCTACATAACAAAGATAGCACTTAGACTTAGCAATAGCACTTAGACTTATATACCGCTTTACAGTGCTTTACAGCACTCTCTAAGCGGTTCACAGAGTCAGCATATTGCCCCCAACAATCTGGGTCCTCATTTTACCCACCTCAGAAGGATGGAAGGCTGAGTCAACCTTGAGCCGGTGAGATTGGAACCGCTGAACTGCTGAACAGTCAGCTGAAGTAGCCTGCAGTACTGCACTCTAACCACTGCGCCACCTCGGCTGAAGATCTACCTCCTTCAGGCAGAGCCATACGCTGTAGGAAGTTAGCACCCATCCCTCTCCTAGAAGAATGAAATATTCTAGGAAATATTAAAAAGGCAGAATATTATATTTCCCTGGATGAGAAATGGAGAAACATGTTTTTTTTAGGCAGGAAGCAGACTCACTCTTAATAGCCCCCACCCTCCTCAATAGCCCACAGCAGATGTCAGCACTTAAGAGATAAAGAGATAGCTAGGTCTATTCATAAGCAAATGCTCTCACCCAAGATTCAACAAAGGTAGGATTAGCCCTCTACATGGCACCTGGGGAGATTACATAATCACCCAGCAAGATTCAACAAGGTCTGGGACTCAAAAGACAACCTACAAAGTTACCCCTGCATGGCCCCATGGGAGTCTGACAACCAATCAGAACACAAGCTCAAATTCAAAGCCCAACAGAGGGTATAAATCTCTCTCTCTCTCACCCATGTGCTTTTTTTGCCCAGGACCTCAAAACCATGTGGTCCTGTCCACCATTAAAAACCATCTTTCCAATCAGCCACCATGTTTCCAGTGTCTTTCTCCCCACTTGGAACTGAACCCAGATGGACATTTCTTCCAACACTGTCTACCAGCAGGACTTCTAGATACGCATAGCCGTTTTCTTCCTTGCTGCGCTACCGCGTGTTTCTCTGCAGCAAGCCGACTTCACAATCGGGTCGGCCTGTCCTGGATCTGCGTGTTCTTTGTTCAGATCATGTCACCTCCGAGGCAGAGTAGGAAAGAGGGTTTCCCCAGAGTCCTGTTGCTTTCCTTTTACTCCCACGCAGGGGAAATGCTGAATCATGTACAACCAAGTCTCTTCTTCCTCTGATTTTTGCCAGGTGGGGGTGGGGGCTCCTACAGGAAGAGCCAGCTACTCAGAGAGGAACTCAGCACCAGCAACTGGCTTCTGGCAGCCAGACTGTCTCTCTCTTGGTCCAAAAACCACCCACACAGCTTAGAGCTCAAGTCTCCTTAACCAGGTCTTCTGCTGGTTCCACAAAGTTCTCAGGTGCTTCTTCTGCCTAGATTCATCTGGAGTTGCTCTTATCCTTTGTTCCAGATTGGAGAGGGTGGACAGGATGAATCATTCCCCCCCCCCCCATTCTCATCTTTTAAAAAAACATCAGAGAGGCAATTTGCAGCCAAAAAGAAAGCAATCAAAACAACAGTTTGCTTAGAATATTTACACCAGAGCAATATTTTATCTAGAGTTGTTTTTTTTTTAAAAAAAAGGTTTTAATATGTTCTTAAAAAGGTTATAAGAGCAGATTGTTTGGATCAGAGGGATCGTTTAAGAAAAAAAAAAATTGCAGTTCTAGGGGAGTGAAACTGACATACCTTTTTTTTTACTTTGCAAAAAACATGGTGAATATATGTATACTACCGGTAGTAATTTAAGATGCCCTATACTTACTGTATTTTGCTTTATTTTTGAACCATACCTCCCAGGAAGCTAGCAAATTCAGTTATAAAAGTCATACATAAAATAATCCAATATATTACCAATACAGGACCGGTTGCTTTCATGGTGTGGAGACAATAATTTGGTCCTTAACACCAATAAGACCAAGGAGCTTATAGTGGACTGTAGAAGGAATAGATCAGACATCCAGCCCTTGCTTATCAATGGAGACCGAGTGGAGCAAGTGGCCAGTTTTAAGTTTCTGGGTGTTATCATAAAAGAGGATCTGACCTGAGGCGCACACATTGCAGCACTGGTCAAAAGGGCCCAGCAGAGATTATACTACCTGAGACTTCTCAGGAAACAACAACTGAATGAAAAACTGCTGGTGGCCTTCTACAGCTGCNATCACAAAATACTAACTATATTCAATTCTACTGTATCGTGCAATATTAATGCAATATCAGGGATTTTCAATTCAATTGTATAGAATGCGAAGGATGTGTATTTTTGTTTTATTTTTATAGTTATAATCAGGGGTGGGTTCTAACTTACCTAGCTGCCGGTTCGCTTCCTCTCGCGCCGCCTGGCCGCGCCTCGTGGGTGCGCGCATGCGCAGTGCAAACCCCCCCAAAAAGCCAAAAACAAGATGGCGACGCATGCGCAGTGTTGGAAACTCGGCTTCTGCGCTTGCGCAGAAGAAAAAAAACCGGAAAAAATCCCCCCCCCAAAATAAAATAAAAATTCAAAAAAAAGATGGTGGCGTCCACGGACCGGCACCGACTGAACCGGATCCATGACATCATCGTGACGTCACCAGCGGGTTGCTACCAGTTCGGGCGAACCGGTCCGAACCGGGAGGAACCCTCCTCTGGTTATAATGTACACTGAAGATGGCATTTAATTTCATTGTACGAGGTGCAATGACAATAAAAAAAACTAAAAACAAAAACAAAAAACTACAGTAATATTATCTGGTATTACATTCTTGTATCATGAATGCAGAAATGTGTTTGGGTTCATTTCTTTATAGCTCAACTCTGTCTGACCTAGTGGTAAAAAGGTAAAGGTAGAGGTTCCCCTCGCACATATGTGCTAGTCGTTCCCGACTCTAGGGGGTGGTGCTCATCTCCGTTACAAAGCCGAAGAGCCAGCGCTGTCCGAAGACGTCTCCGTGGCCATGTGGCTGGCATGACTAAACGGCGAAGGCGCACGGAACGCTGTTACCTTCCCACCAAAGGTGGTCCCTATTTTTATACTTGCATTTTTTACGTGCTTTCGAACTGCTAGGTTGGCAGAAGCTGGGACAAGTAACGGGAGCTCACTCCGTTACGCGGCGCTAGGTATTCGAACCGCCGAACTGCCGACCTTACTGTTCGACAAGCTCAGCGCCTTAGCCACTCTTTCCTACCACCTGTATGGTTTACAAGACAGTCATAGTGAGTGGTGGTGGGGAGGTTTTGTTAAAAGAGGTCTGCCTTCCTTGTCAGCTGTTGGTGGTGGGATTTTGGCAGCTGCTGGAGCTAAGGTGTCCCTGCATGTTGTACATATAGAGGGGAGGGGGATTTACTATGGTTCTTAGATTTCTCCATGGCTCATAGAAGATACCCAACAAGAGTGTTTCTCAACCTTGACGACTTTAAGATATGTGGACTTCAACTCCCAGAATTCCCCAGCTAGCCATGCTGGCTGGGAAATTCTGGGAGTTGAAGCCCACATATCTTAAAGCAGGGGTGAAATCCAGCAGGTTCTGACAGGTTCTGGAGAACCGGTAGCGGAAATTTTGAGTAGTTCAGAGAACCGGCAAATACTCTGGCTGGCCCCAGAGTGGGGTGGGAATGGAGATTTTGCAGTATCCTACCCCTGGAGTGGGGTGAGGATGGAGATTTTGCAGTATCCTTCCCCTGCCACGCCCACCAAGCCACACCACGCCCACCAAGCCACGCCCACAGAACCAGTAGTAAAAAAAATTGGATTTCACCACTGTCTTAAAGTCGTCAAGGTTGAGAAACACTGCCCAACGTAGTTTGGATGGGAAGAAGAGCAACAGTGGGCCAGCTGTCATTTAGGAAATTGGGTCATCGCCATTATTGATTTTCTATCATGAGAATCCCCCAAAGGTTCCGAGGAATATTGGATTCCCTTCCAAAATAGCTGCCTAGAGTTGCTTCAAACAGCGAGCTGGCGGTATATAAATTTAATAAATAAATAAAATCAGGTCAGAAACCATTGCCCTGATATTTTTCTGGGGTCCACCGACACCCATCTCTTTATTTCTTTAGGAGTGGAGCAAGTCAGTATCCGCCTGGACTTAGAGGCTGAATTCCACTTCACGCACTTAATCATGACTTTCAAGGTATGTTCCATTTGACCACAGACCATAGGAGAGGGTTCCCACGATGCCTTCTTCTTTGAGAAGCATGAATGGGGAGCCTTTGGGGAGCCTTTGTTGCCTTATACAGTTCTTCACAAGGGAGGGCCTTTATTTAAAGTACAGAACAGACACCCATTTCCATGCCGACTTTCCTGTCTGCAGTATCTAAAGGCAACACCTTTGTATGCAGTTTCCTAATTTCATTGTATACAGTGATGCAAATGATTCTTATGAAATGTGTGTGTGTGGGGGGAAGCCTTATAAAACTACTTTGTAAAATATCAGATTAAATCTGTTTCATCTGTTATGTAAACATGTATAATTAGCACTTGATTTGATGGATTATTGAGGGGAATAACAGAATAACAGAATTGGAGAGGACCTTGGAGGTCTTCTAGTCCAACCCCCTGCTTAGGCAGGAAACCCTATACCATTTCAGACAAATGGTTGTCCAATCTCTTCTTAAAAACTTCCAGTGCTGGAGCATTCACAACTTCTGGAGGCAAGTTGTAAAGATGATTTTGTTAAATTCCCTTCCCTTCCCTTCCCTTCCCTTCCCTTCCCTTCCCTAAAGCAACACCCCTGCCAGCATTGCAGCACAGTAGCATAGCCTTGTTAAATTGAGGTTCTTAAATCAAGGGTTGACTGTATCCCTGAACTCTAGGGCCATGTGGATGAATACAGACATGACCATGGAGAAAATACGTGGTAACCATTCATAAAACTTAGCCCAGGCAAACAGAAAGTGTGAGAGAGAAACTCAGAATTGTCTCACCTTGATTCTCTCTGGTTTAAAGAGGGAAGGAAAAATATCACCAGATTTCCATGATTCTATTATGGAAATCTGATATTTCCTCTTCCCTCCTTAAACCAAATCAAACCTAGAGTATTGATAGTCTGTATCAATAAAGTAAAACTCTGGAGTTTTTTGTGATGTCTGTTTCTTGACCTTGAAGGGCTGATAGACCTTTACACAAAATTTATAATGTAGGGCCTGGTTCACCCATGTTTATTTATTCCTTTATCATTATCACATCTCATTATTTTATTTAATTGTGAAATTTGCACACTACCTCAATCCAGCTTAACTCCAGGCAAGATATAACACGGACAATTAATAATGATGATAATAATGATAATGATGGTACTGCAGAGGTGGGTTTCAGCAGGTTCTGACCAGTTCCGGAGAACCGGTAGCGGAAATTTTGAGTAGTTCGGAGAACCGGTAAATACCACCTCTGACTGGCCCCGCCCCCATCTATTCTCTGCCTCCCAAGTCCCAGCTGATTGGGAAGAAATGGGGATTTTGCAGCAACCTTCCCCTGGAGTTGGGTGGGAATGGAGATTTTGCAGTATCCTTCCCCTGGAGTAGGGAGGGAATGGAGATTTTGCAGTATCCTTCCCCTGGAGTGGGGTAGGAATGGAGATTTTACAGTATCCTTCCCCTACCATGCCCACCAAGCCACGCCCACCAAGCCACACCATGCCCACCAAGCCACACCCACAGAACTGGTAGAAAAAAAATTTGAATCCCACCACTGTGGTACTGCTACTATTAATAATAATAACAATACAGTAATTTTAAATGCAGACAATATAGAATCGTAATAAAAACTAAAAGCTGAACAACACTTCAGATGGTAACTTGAAGACACCCAAAGTGATTCTTGTAGATCTCCAGTCCAGTTTGGAGTGATTCGTTGGGTGACCATTTCTACCCCGCAGACCTTCCGACCTGCAGCCATGCTGGTGGAGCGCTCGGCAGACTTTGGCCGCACCTGGCAGGTGTACCGCTATTTTGCCTATGACTGTGCAGCATCTTTCCCCACTGCCTCCATTGGACCCTTGAGACGAGTGGATGATGTGATCTGCGAGTCACGATACTCGGAAATTGAACCTTCTACGGAAGGGGAGGTGAGTGTGACTCCTGGCTTCAGGGCTGCAAAGTTGAGAATAGATAGTCCTTGACTTACGACCAATCACTTAGTGATGTCATGACCAACCTGAAAAAGGGGACTTAGGACCTGGATTCGAAATTCCAAGTTGCACCCCTCTTGGCAGTCACATGACCACATTTTATGACAGTTTTGCCAAAAACTGGCACTTCTGGTTTTCAACAAAACCTCACCCGTAATGAACCATTGGTTCACTTAATGACCAGTGCAAGCAAAGATTGTAAAATGGGTAGGTCATTGGTCAGCAAGCTCCATAAGGGTTGTATGTTGAGGACAACTTGTAAACAAAGCTACTGCATTCAACCAGGGTTCTTTCTCTTCTCTGTGTTATGTCTTTCTATTACTAAATTTGCAGATGATACAACAGTGGTGGGACTCATCACTGGGGGGGGGGAACTCATCACTGGTAGGGGATGAGTCTGGGAGTCAAAGAGTCCTTTGGGAGTTGGGCGGCATACAAATATAATAAATCTAAATCTAAATCTGCCTATCGAGATGAGGTGGACCGGTTGCTTTCGTGGTGTGGAGACAATAATTTGGTCTGTAACAAAAATAAGACCAAGGAGCTTATAGTGGACTATAGAAGGAATAGATCAGACATCCAGCCCTTGCTTATCAATGGAGACCGAGTGGAGCAAGTGGCCAGTTTTAAGTTTCTGGGTGTTATCAGAAAAGAGGATCATGGTTTGCCAATTGCACAGTGGCAGATAGGACAGCGCTCCAGAGGGTTAACATCTTTGCCCAGAGGATCATTGGTTGCCCTCTCCCCTCCTTGGAAGAGCTTTATAGCTCCCGCTGCCTTAAGAAAGTTCAAAACGTTCTTAAAGATCCATCTCATCCTGGGCACCCTTTTTTTGAACTATTACCATCTGGCAAACGGTACAGGATAATAAAAACAAGGACAAATAGGCTGAAAAACAGCTTCTATCCCAGGGCAGTAACCATATTGAATTCTACTGTATAGTGCAATATTAATGCAATATCAGGGGTTTCAATTCAATTGTATTGAATGTGAAGGATGTGTGTGTGTGTTTTATTTTTATAGTTATAATGTACACTGAAGATGGCATTTAATTTCGTTGTATGAGGTGCAATGACAATAAAGTAAAGTAAACTTTCTTCTTTGTTCTAGGTCATCTACAGAGTGCTGGATCCAGCTATTCCAATCCACGACCCCTACAGTGCAAAAATTCAGAGTGAGGTTTTTTTTTATGGATTCTGGGGCTGAAAAGAGTAGAGCAGTTACCAACTTTAAGATATGTGGACTTCAGCTCCCAGAATTCCCCAGCCAGAATTCTGGGTGAGGAATTCTGGGTGTTGAAGTCCAGATATCTTAAAATTATCAAGGTTGAGAAACACTGGAGTAGACCATTAGTTTGAGGTGCAGAAAACATTCAATATATCCCACCTCCCTTCAACATTTTCGGAGCTGGGCCATGTCCAAAATATTGCAAATTCTTTCCTGTTCCAGATTTATTTGAAGAAAAGCCCAAATAGCTGGGTTAGCATATTCTGGGTGTGTGTGGGTGAGTGGGGGAATAGAATGCTCCAGGAAACATTGCGACATTCAAGGAATGGGCTTTTGCTTTTTTAGTAGCATCCATATGTGTTGAGACTACTACAGCTTCTAAAATTCTCAGCCACCATGGCAATAAAGATAAAAATACATTTCAAAGTCATCTCTTTGGGGAAGGCCATTTCTTTCTTCTCAGTTGCTAAATATCAACCTGTTGACGAGAATGGTTTCCAAAGGCAGGCAGTTCCATATCCAGAATATTCCACTGGAGTATTTTAAGCAGAAACTGCATAGCCATCATGGGTGAAGAACTATCCAGGGACTTCTTTTATTGGCAGTGAAGGGGATTATGAAATTACTTTTCCAACTTTTCCAGTTCTTTTCCAACGCGATGATTCTTCTGAAAAATATATATTCCCCATTAGACTCAAAATGCTAGGTAAACATGCTATTACTACAAGAATCTCTTCCCAATGAGAAAATATCCTAGACCAGTCTATGTAGCACACAAACACACACACACACACACACACACCTATCCATATAAAGAGGGAGAGATTTATTTAGCTAACTAGTTAGTTCACTCTGTTTGCAGTTCAGTCTGCAGCTGGCCTTGTCTTTTGCCCTATTTCAGGCTAGTTAATTTTGGCCCTCGGTGTATTTTTTGCTCTAGCAATTACTCTGTTGGCTCCAAGGATCTGTCTGGGCATTTACTGTCCCTTGCCTTCCCTCCTCCCTAACGTGGTGCATATTTTTCTGATTCTAGCTGATACTTTGTACAAGCCAGTTAATCTAAAATGGTCAAGCTTCTTGCTTTCTCACCACAATCTTGAGGGGTCCTTGGTGCTCTCTGAGCTTGCTTGTTTTCTTTGCAGACGTTTCATTACCCAAACTAGGTAACATCATCAGTGCTAGTAGGGAGTGCTGTTTGCTGTCAGTTTAGATTCTAGTGGCTTGCCTTTCAGTGTTGGTGGGAACGGTCTTAGAGATTCTTTGGTTGGGCTGTTTGCTGTTGGCTGCAACAACCACTATGTAGGACAAAAAGGCAGAAGACTGGCAGAACGCATCCACAAACACCAACTAGCAGTCAGAAGACATGAGGAAAATTCTTTAATTTCACAACATATAGACAGATTTAACCATAGTTTCCATTGGGAAAATGTGACCATCCAAGTCCAAGCCAAGTTCAAAAACGCCAGGGAATTTCTAGAAGCCTGGCACTCTGACAAATTAGTCATCAATTGACACATAAACATTAACCACATCTATAGACTATGTAAAAGACACAATCACCCAGCCCAAAAAGGAACAAAAAATCCCAAGCACCTCTCCACCAACAATCAGCACCCAGATCAGAATGATTAATTCCACGGTTAACATCAGACCAACAATCAAGTAAACAAAATCCCAGTCAAGAAACTGTGAAAGAAGCCAACAGCAAACAGCCCAACCAAAGGACCGCACCTCTCCACCAGCAATCAGCATCCAGATCAGCATAGATCCAAGATTAACATCAGACCAACAATCAAGTAAATCATACCCCAATCAAGAAACTGCCAAAGAAGTCAACTGTAGCCAACAGAAGCCAACAAGACCACACCCACCCACACAGACAGGCAAGACACCAGAATATAAACAGAGGGCAAACCCCACTCCTCACTAGCACTGATGGTGTTACCTAGTTTGGGTAATGAAACGTCTGCAAGAAAACAAGCAAGCTCAGAGAGCACCAAGGACCCCTTGTGTCAACCTTGAGCTACAACTATTCTCCTTTATTAGTCGCCACAATCTTACGATCTTCTTGCATCTCATGATTTCAATGCCCAGATCTCCTGAAAGTCACCAACCTGAGGATGAACTTGACTAAATTGCACACTCTGGGAGACAACCTCTTGGATTCACGTCGGGAAGTCAAGGAGAAATACTACTATGCGGTGTATGAGATGGTGCTGCGGGGCAACTGCTTCTGCTATGGGCATGCCTCGGACTGTGCCCCTCTCGCTGGCAATCCTGCTGCTGCTGTGGAAAGCATGGTAAGGCATCCTGATACAACAACAAAGATGCTGAGGCCCTAGAAAAAATGCAGAGTGACAAAGATGATAAGGGGCCTGATATGATATGATGAATGGCTAAGGGAACTAGGTACGTTTAGCTTAATGAAAAGTCTTAGGGGTGACATGATAGCTATCTTCCAATACAGGGAAGACGGTGTCAGTTTATTCTTCACAGCACCTGAAGGCAGGACAAGAAGCAATGGGTGGAAGCTTGTCAGAGGGAGATCCAGCTTGGAAATAAGGAGGAATTTCCAGACAGTGAGAACAATTGGTCAATGGAGCAGCTTGCCTCCTGGAGCTGGAGCTGCTCCATTGCTGGAGGTTTTCAAGAAAAAGACTGGCCAACCATTTGTCTAGGATGGTATAAGTACTCCTGCCTTGGGCAGGGGGTTGGACTAGAAGACCTACATGGTCCCTTCCAGCTTTACGATTCTAACCCTAACCCATCATTAACGTGCTCCTCCTTATAGATCTGGCTTTGTCTTAAAAGGCTACACGTCAGAAAAATATTCTCTTCCATTAATACAAAACTGGAAGCTGTTACTGAATCTGGAGTGGTGGCGCTCTGGTTAGAATGCAGTATTGCAGGCTAACTCTGCTCACACTGCCAGGAGTTCGATCCCGACCGGCTCAAGGTTGACTCAGCCTTCCATCCTTCCGAGGTCTGAGGTAAAATGAGGACCCAGATTGTTGGGGGCAATATGCTAACTCTGTGAACCGCTTAGAGAGGGGCTGTAAAGCACTGTACAGCGGTATATAAGTCTAAGGGCCATTGCTATGGTTATGCCCATCAGTGACACTAGTCAGGTTTAGAACCATGGAGTTTGGATAAGACTTTTCCAAATGAGCCAGCTGGATCTCTTGATCTCTTCAAGGACTACACATCCATGAATCTACATTACAGTGAGCAACGTGTAACCCACAGACCATACGTGTCTCCCATCTATGTTTTTCCCTCTGAGAAGGGCCTCCATCCTCATATCAGCCTTTCAGTAATATGATATTTTGGCTCCTTTTAACAATAATTGCAACAACAAAACTCCGTAAGAGGTATGAAGCTTCTTTCCGTGGTTACTGTGCAGGTAGTTCTTGACTTACAACCACAATTGGGATCAAAACCCCCATGGCTAATGATGCGGTCATTACATGAGTCACACTCAATTTTATGACCCTTTTGCCATATTTTTAAGTGAATCCGACTTCCCCCACTGACTTTGTGCGTTAAAAGCCAGCTGGGAAGGTCACAACTGAACAGTCATATGACCTCGAGACACTACAACTGTGTCTTTGTGACATTGCCAAGTGTCTGAATTTTGATCATGTGATCATGGGGACGCTATGACAATCATAATGGCGAGGACCAGTTGTAAGTCATTTTTTCAGCGCTGTCACAACTGAACAGTCATTAAATGAATGTTAAATAAATTAAATAAATCAAGGACTACCTGTAGCTATCTCACTTCAAATCCTATTCCACCTTCCCAAATGAAAAAAAAAAATGGCTCAAAACATCATCCCCTCCCCTTTCGGCTGCCACCAGTATGAATGTTGCTCCACTCAAAGGCCTGCAAAACTATTTTTTTTAATGTAAAATATAATCCTCTGTAGAATAGCATTGCCTGCCCCGGTCTGCTTATAACTGAATCAGTACGGTGTGCAGTTCAAGCACGCTTTCTGCAGCTTTTTGATAGAAGAAAGGCAAGAAATAAATAAAGTAAGCAGGCTGAAATAAATACAGGGAGCCCTCGACTTACAAGAGTTCATTTAGTGACCATTCGACGTTACAACAGCACTGAAAAAAGTGACTTGACTATTTTTCACACTTAATGACCGTTGCAGCATCCCTGTGGCCATGTGATCAAAATTCAGATGCTTGGCAACTGACTCATATTTACGACAGTTGCAGTGTCCCGGGGTCATGTGATCCCCTTTTGCGACCTCCCAACCAGCAAAGTCAATGGGGAAGCCAAATTCATTTAACAACCGTGTTACTAGCTTAACAACTGCAATGATTCACTTAACAACTGTGGCAAGAAAGTGATGTAAAAGAAATGGAGTAAAATTCATTTAACCGCTGTCTCACTTAGCAACAGAAATTTTGGGCTCAATTGTGGTCGTACCTAGATTTGGCTATTTCTGTGTTTCAGCTGCAAAATGTGTGAACATTTTGTCTTTTGAGGTTTTCCATGTTGTCTTAAGGGCCAGCATCATTCTTTTTCAAAAGTCTTTTCACAGGAAGCCACAGTTTATGCCAGAAACAAAAGGGCCTGTTTTTGCATGGGGCTCTCCCAAACTTACAGAATAGACCTAGACCACATGACCCTTGTCCCTGCATGTGGAGGGTCTGTCCTCTGCTATTGAGGTTTGTGTTGCCACCTTTGTCCATCTACTAACAGGTCCACGGTCGCTGTGTCTGCAAGCACAACACCAAAGGGCTGAACTGTGAGCTATGCAACGACTTTTACCATGACCTGCCCTGGCGCCCGGCTGAGGGACGCCGCACAAATGCCTGCAAGAGTGAGTGTGTGTGAACACTGTGGTGCCTCTAAAGACAAATTGAGGGAGGCTGTGAGGTCAGAAATGGCATATGTCCTCCGAAAACATTTATATAGAGCAGGGGTCTCCAACCTTGGCCACTTTAAAACTTGTGGACTTCAACTCCCAGAATTCCTCAGCCAGCTTTGCTGGGAGTTGAAGTCCACAAGCTTTGCTGGCTGAGGAATTCTGGGAGTTGAAGTCCACAGGTCTTAAAGTGACCAAGGTTGGAGACCCCTGATATAGAGGACCTTAGAGGAGGGGTGTTATTGATAAAGACACATACTCTACCAATTATTATTGTTATAAGACATTTATAACAAAAGAAGACAATAGAAGGCTCCCTTCCCCTGAGGGAATCTGGTAGCCTGAAGCCTTTCAGTTGTTACTGGACAGAGTCACTCCCAAAAAATACATTGATAATGGCCTATAGTGAGGGATGCTAGAAGTCTTTAAGTGTAGCAACATCTGGAAGATCACAGATCTCTTCCACATGTTCATTAGGTTGCAGCAAAGCAACTTGTCAATTATTTAACATAGTATTTTATACACTAGAGAAAGATTTATCTTCCAAGCAGGAACAGCGGATGAATTCTTATGTGGTAGCAGGTCCCACAGAACTTGGTCAAATAGATCCCACGGGATTGTTGACACACAGACATGCAAGGAAATAAATTATGTGCAGGAAACTCTTATATGGGAAGAGGTTTAGAGAAGGGTTATCTCAGGTTTGGGACAAGTCTCGGCAACCATGCTCTCTTGCACGCATAGACTGCTGGCTGGGGCCTGCTTCTGTTTTGCCACAAGGGAGCAAACAAGATTAAGGAAAAGCCTCTACCTCCTAGCCAGGTGATTCAGGGGATGTATCCTTGTGCTCTCTTGAATGCTGTTTCTGATGTGGTTGGAGGGTGGGAAGTGCCATTGGCTGATGGAGTGTAAGAGGGAAGCACTTTTGCGTTCTTGCCCTCCTCAGAATGCAACTGCAATGAACATTCCCACCGGTGCCACTTCGACATGGCTGTGTACCTGGCCACGGGCAACGTCAGCGGTGGCGTCTGTGATCAATGCCAGCACAACACCATGGGCCATCACTGCCAGTTCTGCAAACCATTCTACTATAAGGATCCCACCAAGGATATTCGTGATCCTGGCATGTGCAGAGGTAAGGGGGGCAGCTGAGGGCGGGCAGAAGAAAATGGACTCACGATCTGAGAATCTGCAGGAAGAGAGGGATTTTCTCGAAGACAGGCTCCACTCTTCACCACTGGGAGAGTTGGAGGACGAGAGCACAGGTAGTTCTCAACTTACAACCATCCATTTAGTGACCATGTGAAGTTACAACGGCCCTGAAAAAAAGTGATTTATGACCATTTTTCAAACATACGAGTTGTTGCATTCCCATAGTAATGGGATCAGAATTCAGACACTTGGCAACTGACAGGTATTTATGATGGTTGCAGTGTCCCAGGGTCACACGATCGCTTTCTGCCACCCTCTGAGAAGCAAAGGAAGCCAGATTCACTTAACAGCCATGTTACTAACTTAACGACGGCAGTCATCCACTTAACAACTGTGCAAGAAAGGTTGCAAAAATGGGTCAAAACTCACTTAACAAGTGTCTCGCTTCGCAAGAAAAATGTCAGTCTCAATTGTAGCCATAAGTTGAAGACTACCTATATGTAAGCATCTAACCCCTGATATTTCTAGGTCCTCTATATGCCCTTTGAACCTCTGTTGAAAATTAAGTCCTAAAGATTAAGAGACACATGAAATATGTGGCTGTGGGGATGCGTGCAGCCATCGGAACTCTGGAACCAGATTGCACATAGCTTTTGAGAGGGTCCATCGTAACTTTGAACGCTTGGTAAGCAACTGGTCTTTAAGCAAGGATTGCCTGTACTTAGTTAAAAAGTAAGTAAGGAGATATACAGAATTGTTCTCTTTTTATTCAGTCATCTGACTAGGGACAGCAGCCTTCTGACTTCCCAGGCTTCAATGAAATCCCTAAGGAGGACATAGGAAGTTCCCCTCATGGGGTTGTTTTAGGAGCAGAACTTCGGTCACTGCTGAGAAAAATTCCTGAGGAGAATTTTATCCTTCCGTTGGGGAAAGTTAACCTATCCTCCTGCTTTATTTCTCCCCTAAAACGGTGGAGAATTTTGAAAAGCCATTTCTCCCCAGCACTAACCACAATGCTTTCGTCATGGAACAGAAATCAATGGAAAATTGTGCTTTGATTGTTCGATAATTGACTTCAGTGGTGTTTCTGAGGACTGAGAAATACCTTCGGCCTTCTGAAACGTGGCCTGGAGCATTTGAACAAGACAAAAATATCCTCCTTGGGAATGGCTGGTTGTGTTCTCCATCTCACAGCCACAAAGTGTATTACTGCCCCTGCTACTAGTGCAGCTTTGTCATGTTTCCCTGAATGTATAGACAGAACCCTGCTGATCAACAGCAGCACGAAGCACTAAGTGACCATCTGCAAAAGCTAGATTAGAGGCTTTGGAACCAACATGTTCATTGTGCATTCAGTGAGCGTTGTTCTCCACATCCGTCTACAGGTGAGCTGCCCGTTTCTTCATTGCTGAGCTAGCAGAGTGGAGAATTCAGCCCTGTGCTTTTCAACCTTGGCAACTTTAAAACATGTCCACACATCTTAAAGTTGCCGAGGTTGAAAAACGTTGGCTTAGCACATGGTTCAGCACAATGATGGGAACTTAAAAGGGCAGTGTTTCGACTCCCAAAGCTTGAAGTAGGAAAGATAAACTACAGGTAGCCCTCGACTTATGACCATAATTCAGCCCAGAATTGCAGTCGTAAGTCGTGCCAGTCATTAAGGAGTCACCAGGTGACTATGTCCGCTTTTACCTTTTTTTTACAGTGGTCATTAAGTGAAGCACCACTGTTGTTAGGTGAGCTCCATGATTGTTAAGCGAATCCATTATCTGCAATGGGCATTTTTTGCTGGAAACCACCATGTTTCCCCCAAAATAAGACCCTGTCTTATTTATTTTTTTTGCCACCAAAAAGGCACCAGGTCTTATTTTCGGGGGTGGGGGGAAAATATCTTCCACTGACTCACCTCACTTGTGCGCGTCGTCCCCGGCCTCTTTTTTGCTATCAGAGCTTCGTCTGGCAAGGCCAGCAAGGCTTTACTGAAGGCCTCTGCAGCCGATAACAGAGCTCTGGATCGATCTGGAGCTCTGTTATCGGCTACAGAGGCCTTCAGGAAACCCTTGCTGGCTGCAGATGAAATGGGCCGAGGTGTGCAAGGCCTGGCTGCAACTATCCGAAGGTAAGTAGTAGGGCAGCTCCACCACCACCCCATCCCCACCCTAGCTTAATTTTTACCTGTGCACCCTGGAGTGTTAATTAGGGCTTATTTTGGGGATCGGGCTTACATCGATCTGGAGCTCTGTTATCGGCTACAGAGGCCTTCAGGAAACCCTTGCTGGCTGCAGATGAAATGGGCCGAGGTGTGCAAGGCCTGGCTGCAACTATCCGAAGGTAAGTAGTAGGGCAGCTCCACCACCACCCCATCCCCACCCTAGCTTAATTTTTACCTGTGCACCCTGGAGTGGGTGGGGTATTAATTAGGGCTTATATTGGGGGTAGGGCTTATATTGAGTACATGTGTAAAAATCAAGCTAGGACTTACTTTCTGAGTAGGTCGTATTTTCGGGGAAACGGGTAGAAGTAAATGCTGGTTTTCAGCAAAAAAACCCAAAAATCATAAATAGCAACCATGTGAGTGTCAGACACTGCAAATGGCCATGAGTGTGGACTGGTTGCTTAGCATTCAAAACCTGATCATGTGACCATGGGTGAGGTGGCTGACAGAATTTCAAATCCAGGTCGTAGGTAGCCCTGAGGAGAGGTCAATCATAACTTGAAATAGTCACTAAGCAACTGGTCGTAAGCTGAGGACTACATGTAGTATCTCACCTTTTCTATTAGCAACATTATTAGCTAGTGATAATCTACAAAAAAATGATAGGGTGTTGTTGTTTTTTTCTTTTTAGTTTGGATCTAAAAACAGTTGTGTGTTAATTGTTCCCTGCTGGTCTTTCTTTAGAATCTGAATTTGTGGCCAGTATTCTCTTAACCACAGCTCCATTTCTCCCTTCCCCCTTCTGCCATGTAGCCTGTGACTGTGACCCTGATGGGACGTTAGATGGCGGAGTGTGTGACACACACGATGATCCAACACTGGGGCTGATAGCCGGACAGTGTCGGTGCAAGGAGCACGTGGAGGGAGCCCGCTGTGACAAATGCAAATCTGGCTTCTCTGGACTGAGTGCAGAAAACCCACAAGGATGCCAGCGTAGGTACCTTCCTCCTTGAAGGGTTCTCCTGGGCTTAGATGGGGTTTGCCTCTAGGGAGCCCCACGTGACTCTAACCCCGGCTGGTCGCTTGGAATGGATTCTCTTAAAGTAGTGAAGCTTCTCAGAGGCTGCCACAAAGAAGAGGGAGCGAAGCTATTCTCCAAAGCACCTGAAGACAGGACAAGAAGCAATGGGTGGAAACTAATCAAGGAGAGAAGCAAGCTAGAACTAAGGAGAAATTTCCTTAGTTTCCCCAAAATAAGAAATCCCCTGATAATAAGCCCAATCGGGCTTTTGAGTGCATGGCAATAAGGCCAAGTGCTTATTTCAGGGTTCAAAAAAATATAAGACAGGGTCTTATTTTCGGGAAAACACGGTAGAACAATTAATCAGTGGAACAACTTGCCTCCAGAAGTTGTGGGTGCTCCAACACTGGAGGTTTTTAAGAAGAGATTGGACAACCATTTGTCTGAAATGAAAGGGTTTCCTGCCTGAGCAGGGGGTTGGACTAGAAGACTTCCAAGGTCCCTTCCAACTCTGTTATTCCATTCCATTCCATTCCATTCTACTTTAGCCAGGGTAGCATAAGGAATAAAATGAAGGATACATTTGAAACTCTGGCCCTGAAGCTTTCTGGTTAAAACTTCAGCTTGTCTCTCAAAGCCAAACCAAAAAAGATAAAAGAAATACTTTAGGTCTCCAGTGGCTGTCCTCTAAAAGCTGGGAATAGCAATAGCACTTAGACTTATATACCGCTTCGTAGTGTTTTACAGCTGTGGCCCACTAGTGGGCCATGTGGGGCTTGCAACTGGGCCGCGGAAACGGCCAGCAAGCGCATGCATGCGCATGTGCATCCTCACTTGTGTGAGCAACCAGCAAGCATGTGCGCGCTCCATTTAAGTGTGCACACGCTTACCAGCACTTTGCACGGAACCATCTGCTCTCTCCCCTCCCCATCGGTCTGCAAAGCCAGAAATATTGGGGAACTCTGCTTTACAGGCCTCTCTAAGCGGTTTACAGAGTCAGCATATTATCCCCAACCATCGGGGTCCTCATTTTACCGACCTTGGCAGGATGGAAGATTGAGGCCACCTTCAGCCGGTCAGGATCGAACTCCTGGCAACGAGCAGAGTTAGCCTGCAATACTGCACTCTAACCACTGCGCCACCACGGTTCTTCAGTGGGGAAATACATTCATTAAGGTTCGATAAACCGGGAAATTCTTGAGACAGGGGTGAGCTTGCCATGTTTGACTTAACAGGCTGCCAGTGTGACCCCCGAGGCACAGTGCAAAAGGGCCCCCAATGTGATGCTATCACAGGCGATTGTTTCTGCAAACGCTTGGTTTCTGGGCGCAGCTGTAATCAGTGCCTGGTAAGTAGTAGACAGTAAGTACCACTTGCGAGTCTCGTTTGTGCGTTATGTCTCTCTTGGACTAACGAACCTATGTTGCTTTCCAGCCAGAACACTGGGCTTTGAGTCTTGATCTGTACGGCTGCCGTCCTTGTGATTGCGATGTAGGGGGTGCCTACGACAACCAGTAAGGAACTATGGCGACCGTTCTGTGTGCAAAGATGGAGAAGCTGATGAGGGGGAAATGGGTGCAGTGTTATCCATGCAATATCCAGGATGAGAAAAAAAATGAGATGGGATGGCGAAGAATCAGATTGCTGTGGGAGGAGAGGCAAAGAACTCTATTTTTATTTACCCCATCTTTCTTCCATATAATTCAGAATAACATGTCTGCACCTGAGACAGATGCTGAGGTCTCCCATAGAAGCACTGACTAAGCCTGAACCTATTTAACTTCAGTAAAACCTCCAGAAGACCAGAGCCAGGGTCAAGATGGATAGTCCTGTTCTCACTTCTCACTCAATTGAAGGAAGAGAATATTTGTAGCTCAGGGTTGAACTGCATATTTGCCTACTCTGTATCAATGTCCTCACTACTTCATTTCTCAGATGAATAAAGTTCTCCCCAATACGTTTTATACACAGAAACTAGAGTGGTCTTTCCTATCTTGATTTGTGGGGTCCTTGGTGCTCTCTGAACTTGGTTATTTTTCTTGCAGACATTTCATTACCAAACTAAGTACTGTATTGTTCGGAGTATAAGACGCACTTTTTCCCCCCCTAAAAGAGGGTGGAAATGTTGGTGCGTCTTATACACCGAATACAGCCATTTTTGGCCTCCCGAAGCCCCACCCCACGTGAAAACGGGGTGTGTACAGGGTTTGGGAGGTCTGCAGAGTGCTCCTGGGAGCTGGGGGAGGACAAAAATGCCCCCTTATTTGTGAAAAACGGGCAAAAAATGGCCCATTTTTCACAAAAACGGTGTGTGTAGAGGGTTTGGGAGGTCTGCAGAGTGCTCCTGGGGGCTGGGGGAGGGCAAAAACGCCCCCGTTTTGGTGAAAAACGGCCCATTTTTCACAAAAACGGGGTGTGTAGAAGGTTTGGGAGGTCTGCAGAGTGCTCCTGAGGAGAGGGCAAACACTTTTTTTTTCTTACTTACCTCTTCGAAATCTTGGTGCGTCTTATACACCGGTGCGTCTTATAGTCCGAAAAATACGGTTATATCATCAGTGCTAGAAGAGAGTGGGGTTTGCTCTAATTTTTATATACAAGCAGCTTGCCCTTTCAGCATTGGTGGGAGTGTTCTTGGTGGTTCCTTGATTAGGCAGTTAGCTTATTTGTTTCTTAATTGAGGTATTGTTTCCTTTTTGGGGTTTTGATTGTCTCTCTTGAATGGCATGTACATGTTGTTGGATAGGTTGAGTGTGCCTTGTAGTAGTGCTGCCGTAGATGCATAAGCAGAGTCTAACAACAAGATCAGTACTGATGATGTTACCTAGTTGGGTAAAGAAACGTCTCAAGAAAACAACCAAGCTCAGAGAGCACCAAGGACCCCATAATTGGGAGAACTGTTTGCTTATTTTGGTTCCTTTTCTTTTCACAGATGTGCCACAGAAACAGGACAGTGTCGCTGCCGTAGCCATATGTTGGGCCGGCAGTGTAATCAAGTTCAGACTGGCTATTATCGCATAGTGTTGGATCACTATATATACGAGGCAGAAGAAGCTCGCCTCCACCAGGTGAGGAATGGCAAAGAATTGATTACCTGGGAGTAATTTTGTGTGTGGCCTCAGGCAAGCCACAGGGCAGAGACAGTAAAACCAAGTAATTGTATATTTCATTGCTAAATGATCCAGTGAGGACAAAAAGCAGGGTAAGGACTTAATGCTGATTGGGGAAAGGGGGCTGTCAGTTTTTATCTGCTGCCAAATTTACTCGCATCCACATTTATAAATCAAATCCTAGGCACGATCCCAAATGCCAAACTCTGTTTACACACACAGGTTTTGTTCTAAGCAGCATAGGGGAAGCCTAGAGACCCACTGCTAAGAAGCAAAACTTTTTAACCCTTAATGGAGTTTTAACCCTGGAAATACAAATGGCAGTTTTGAAGAGATTTTTTTTTTAAAAAAAAGAAAGCAAATATTAGGGATTCAATCAAGATCATGTGAGGTACTAATACCACTCTATAAAGCCTTCGTAAGACCACACCTAGAATACTGCATCCAGTTTTGGTCACCACACTATAAAAGAGATCTTGAGACTCTAGAAAAAGTGCAGAGAAGAGCAACCAGGATGATTAGGGGCAGGAGTGGGTTCTAACTTACCTCGCTGCCGGTTCGCTTCCTCCCGCGCCGCGTGGACGCGCCTCGTGGACGCGCGTGCGCATGCACAGTGCAAAATAATAATTTTTTTTAAAAAAAATCCGAAAACAAGATGGCGACGCATGCGCAGTGCCGGAAACTAGGCTTCTGCGCATGCGCAGAAGGAAATTTTTTTAAAAAAAAAAAATTAAAAAAAGAAGGCGGCGCCCACAGACCGGCACCGACGGGACCGGATCTGTGACGTCATCGTGATGTCACCAGCGGGTCGCTACTGGTTCGGCCAAACCGGGAGGAACCCACCTCATTAGGGGACTGGAGGCTAAAACATACGATGAACGGTTGCAAGAACTGGGCACGGCTAGTCTAGTGAAGAGAAGGACCAGGGGAGACATGATAGCAGTGTTCCAATATTTGAGGGGCTGCTCCAGAGAGGAGGGGGTCAACCTATTTTCCAAAGTACCCAAAGGCCAGACAAGGAACAATGGATGGAAACTGATCAAGGAGAGATTCAACCTAGAAATAAGGATAAATTTTCTGACAGTGAGAACAATCAACCAATGGAGCAGCTTGCCTTCAGAAGTTGTGGGAGCTTCATCACTGGAAGCTTTCAAGAAGAGACTGGACAGCCATTTGTCAGAAATGGTGTAGGGTCTCCTGCTTGGGCAGGGGGTTGGACTAGATGACCTCCAACTCTGTTAATCTCTTAAGGGAGTAGGCTTTGGAATGCTCAGAAACACCAGTGTAGCATTTTTCCTGCAGCATCTTAAAGCAGCCATGTCTTTTCCTTGCAATTGTGCTAACCAAAGCTGTATTTATTCTCCGAGGAGCCGCATAATCTTAGCAAGAATCTCTGGGGAGACTATTTCCTATTTCATTTTATTGCTATTTTCCATCCACAAGCATTGAAATGCAGCATGTACTACATTGTACAGATGTACATGAACAGATGCAGTATCTGCTGTGTTGCAGCTTATTCTAGTTGCACTTATTGCTATTTAATTTTTTTTTCTCATCTTATTTTATTATGAGCTTCTTTGGGGACAGTTTCAGGGCTGGAAAATTACATGGGTATGTATGCGGGTGTAGGTAAATTGGAAGTTTTCTGATTCAGTTAAATAATTATGAATTGATAAGTTTGGTAACATTACAGGTAGTCCTCGACTTATGACCACAATTGAGCTCAAAGGTTCTGTTGCTAAACGAGACAGTTAAGTTAATTTTGCCCCATTTTACGACCTTTTTTGCCTCAGTTGTTAAGTGAATCACTTCAGTTGTTAAGTTAGAAATACAGTTGTTAAACGAGTCTGGCTTCCTCATTGATTTTGCTTGTCAAAAGGTTGCAAAACCTGTTCACATGATTTTGGGGCTCAGCAATGGTCATAAGTATGAACCAGTTGCCAAGCATCTAAATTTTGATCGCATGACCCTGAGGATGCTGCAAAGGTCGCAACTGTGAAAAACGGTCATGTCATTTTTTTCAGTCCCGTTGTAACTTTGAACTTTGACCCCGGGACACTGCAACCGTCGTAAATAGGAGTCGTAAAAAATCATCTGAATTTTGATCATGTGACCTTGAGGATGCTTCAATGGTTGTAAGTTGTAAAAACTGGTCATACGTCACTTTTTTCAGTGCCACTGTAACTTCAAACGGTCACTAAATGAACTGTTGTAAGTCGAGGACTACCTGTACAGATGTCTTTCTGAGGAAATGTTAATTGCTTACCGTTCCTTCTGTTGGCAGGGAGCTGAAGTTATACAGCGAGTGCCCTTGCCTGGCCGTCCAGTCACATGGACTGGGCTGGGGTTTGCTCAGGTATTAGAAGGCAGCGTGGTAGAATTCCGTATCAACAATGTGCCATTTTCTATGGATTATGATATCCTGCTGCGCTATGAACCTCAGGTAAGACCCCTTTGACTTTCCACCTCTTGCTCTGCTGCTGCTGCTTCTCCTTTGCCATTGAAATACATCCTTTGGGAACACAACATTTTTATTAATTCTGCCCTTCACAATTTAAAACAGGGGTGTCAAACTCGATTTCCCCGAGAGCCGCATCAGGGTTGTGTTTGACCTTGGGAGGGGGAGACTGGGGGGGGCGTGGCCAGAGTATGTGTGGCCAGCTTGATGTCACTCGGGTTGGGGGTGCCTGTGGCGGCCTGAGTGCTCTGCCAACAGCCCTCCCGAGCTCCGTTTTCACGGGCAGAGGCACTGCGGGTCGGTCCTTTGCTGTTTCCAGAGTGGCCCCGCGGGCCAGATCTAAGCACCCCACGGGCCGGATGTGGCCCATGGGCCTTGAGTTTGACACCCCTGATTTAAAATGTATGATATACTGTACTCATCAGAAGTCAAACCTTTAATAAAGTGACTAGGGATTTATAAGATGATAGTATCAGCGTAATAAAAGCATGTTAGCGACAAGACCGCGATGTGTGACCTTTGCCATTGTCTGGCAAAAAACACCCATTTGGAAAAAATGGGGTTCACTTAACAGCCATGCTTTTCACTTAACGGCACTTGATTTGCTTAACGACTGCAAGAAAAAAATATTGAAAAAATGGGTCTGGTCACAGGGGTGCCTCTACTTATGATTGCAATGACTTGCAACCAGATTTCCATTGCCAGTTATGGTCCTAGGTGATGGACTACCTGCAGTGGTTACTTTAACAAAATTCCCTAAATTTTCATTGTTACTATTTAAAATGGTGAATTTCAACTTTATGAATGTAAAGTTTAAAAAATAATAGGCACTGTTGTTTCGGTCTGCTGCTACGTTTCATCTGGAGTATTCACGAATTTTGAGCTTCTACTGCAGTCTCTTTCAATCTTGGCGACTTTGAACATGTGTAGATTTCAACTACCAGAATTTCCCAGCCAGCATGCTGGGAGTTGAAGTCCATACATCTTAAAGTTACCAAGGTTAAAAAACATTGCTCTATGCAGGCCTGTCAAACTGGCAGCCCGCGGGCCGGATGTGTCATGCACAGGCCACACCCACCCTGGCTCCGCAAAGCAATAGCAATAGCACTTAGACTTATATACCGCTTCACAATGCTTTACAGCCCTCTCTAAGCGGTTTACAGAGTCAGCCTATTGCCTCCAACAATCTGGGTCCTCATTTTACCCACCTCGGAAGGATGGAAGGCTGAGTCAACCTTGAGCCTGGTGAGATTTGAACTGCCGAACTGCAGGCAGCCGGCATGCAGCTGAAGTAGCCTGCAGTGCTGCACTCTAACCACTGTGCCACCAAGGCTCAAAACGTCGTGATACGTCACATGGCGTGATTGAGTTTGACACCCGTGTTCTATTGTATTTTTTCACCTCCTCTATCTACTTCCCAAACTATTCCCTTTGATTTCACAGCAACCTGCTGTATAAAAATAAAACATCTGGAGGCCATTGCATCACATGGTCCTCATGCCAGGAAAAAATGTGTCTGGTGCCTGGAAGATCCCTGTTAAAGGCATAAGTATAGAGCCTGTTTAAAAAAATAAAATTGGCAATCACCAAAACAACACTCTTAACAACTCATGTCATTGTCAGGGAGGAACTGATTCCAGAACCTGTATCCTCAATTGCCTCTAATTTTTCATCAGGTTATAAAGTCATGTTTGGCTAGCAGATCCTCAGTAATCCTTATAGGATCAACATGTTTCATTTCTCAGTTTATTTCCACTACCTCTGAGCAAGGAATTCAAACCAAGTCTTCTCTTTTTTGTTTAATAATACAAGGCTTGGAAAGATTTCTACAAATCTGCCCCAGGAAGAAAGTTGCGTTGGTCTAATTGTCTGGGAAAAGCTAAATGGGATCTTTAATCTTGTCCCTTATTCTTGGCCGGACTGCTACATGGCAGTGTTTCTCAACTGTGACCATTTTAAGATGTATGGACTTCAATTCCCAGAATTCCTCAGGCTGCATTGCTGGCTGAGGAATTCTGGGAGTTAAAGTCCAGCCATCTTAAAGCTCCCAAGGTTGAAAAACACCACTATATGGTTTTCCTCACTGTCTGCCCATCTGTTGTGGCCCACCAGCGGCCAGCGGAGCTGGCAGCAGAGTCAGACAGTGAGGAGGTTGGGGAGGAACATGGGCCAGTCCTGGAGGTTGGGGAAGGCTCGGACGAGGGCTCTGCATCGGAGGCAGATAGGGGGCCAAGGCCGTCTGGCAGTTATCAGCTGCCTCTGGAGCTAGACAGCAGTGAGGCAGAGGAACAGCTGGAGCCTGTTCCCAGTGTGCACATGCGCAGAGCTGCCAGAAGAAAAGAACAGCTAAGAAATCAGGGTCGACTTGGGAGTAAAGCCACAGGTGGACAATGAATGGCCCCTCCCATAGGAAATAAAAGAGGAGCGAAAGGGGAGTGGGCTTTTGCAGGAAACAATTCGTTTGGTCGGTCGGTCGGTTCAGGAGTGTGAAGATCTGTTTGTGACTCTGTGCCAAGTCTTTCCTTGCACAGCACTGCATTTGGAAAATATTTACATGGCAGCTTTCCAAGCTAGATAAGGTCTGTGGTCATAAATTCACCTTTGAAAGACTGTTTGCCAGGCCTTTGCTGAATGTGAATGAGAGGAATTCACATTCATTTAATAAAAGGGGTTTTGTCGGGACCAAGATTCTGCTTCATGCTTTTTGGGGAAGCCTAGGTCAGAACACCATCCAGTCATGTTACGCCATGGACAATGCCATTTGTTCTCCTCTTCTTTCAGTTTCCAGGAAAATGGGAAAAAGTGAAGGTGTCTGTGGTGCGACCTGGGCCTGTCCCCAGCGTTAGTCCATGTGGAAACATCATCCCTGCTGATGACTTGATATCTACAGCTCTGTTACCCACATCCCGGTAAGTTTCAGTGAAAAACTAGAAAATAGAGATACCTTGACTTTATTGCTGGGAAAGTGTAGTTCGAACTGACAAATACAGGTAGTCCTCGACTTACAGCGGTTCATTTAGTGACCATTCAAAGTTACAACAGCACTGAACAATGTGACTTATGACCGTTTTTCACAGTTACGACCTTTGCAGCATCCCCATGATCATGTGATCAAAATGCAGATGCTTGACAACTGGTTCATATTTATGACCGTTGCTGTGTTCCAAGGTCATGTGATCCCCTTTTGCGACCTTCTCCCAAGCAAAGTCAATGGGGAAGCCAGGTTCATTTAACAATCGGGTTACTAACTTATCAACTGCAGTGATTCACTTAACAACTGTAGCAAGAAAAGTCATAAAATGGGGCAAAATGTTAACAAATATCTCACTTAACAACAGAAATGTTGGGCTCAGTTGTGGTCGTAAGAAGAGGACTACCTGTAGTGGTATTTTTATTGCTGAGAAAGGGAAATATTAAGAGGGATTCTATAGAGATTCCCAGTCATCCAGGTCATGGTTGTCCCAAACATGCTTTTTCAGGAGGCAACTGGACTTTTTGGTTTTTTTCTTTGAAGACATTTCGCTTCTCATCCAGTCAGAGCTGAAGAAGCTTCTTGGATGAGAAGCGAAACGTCTTCAAAGAAAAAAAACAAGAAAGTCCAGTTTCCTCCTGAAAAAGCATCTTTGGGATTAAGAGGGATGGATTTTGAGGCATATATTGGCAGGATCAACTTTACTCAGTTCTCCATCCTGTTTAATCTGTCCTGGCTTGCTTTAATTATAAAAATAATTGTTTTTTTTTGTTTTTATTCTGTGTGCTGTATCTATATTGATTCAGTAAATAAGTAAATCAGGAGACTGGGATGTGTAATATTTTAAATGCTCAGTGTCAAATCAAGGACGAGGATGGATTGCATGATTAACAGATTCTTAATCTTCAAAACAGCATGCAATTTTTTGTTTTCTTAAAAAGATGGCACAGACACTAAAGAACTGTGCCAGGATAGATTGAGTAATTCCAGTATGTTTGCATGACTTTTCTTTGTCATAATTTATTCTGCTTCTGTAGCTGAAGTTTTCTAAAGCATAAGAAACAAATATAAACAGCATAATAAACCATCTTCACTAAGGTACCAGAAATCTCTTGGGGGGAAAAAATAAGGATTAGGGGTTAAGTTGGCAGCAAGTAACAAAGCCTTAGTCAATTTTTCCTGGAAACCATACTGTATTCTTATGTTTGAAAGTCTTAATGACACTCTCTAGACAAACTTTTCTCTGTAGCCAAGATAACTGGTACATTTAAAATATACATAATATTATTTTTGTCTATGTAGCAAAATAATAAGCAAGTGGGATTCACAGAAGCCTAAACTATATGATGATTAGAAGTAGCACCAACTTGTTTTGCTTCTCCTCCCATCCATAGCAGGAGGCAGAGATTCCTTGATGATGTCATTCAATTATTTCCATAGTACGGGGTGCCAGAAAGCCTTCTTCTGCACATTTGATAAAAGTAGTCCTTGCTTAATGATGGTAATTGGGCCCCAAATTACCATTGCTAAGTGACAGAGTCGTAAAGAGCAACATCATGTCACTGCACTGCTTAACGACCACAGTTGTGGCAGTCCCCAATTGCCATCTTTAAGCAAATCATCATGGGCGTCCTCATTAAGCAAGGTCCTCTCGTAACCATGATGTCTGACTTCCTGCGGGCTTCCTTGCTGACCTTGCTTGTGGGAAGCTGGAAAGGAACCTCAGAAATCTGGAGCAGCTGTGGGTTGCTGCAACATTTGGAAATGAGGGCCATTTACGAAACACCTGGTTCATGATCATGTGACAACAGGGGGCACTGCAAAAGCTGGAACTTTGAGGATCGATCATAAGTATCACTTTCAAACAGTTGCTACACTAGTCATTAACCGAGGACCATCAGAAAGATGCTATGGGGGAGTACGTGAGGTAGGTGCTGGAGACCTCTGTGAAGTGAATTGGCCTTCTCATCCCACAGGTACATTGTGCTGCCACAGCCAGTCTGCCTAGAACAAGGAATCAGGTACACCATAAGGGTAGAGTTTACCCATTCCGGAGGGCGTGAGCATTTGCAAGGCGCTGCTGTACTCTTGGACTCTGTAAGTACTGAGATTGGTAACCCTGGCACGCCTAGTGGAGAGAACCATAGCTGGTGGAACCAGTTGCAAATACCCAACCATGTCCTCTTTTCTCCCTCTCTCCCTCTCTCCTTCTCTTCCTTGGAAGTTGGTACTGGTGCCACGCTACTCCTCCTTGGAGATGTTCATTGCAGGGGATGCTGCCTCTATTGCTCGCAAAGAGACCTTTGAGCGCTACCGCTGTGCCCAGCAGGCTCGCCCTGTGATTAAGGGGCCCACCCCGGAAGCTTGTGCCAACTTGCTCACCAGCATGTCAGCCATCATTCACCAGGGGGCACTCCGTGAGTGTTAAATTGCCCAGATACAACTGCAACCCAGAGAAATCATTCATGTACTAAGGGAGGCTTTTCCATTCACTGAGAGGAAGACGGGGAAGGTTCAAAGTGAAGCCCTGATGGGATGGGAGAGATGGTTCCTGGGGACTCTAGGCCCGTGATGGCGAACCTATGGCACGCGTGCCAGAGATGGCACGCAGAGCCCTCTCTGTGGGCATGTGCGCCGTCGCAAGCTGCTCTTCCGGGTTCCGGGGCCAGCTGGTCTCGAAGACCAGCTGTCTGGTGCACATGCGCATGACGGAACCCGGAAGAGAGCAGCTGGCCAGTGCGCATGTGCGCCGGAACCCGGAAGAGCAGCTGGCCGCCACACGCATGTGCACCGGCCAGCTGCTCTCTTCCGGGTTCCGGCGCTCCAGCGCGCACGCTCCAGTTTCAGCACTCGGTGCCGAAAAGGTTAGCCGTCGCCATGAGGTTGCTTTTACCTTGTTCCCAGCCTATACTCCAGACAGTTTTAAGTTGTCGATAATTCCAATGTTAAGAGTTTTCCTTTTAGCAGCCAATAGATTGCAGTAGCTTTATTGTGGCTGCAATCTGAAAAGCAGCTGACCAGTGGTGGAGGGATGGCTGTGTGGTGAAATAAGGGAGAGCAAACTGGATCTCAGCTATCTCAGACGCGCACGCCCAGTGCCTGTCAGCTATTGTTCAGGCTGCCTTTGAACACGGGTTTATGGCTTTTCCAGAAGAGCACTAAAGCCTGGAAGATTGCTAAAACTGTGTTCAAAATCAGCCTGAACCATATCTAACAGGAACTTCAGGGTTGCATTATGAAACAGCAGCAGAGATACATCTGGCTCGTGCGGTCCCAACACTCCGACAGCTGTTTTTGTGGGCAGCGATCCAAGGCAGAGATCAGCTCAGATCTGGCATGCAAAGAGCCTCCTCTTCCACTCACCTGCTACCTCTCCCAGTCTGGCAGGTGGCCTTCCAGCTGGGAAAGGCAGGAATGGAAGCAGGTAGAAAACAGGTAGATGCCAAATCCACAGGCTGAGCCACCTCCAAGTCTATTGCCAATGACAGCGGTGCTATGATTGGGACACGCTTTTCTTGACGATGCGGAGAAGGGCTTGGGGGCTTGGGGAAGGTCGGCTTTCCTGCACAAGAAATGAGGACACTGTCAAGTCAGAATAGAGACCTTCGGGACTGGTAATGGGATATAAACTATGCCAGTTTAGCTGGTCATTCACAGCCAAGAGGCAAATGGTCCAAGTGAGTGATCTAACCGAGCTCTGGGAGAAGAGTCCTGGCTGTTCTTCTGCAACCCTGGTAGCCTGCAAGCACAGACAGGGCTGACCCTGGCAAACACCTTCAGATTTCCCCCATTACATAATGGAGAGGGGATACATAGTCACATGGGTCTCCGGTCCATTTCTGTGCCAGTGGGAAGGAGAAACGAAGAAGCTTTTCATAAAGAGCATCAAGTCCTTTTCTCTGCTGCTTGTTCTTTCCTCTGTCTCCAGCCTGCCAATGTGATCTCCAGGGATCTCTGAGTCTCGAGTGCAACCCAGACGGTGGACAGTGTCAGTGCAAGCCTCACGTCATGGGCCGCCGCTGTGAACGCTGCACTCCTGGCACCTTTGGCTTTGGTCCCGGGGGATGCAAGTGTGAGTGAAACTCAGCTTCCTTTCTCAAAGCACAGATCAGTCCCTGCCAGCCCAGCTCATGTGCTGCTGAAGACAGTACAGAAATATCGATCTAAGCTGGTTGCTTTTGCTGACTGAGCATTTACTGGAAGTACCGTTAGAGGTGATGGAAATTATTTAGGTGGGGCTTGTTGGGGTGAAGAAGCAGCTTGCAAGGACAGGATGAAGTTCACCCTCCTATCTGCCGCTCTATTTTTGAAAATGTCTTTAGTGGGAACTGGTCCTCTATGGAAACTTTAGCCCCTTTCCATGTATGAATGGATATTTTTATCAATTAATCAGAATAGAACTGGAAGGGACCTTGGAGGTCTTCTAGTGCAACCCCCTGCTCAAGCAGGAGACCCTATGCCATTCCAGACAAGTGGCTGTCCAGTCTATTCTTAAAAACCTCCAGTGATGAACCACTCACAACTTCTGACGGCAAGCTGTTCCATTGGTTAATTGTCTTCACTGTTAGGAAGTTTCTCCTTAATTCCAGGTTGCTTCTCTCCTTTTACAACACAACATACAAAACATCTGTATGTTGTGTTGTATCTGGAATCAGCTATTTCTTCTCATTAGTTTAGAATAGAATAGAATTATTTATTTGCAAAGTGTGATTGGACACACAAGGAATTTGTCGTAGGTGTATATGCTCTCAGTGTACATAAGGAAAATAAAATACATTCATCAAGAATAAAAAGATACACCACTTAGTGATAGTCAAGGTTACTAATAAGCTATCAAATCGTACTAGGAAACAAATAAAAACAATATAATTGAAAAATACAAGCAACATGGTTATAGTAATAAGTGGGAAGAGATAGATACTAGTAAGGAAGAGAATAATAATAGTAATACAGTCTTAGTAAATTATTTGACAGTGTTGTGGGAATTAGTTGTTAAGCAGAGTGTTGGCATTTGGGAAAAAACTGTCCTTGTGTCTAGTTGTTCTGGTGTGCAGTGCCCTATAGTGTCGTTTTGAGGGTAGAAGTTGAAACAATTTATGTCCAGGATGTGAGGGGTCTGTAGATATTTTCAGAGCCCTCTTTTTGACTTGTGCAGTGTACAGGTCCTCAGTGGAAGGCAGGTTGGTAGCAATTGTTTTTTCTGCAGTTCTAATTATCCGTTGAAGTCTGTGTTTGTCTTGTTTGGTTGCAGAGCCAAACCAGACAGTTATGGAGGTGCAGATGGCAGACTCAATAATTCCTCTGTAGAACTGAATCAGTTATTATATTTCCAAACAAGATGTATCTCCATTGCCTCCATGTTAGGTTGTCTACTTGAGAGATAGTGATGGCCAGTAGCTCCATGGTTAAGGAGGGACTTGAATGTGGGTTGTCCAATTTTATTTAGTTTATTCATTTGATATATACCTTGTTTCAGCAGGTTGACCTTTAGTGTCCAGGTGGGGTTTGGCCTGGATAGGACTTGGGTGGGAAATCACTAAGAAAAACCAAGCTTTAGGGTGGATGGGGAGGTGAAATTGTCTGAAGACAATGGCAAACCACTTCTATATGTGAGTAGTCTTACCTCAGGGGGGCGGGGGGAAGGCTGAATGTTTCACCCAAAATAGCAACCGTCATGCTTAGGAGATGGTTGAAATTATGCAAAATAGCAGTCCTTCCATTTAGTGGTATATGTAGCCAGCTGAGAACAGAAACATTTGGCACAGACCGTGAAGAAAATATAGACACGGATACGGGAATTGTGTAGACGCATCCTATTGAGCTTGAATCATCCATAGAGCACGATTGGGAGGAGACACAAGAATGGTCTTACCATCAGGCTGATGGTAAGGAACCATTTATCCATCAAGGAGCACATTGTCACAGGAATAACGGTGGGAACCTTGTTACACATCAGTGATGGGGAAGACCATGGCCATCCTCTGCTCTGGGGAGGTGAACAGATTTAAAAATGGGTCATGTTCTTTCTGACACTCTCTTGATTCTTTTCTTTCTTTTCTCTATCACCTTTTTCTTCCTCTCCTCCTCACTTTGGGAAGATCAACCATTTTTGCTTTCAGGGGTGTGTGGGTGTGCGCGCACGCACGCCTTTGAATCATTGTTAACTCCTAGCAATTGCCTGGACAAATCCCTGCAGTTTTCTTGGCAAGGTTTTTCAGAACTGGTTGGCTATTGCCTTCTTCCTAGGGCTGAGAGGAAGTGACTGGCCCAAGATCAACCAGTTGGCTTTGTGCCTAAGACTAGAACTCATAGTCTCCCGGTTACTAGCCTGGTCCTTTATCTACTAGACCAAACTGGTTCTTTTTCAGAAGACGAATCAATTCATAATATTGAATTCCCGTTCCTGCTAGTCAACTGAGGTGCCTCAAGCAGCAAATGAAAGAGGACCAACAATGGGGGGTGGGGAGCTGAGTTGGAAGTTGATATATCTTTCAGCTGCTCTCAATAGAATTGAGGATGCTTTTCTATGATCAGCATCCAATTATTTGGAGCCCTGGTGGTGCAGTGATTAGAATGCAGTATTGCAGGCAAACTATGCCCACAGCCTGGTGTTCGATCCTGACCAGGCTCAAGGTTGACTCAGCCTTCCTTCCTTCCAAGTTGATAAAATGAGGACCCAGATTGTTGGGGGCAATATGCAAATAATGCTTACATTGTAAACCGCTCAGAGACTCCTGTAAAGCACTATGGGGCAGTATATATAAGCCTGCATGCTATTGCTATTACTATGATTCACTTCTAATTCCATTCTGTTTTACTTTCTGAACCATTGCGGTCTGTTCTGCCTTCCTTCATCCCAAGTCGGAAACTCTCAAGGGTTTGCCATGATACGATTTCTCTTTCCCCTTCCAGCATGCCAGTGCAGCAACCAAGGGTCCTTGAGCAGTTTTTGTGACAACTTCAGTGGACAGTGTCCTTGCCGGGCAGGTGTTTTTGGGCTTCGCTGCGACCACTGCCAGGCCGGTCACTGGGGCTTCCCAAACTGCCGTCCATGCCAGTGTAATGGCCGATCAGAAGAATGTGAGTCACGGACAGGCAGCTGTTTGCATTGCCGGGGCCACACGGAAGGAGATCGGTGTGAGAGGTAAGGCAGGAATGGTTGGGTGTGCTGAGAGCCGGTCATTAGCTAATAGGCATAAGTCCATCCATGATCTCCTGCGTGGATTTCAAGATCTACAGCAGCCTAGAATACAGGTAATCCTCGATTTATGACCACAGTTGTGCCCAAAATTTCTGTTGCTAAGTGAGACAATTCAGGGGTGAAATGCTCTCGGTTCGGCCTGGTCCGGGCGTACCAGTAACGCCGCCTGCCGGTGGTTCGGAGAACCGGTAGTGACGGCAGCGCGAGGCTCCGCCCAGACGTCCAGACGGCGCCATTTTGGTTTTTTTTTTACCCTCTGTGCATGCGCAGAGGGTGAAAAAGTCCGTGAGGGAGCGGAGCGCGGGCAAAAAAGCGCGCACGCACGCAGAGCGAGCGCTTCCGAACCGGTAGGGAAGGTAAGTAGATTTCACCGCTGAGACAATTGTTAAATGAGCTGTGCCCCATTTCACGACCTATCTTGCCCAGTTGTTAAGTGAATCACTGCAGTTGTTAAGTTAGTAACTTAATGGCTGTGAAGTGAATCTGGCTTCCCCATTGACTTTGCTTGTCAGAAGGTCGCAAAAGGGGATCACATGACCCCGGGACACGGCAACCGTCAAAGTTTGGTTGCCAAGTGTCCAAATTTTGATCACGTGACCATGGGGATGCTGCAATGGTTGTAATGTGAAAAACTATCATAAGTCACCTTTTTTCAGTGCCGGGGTAACTTTGAACAGTCACTAAATGAATGGCTATAAGTCAAGGACTACCTGTATGAAGTATATTTTAATGTCCTGCGCTTTATAAAGGTGCGTTTTGATTTGCTTCCAATTCAAATAACTTCCCAGAGAAGTTTTTGGTTCAGTTAGAAGCAAGTTTAATATGCCTATTGCAGAACCAGAATGACAGGGGAAAGCAAAATCAGCATTACTTCATTCATTCATTGATTAGATTGACATCCTCTCCCATTGAGAATTGTTATGCGCAGAATTGACACACCCTATACCAGTGATGGCGAACCCTTTTTTCCTCGGGTGCCGAAAGCGCGTGTGCGTGTGTGCCCACACCCATAATTCAACCTTGCTGGGTGGGCGTGTCCATGGTGGGTGTGGCCTAGTCGGCCTCCTGCACCACAGCGGGGGGGGGTGTTGGGCCTCCCAAGGCTCCCAGAGGCTTCCCTGGAGCCTGGGGAGGGCGAAAACGGCCTCCCCATGCCCTCCAGAGGCGGGAAACGCCCTCCCAGAACCTCCGCGTGAGCTGAAAATCAGCTGGCCAGTGCGCACATGCACACTGGAGCTGAGCTAGGGCAACGGCTTGCGTGCTGGCAGATATGGCTCCGCGTGCCACCTGTGGCACGCATGCCATAGGTTCGCCATCACGGCCCTATACTTCACCGCCCTCATCTCTGAATATAAACCAAGGTGATCATTCATACATTGCAGGATCATTAAAGAGGGATATTGAACAACACCAAAATTTAAAGTTTAAAGACATCTTTATAAATAATACTCCTATTGGTATTCCTACACCCTCATTCATACAATAGACAAGGTTTTTTTCAGGATATGATGGATTTTTTCACACGTCATGATTTGATGATAAATCTGTAACTTAATTGTTGGTGAACTTACATTTCTTGAGACATACCCAGCTATTCTGGAAGCACCTATTCAGCAAACAAATTTTATTCAAAGTTTATGCCTTTTAATAAAATGTGATAACCTGAAAAGGTGCTACTGGGCACTTCCTGATTTTGGGTTACCATAGACTAACACAGCTTTCCTCCTTCAGTAACCAGCTATCATTCTTTTGTAACTTTAAGCAAATTCCTTAGCTTATTGATAATAAGGCATTCTCAGCATTTGTTATCACTTTCTTAGTAGCCTAAAGTCTTTGTATCAATCTTTCCAGCCAGCTCCACTTTTCTACATTGTTCCTTTATTTGTAACACTTGCTCCTTCTTCTGCCTCCTCAAATTTTTTTCATTCCTGCACTATTTAGGCTTATAAGTGCTTACAGTGCACTACATTTTAGTTGTAAAGATAATTTAGAAAATCTATTTGCAAAAAACAATGCACAACTATGTATACTAAGGATGATTCATCACAATCCTGCCATTTGTCTAGGAGTTATCATCCGGTGGCTCTATCAGACTCAGAAGCTAAACAAGGTTGGGCTTCTTTAATAGTTTAATAGTTAGATGAGAAACCTTCCAGATAATTTTATGAAGGCTAACATGTAAGTTGAAAAACGCACACTTTGGGAAAAGGTATTCCTGCCCAAAAAAAACTACATACAAAACTATAAAAGCACCAGAACTTGAGCTCCATTCAAATTGATTTTTCCTTTTCAGTCCTAAATAAATACCTTAAGTACAACATTGCCTCTCGTGTAGTAGAGATAAAACAAGAGTAGATCTTGCTGAGTAAAAGCATTGTGTAATAAGTATCAAAACTGGATCTTGGGAACAAATGGATATGGAAGAAGAGGAAAGAAGTGAAAGAAACCAAAATGGAAGTAGAAATCATGTATGAAGATGTAGTGGAAGAGAGTTTTAGTCCCATCGTAGCCATGAAAACCAACTGGGTGACTTTGGGCCAGTCACTCTCTCTCAGCCCAATGCACCTCACAGTTGTTGTTGTTGTTGTTGTAGGGAAAATAGGAGGAAGAAGGTGTGTTGGACATGTTCACTGCCGGTATACAAATAAATAAATAAAATAGAAATAAAATCATGTGTTCCTAAAACAATCTCTTCCCTCGTGTGCAGATGCGTAGGTGGATATTATGGGAACCCAGCACTGTCCTTGGGTGGCCAATGCCGTCCTTGCCCTTGCCCCGAGGCTCCTGGCTCCGGCCGCCATTTTGCAGTCACTTGCCATCAAGACAACCCCTCTGGAACTGTGATGTGCAGCTGCCTTGGAGGTTATACAGGCAAGTCCAGTTTTGGGGCACGAGGGCAGGTCTTCATTCACCTTGTGGCGAGGTTGGGGGAATGGCTCTCTACACAACACCAGCTGCATTGAAAGAGCAGAACACAAGTCTGGGCTTTGGAAGCTGGAACTGAGGGAGGTGAAAAACATTTGGTTGGGTTATGTATGTTGAGGAGACAAGTGAGTTTGCTCCAATAAAGGAAAACATTTGTAGCTCGGGGTTGGAATGAGGGAACCTGGTGCTCTCTGAGCTTGGTTGTTTTCTTGCAGACGTTTCATTACCAAACTAGGCAACATCATCAATGGTAGGGGGTGGGGTTTGCTTAATTTATATTCTAGTGGCTTGCCCTGTCAGTGTTGGTGGGAGTGACCTTGGTGGTTCTTTGGTTGGGCTGCTGAGTTTGCTCCTGTTTGTCCCAGCCGTCTCAACCGGCACTCTTCTTTCACACAGGCCCGCGCTGTGACGAGTGTGCTCCTGGTTATTATGGCAACCCCTGGCAGGTTAGAGGACGATGCCAGCCCTGCGCCTGTAATAACAACATTGATCTGGCAGACCCCAAATCCTGCGATCGACGCACAGGCCAATGCCTTCGCTGCCTCTACCACACCGAGGGAGACCAGTGTCAACACTGCCAAAGGGGTTACTATGGCAATGGCACTCGACACACCTGCCGCCGTAAGTGTCTGCTGCAAACACTGACTGCCTGGATTTGATTTGATTTGATTTGATTTGATTTGATTTGATTTGATTTGATTTGATTTGATTATTATTTATTTGCCAACCATTTTAACCAGGGACCGGAGGAGAGTGGGCGAGACCGATCTAGGATGGAAATAGAGGGAGGGGGGAGGTTATATATGCTATATTTGCAGAGTGCAAATCCTCCATCAGTCCAGCCCCTCCAGGCTTCTGCTGAAGTGAGCTGCAGCTGACAGAAGCACCTGCTTTTTCGTAAAGTTGGTTAGTCAGAAAAGGGGCTCCCAGCCTCCTCCCGATTCTGGTTTGCAGAGTCCCGTTTTATTTTTTAAACTTTAATTTAGTTTAATTTAATTTTTATTATGTTTATAATTTTATTTTATTTTATTTATTTTATTTTATTTTATTATTTTATTTTTTTATTTTATTTTATTATATTATTTTATTTTTATTATTTTATTTTATTTTATTATTTTATTATTTTATTTGATTGTTTTGTTTTGTTTTGTTTTGTGTTTTTTTAATTATTATTTAATTATTATTTTAGAAAAGTTATGTGGCTTCCCAACTCACTCGCAGTGACTCCGGGTGGTTTAAGAGGATAAACCCGGTTAGATAGTGGGTAGAGATGACAGGAAACAGACTTCCAAAGCAGCTCTTTATTTCAGCTCTTGTATCAGCAACCAGCAAAAAGCAGTCTGACAGCTTGCCCTTTTATAGGGAGCTGTCAGATAGACCAGCCAATAGCGTTTGAGCTTTTTCCCGCTCAAACGCTGGACCTGGTTGGAACCATGCAACACAGTTGAAACAGTTAGGACATAACACCCCTCCCCTCCTGGATGGAGCAGTCCAGCATACGTAATCACGCAGGTAGGCGGGGCGTTTTGGAGCCCTACTAGACCTGCGCAATTCAGTTGGTGGTGAGGCAGCGGCCTGTGCGGACAGGTCTGCTGTCGCTCCTGGGCCCGAGCATGGAAGCTCCTGGAAGTTACTGGGTGTGGCCTCCATGGCCGAAGGGACCGGTTCGAGGGGAGGACATCGCTGGCTCTCGGCTTCCACAGGTAGGCCTTCCGAGACACCCGGGCTTGAATTAGCGA
>QLTV01002537.1:709621-728982 GCA_003457575.1 Thermophis baileyi | reverse complement strand
TTTTTTTTATTTTTTCATTGTCACTGTGAAACCCAGTGTAATTTTCAGTCTCTTCTTTATTTTCAATCTTTTTTTCTTCAGTATCAACATTGTCCATCATGATAAATTCTCCTTGTTCTTTATCTTCCAACTTCACTTCCATTTTCTTGTCCTTTCTCAATTCCGAAAGGCAAGTTTTTAAATCTTCATGAATGTATAATAACATCACCTTCAACTCTTCATAAAAAGATAACTCCATTTTGTCCAGTTAATTCCAATATAACGATTTAAATTGTAGCTTAAATCTATTTCCTCTCACTGTCTTACAATCTGTTCCCGTTCAAAATCTTTTCTCTCGCCAAAACATCAAAGTATTCCACATAGCCAGATGATAAGCACTTCTTTTCTCTCCTTAATAGTTCACAGTCTCTCTCTTTTTTTTTAAAATCAAGGTCATAATCAGATTTTCAACAAACTTTCCCATTTCGTGTTGCAGTAATTTCTTTTAGCTAGCAGATGACACTGTCAGCTCCTCGATATCACATAATCTCTCTTAAATATAAATCTCCAAAACGCTTCAAAATACTTCAAATCTTCAAACATATATTTTCCAAATCTCCAATTTATTTAATTTTTGTCCAAGTCCGATTACATAAATATCTGTAATCTCCTTGGGCTTAATCTTTGTTTTATTGCAATCACTCTATGGAATTTATTTAATTTTTATCCAAGTCCGATTATATAAATATCTGTAATCTCCTTGGGCTTAATCTTTATTTCATTGCAATCACTCTATGGTATTTCCAATTGCTAGATAGCCACCATCCTCCGTTCTGGAAAATCCCCAATTAGTCTCTTTTCAAGTTTTCTGCATTTAACTTGGCCATTCACTCACCCGAGTCCAGCACATTTCTTTGTCTCCTCTCCTGCTTTAAAAACTTTAAAGACTTTAATCTTCTTAGCTAGATGGATCCCAGTTCTTTACTTTCTTCTTCCTGTTCGTGGTCGTTCCCTCTATGGCGCTCGAAGCGCCCTGTACAGCTGCTGGTCGCGGGGTTTGTGCAGTGTTCCCCAGGGGTTTGCCTTACCCTCCAGGGAACCTGCCAGGCCCCCACTTCTTCCCTCCCCCTCCAGGGGAGTTTCAGCTTGGTTCAGACGGAACCAGAGCTCCCAAGCAGCTGCAGGTTTGACGTCCCCACGGAGCTTTCACGGGAGACGTCGCGCCGAGGGAAGCTGACCACGCCTTCTCTGGGGGGGGGGATTTTTTGCTATTTTTTCTTCTTCTGCGCATGCGCAGAAGCCGAGTCCCCGGCACTGTGCATGCGCCGCCATCTTGTTTTTGGCTTTTTTTAAAAAAAAATTGCAAATTTTCATCACTGTGCATGCGCACCTGCGCGCGCCTGCACGTTGAGGCCATGCAGCGCGCAATGCACGCGCAGCCACACGGCACGGGAGGAAGCGAACCGGCGGCAAGGTAAGTTAGAACCCACCCCTGGATTGGGCCATGTGATGGACATGTGGGTGCAGGGGAAGGGACTTTGACTTTCCTTTGGGTGGGGAAAACCCGGGAGGCTTCAGATTCGGGTTTTCCCAGATGTGCCAATATGACATCTCTAATAAAATGGAACTTTGAGGAGACGCCTGCCTCAGAGTCTTATTTAGTTGGGGGTGTTACTTGGAACCCTGACACTGTGCTGTGGAAACAAATCATGTTCTGTATCATCTCTTTCCCCCAAGTGGGAATTTAGGAAACACATTGATGATTCTAGGAGTGTTTCCTGCAGGCCTAGTGAAAGAGATTTTACTGCCCAGGAGAGGTCCCTGGGATGCTTATTTTAAATGATTCCTCCCCTGGCAGGGGCCTATGACAGCGTCCACCAGTCCTTTGTGCAGTCACGCGAAGCAGAGCACCAGGCTAATGCCTCGACCTTGGCTGTGCCCAGCCCCATCAGCCAATCAGCTGCTTCTAGGCGTCGCACAGAACACCTGATGACGTCCCGAAGGGAAGCTTTCAATCGGCAGAATGCCGCCAACCGCCGAGGGCTGGTGGACCTCTCGATGCGCACCCGAGGGCTGAGCCTGGATCTGATTAATGAGAAGGTGAGGGAGCATGGGAACAGGATGATTCAAGTCTGCTAAGACGACATGGAAATTTTTCATGTTAGTTATTTTATCCCATCTTTATTATTTTATCCCATCTTTATTATTTTATAAGTAACTCAAGGTTTGGTAAGCATGCCTAATATTCCTTCCTCCTCCTATTTTCCCCACAACTCTATGAGGTGGGTTGGGCTGAGAGAGAGAGTCACCAGCCCAAAGTCATCCAGCTGGTTTCCATGCCTAAAGCAGGATTAGAACTCACCATTTCCTGGTGATTGGCCTAAAATCACCAAATCAGTTTTCATGCCTAAGGCAGTAACTCTCTGTCTCCTGATGATTGGCCTAAAGTCACTGAACTGGCTTTCATGCCTAAGGCTGGACTAGAACTCACTGTTTCCTGGTTTTTAGGCCACCACCTTCACCATTACATTAAACTGTCTTTTCAAAATGGGGCAACAGTGCCGGCGCCATCAGAGAATTTGGACCTCTTGATATCAGTGTAATTGAAATAAATCCACCATACAGGTGTGAGCTGCTTTGGGAAGGAAGTGTTTCCTTCCCTTAATTAAATAATCGTAAGTTTGCCTGGGAATTTACTGTCATAATTTTCAAGATTTGTGGGGGTTTTTTTACCACAAACTGGCCTTAAAATCCATGTGGTTCTTGTTTCTTTGGTATGTCAGCTTCAGGAGCTTGGCAGGAGCAAAGTTGAAGTTCATTACAAGATTTAGCACCATTTCTCATATATGAAACAAAGAAAGGGTTGCTTCGTGCAGGTTAACTAGCTTATCAGTGCAAAGAATATCTGTCACATAGAACCGATTTTCTCTTGGAAGAAAATTACCACTATTTCCCACCTCTCCTTTAATTATTTCCTTTCTCTTTCTCTGCTCCCTCCCCAACAATAGTTGTGTGTTTCTGTAAATAAATATGAATACCAGTAAATCCACTGTCTTTTTGACAGACGTGCAACTAATCAAGTGAACTGTGTTCCCTAAAAGTTTATTTATTTGTATCTAGGGTGCCATAAACCTCTTGGGTGCAGAATGGAGTCAAAATCAAGGTTTATGCAAATTGTCAGTGTCAATTGAGGGGAAGAACAGTCTGAGAGGAGGTGTTTTGAAAAGCACGGGGGGGGGGGGGGAAATAGAGTGAAAGACCCTGCAGCTTCAGCAGTAACTCTTCCTGCCCCCTCCCTTAGGTCTGTGGGGCCCAGGGAGACACTCCCTGTGCCATCGATTCCTGTGGAGGGGCCGGTTGCTATGATGAGGATGGCAGACGTCACTGTGGAGGCCTCCACTGCAACGGAGCAGTGGCCACTGCTGACAACGCACTGAACCGAGCCCGCCATGTCGAAGAGGAGCTGCACAACGCCGTCTCTGAAGTGGAAAGTCTGCTGCATCAGGTAGGGACGGTTGCTTGTTGACATTTGGGCGGGGCAAATCCGAGAACAGCTCAATTCTGTGCCTTTTATAATCCCATCAGATGATCCCAATGGGATTCCTTTCATTTTGGGAAGCAGCAGCATTAATTCTGGAGAGCTGCAGCAACTTCTTCATCCCTGTGTATCTGCTGCCCCCTGCTGGTTGACCAGGCCCTCAGATTTTATTTTATTTTTTGGACAGGTCTCCAATGCGAAGGCCCGTGCAGCTGAAGCAAAGCAGAGGGCACAGGCAGCTTTGGATCATGCCAACGCCACCAAAGCTCGGCTGGAGCACTCAAATAAGGAGCTGCGAGACCTTATCCAGCAAGTCAAAGAATTCCTTAATCGTAAGTACAAGAGCTGTGAGACCTCCCCCTCTCTTCTCTTTTTGCTGTGTTTTATTAAAAGTATATACCGTATTTTTCGGAGTATAAGAGGCACCTTTTTCTACCCTAAAAGAGGGTGGAAATGTTGGTGCGCCTTATACACCGCCCCCGCTTTGGCCAAAAAACGGGTCGTTTTTCACAAAAACAGGTGTTTTTGCCTTCCTCCAGCCCCCAGAAGCTCTCTGCAGGCCTCCCAAACCTTCTGCGCGTCCCGTTTTTTGCAAAAATTGGTGAAAAACGGGCCCGTTTTGCGAAAAATGGGGCGCGCAGAGGGTTTGAGAGGCCTGCAGAATGCTTCTGGGGGCTGGGGGAAGACAAAAACTTTTTTTTCTTACTTACCTCTTCGAAATCTTGGTGCATCTTATACACCGGTGCGTCTTATAGTCCGAAAAATACGGTATATTCTGCCCTCCATGAACAGGTGTCTTTCAAGACAAGTTGTGTAAACATTCCAGGTATAGTCCAAAACGTTCAAGAAAATCTAATAAGTATAAAATAAAATGGAAAGACGTTAAAAAAAAACCTCCCAGCCTTCGTGCCATCAATATCATTCAATTTTCTGACATCATTCCTGGCCCAGCTAAATGATAACAGCTAGTCATCTTTGGCTGGTTTCAAAAACCTAAACAGGCCCAGTTGTGGTTAACGCGTGGATGAGAGCCCACCAGAAAAGAGCAGGACTGTGGGAGAGCCAGTGTGGTTCATGGTTCATAGAGCCGAGGTGGCGCAGTGGTTAGAGTGCAGTACTGCAGGCTACTTCAGCTGACTGCTAGCTGCAGTTCGGCGGTTCAAATCTCACCGGCTCAAGGTTGACTCAGCCTTCCATCCTTCCGAAGTGGGTAAAAGTGAGGACCCAGATTGTTGGGGGCAATATGCTGACTCTGTGAACCGCTTAGAGAGGGCTGTAAGCACTGTAAAGCGGTATATAAGTCTAACTGCTATTGCTATGGTTAAAGTGATGGCCTGGGACTGGGGAGACAGACACAGGTTCAAATCTACCCTCAACCCTAGAACCTCCACTCACTCTCTTTCGGCCCAAGCTACCTCACAGGGTTGTTGTTATGGAAAGGGAATTTAATATTACACCTTGAAGTCCTAGATCTAATTAAGGGAAAAAAAGTATTATTGAATAAACAACTTCAAAGAAGACATTAGCAGGCCATCCTCACATACACACCCCAGCAGTACTGCCCAGAACCCTGTCTAAACACAACCATTGTGATGACTTTGGGAATTGTTGGAAGAAATGTCCATCTGGGTTCAGTTCCAAGTTGGGAGAAAGACACTGGAAACATGGAGACTGTTTGGAAAGATGGTTTGAGGTCCTGGGCAGAAAAAAGGGAAGAGGTGCTGGGAGTGCCTGAGTTTTATGCCCTCTGTTGGGTTTTGAATTTGAGCTTGTGTTCTGATTGGTTGTCAGACCATGGGGCCATGCATAGAGCCGAGGTGGCGCAGTGGTTAGAGTGCAGTACTGCAGGCTACTTCAGCTGACTGTTCAGCAGTTCAGCGGTTCAAATCTCACCGGCTCAAGGTTGACTCAGCCTTCCATCCTTCCGAGGGGCAAGTGGGGGAGAGAGCGAGAGAGAGAGAGAGAGAGAGAGAGCTTTATGCCCTCTGTTGGATGTTGAATTTGAGCTTGTATTCTGATTGGTTGTCAGCCTCCCATGGGGCCATGCAGGGGTAACTTTGTAGGTTGTCTTTTGAGTCCCAGGCTTGGTTGAGTCTTGCTGGGTGATGATGTAATGAAAGGGCTTTGGGCAATTCCTACTATGGCTCTACCTGAAGGAGGTAGATCTTTGTTATGTAGAATAGACTGGCCCAGGCCTTAATGGCCCATTGACAAAGGTGGGGGAGCTGAGTTTCTGCCTCCCTTTTAGGGGAAAATATTCTGCCCTATTAATATTTCCTAAAATATCTCATTTTCCTAGGAGAGGGGTGGGTGCTAACTTCCTACAGAATCAAATTCAACTCAAGGGAATCCTTCTGTCTCTTAATGCCAGAGGGGCCTCTCTGAGACAAGACTTATAAGATCTCTGAATTTGGCAGAAACATCTAAAAAAAAAATTGTTGGGATTCAAAATGTGATCATGAATGTTCATACACTGACTCATTTCGTTTCAAAAATGGCAATTCTGGGAAACTAGAAGTAGAAAGTACATGAAGATTTATTTGTTTGTTTGTTTATTAAATTTATTAAATATATATGTTGCCCATCTCCCCAATAGAAAGAAAGAAACAGATTCCTGAATGTGTCCCAAATTCCTCCATGCTTTTCTCCAGACATGCCCGAATTAACTTTTTACTTCCTTAGGAATCTCTCTCTGCTCTCCCAGTTTCTTAAATCCAATCGCTTGGGCAGCCTTCCCCAGCCCCTCCAGATATATTGGTTTACAGCTGCAATAATGGTTAACTAAATGCATAGATCAGTTACCTCGTTGTGCTGCAGCCGCAGCAGCAACCATCTCCCTCTCTGAATCCGGCATTGCAATCAGATCTTCTGGAAGATCTGGGTAGGCTCAGGCCATTTCCAATTTTTGAGGGCCTCAGCCCAAAATAGTAAAAACTTATGAAAACAGAACAAAAGTATTGGGGGAGGGGGCAATGATGGTGAAAATATGCAAGTGGCATATTGAGATCTAAGCCTTGCCTCTTTTGCACGTGTGTGCAACATCTGTGTGCCTGCCACTCGTCTTGACACCCTTGCAAAGCACCAAAAGAACAAAAGATGAGACATCATTGAGCTGTTTTAAAATAGAATACGTAAAATAGCAATGATCTTAAAACTGAGTTCTTTTTGCACTTGAGAAGACCCAGAGCCAATGACCCTTCTGATTTGCCCCCGATGGGCCCATTTCTCAGCAAAGCATCCAGGGGTGGGCTTCAAAAATTTTAGCAAGGGGTTCTCTGCCCGGTTGCTGGGTGGGCATCGCCATGGTGGGCATGGCCTAGTCGGCTTCCTGCAACACGGTGGGGGAGAGGGCGTTTTTGCCCTCCCCGGGCTCCGGAGGCTTTCCTCGAGCCTCCAGGAGGGTGAAAATGGCCTCCCCAGGCTCCAGAGACCCTCTGGAGGCCGGAAACAGGCCCGTTTCCGGCCTTCCCAAACTTCCGGTAGGCCCGTTTTTCACCCTCCCCAAGCCTCCGCGCGTGCCCTGCATTTAACCTGCATCCAAAACGGGCCACGTGGGGACTCCTGGGAGGGGAGGGGTGGGTGGGGCCAGCCAGGAGTGGGATTTGGGGGTTCTCTGAACTGCACAGAATTTTAGCTAGAGGTTCTCCCGAACCCCTGCGAACCCCCAGCAGCCCACCCCTGAAAGCATCCAAACTGTCTCCTAAATTTAAAAAGGAAAATATCTCAGTGAGAAAATGTATAAAGTAATATACTTTGGGGGAATTTGGGAGAACATTCGTATCGGGATGGAAGACCCCAGACTTAAGGCAGGGGCCCCTTTAAGAGGGAGTCCTGTGGATAGCCAGGAAGGGGGCTGCCATTTACTTTTCCACAGCTCTAATGGATCCATCCTGCATACAGTCGAGGGGGCAGATCCTGACAGCATTGCACTGGTGGCTTCCCGTGTGCTGGAGCTCTCCATCCCAGCATCCCCCGTGCAGATCCGCCATCTTGCCGAGGAGATCAAAGAGCGGGTCAGCAGCCTGGCCAATGTGGATGCCATCCTGGATCAAACAGCAGGCGATGTCCGTGTCGCAGGGCAACTACTGCAGGATGCACGCCGGGCCAAGTAAGTATGGCAGGGAGAGTAGAGGGAGCTCAAGAAAAGCAGAGCTAAATCTCTTTTCACCTGGATTCTGATCAATTTCTCGAGGATGTTTGCATAGCAGCTGAACATGTTATGTATGGGAAATTGGAACTGCCTTTTCCATGGGCCTCTTCTTTCTACTGAATTGAAGTGTGCTCCAGTATCGCTTGATCTGACAGAAAACTATAGCGTCTCATTTAAACGGTCTGGGAAATTCACAAGCAAGCATAGTGCAGACAAATTAACTCTCTGCTTTATATCCTGAGTGTCTTACGATCAGAGATACGGGTAGTCCTTGACTTACAACTGGTCTCTTAGCAACCATTTAAAGTTACAAAGGACCTCTTCAGGGCTACTTATGACTTAGATTTGAAGTTCTGGTGGCCTCAACCACCATCACAGCGCAGTCACGTGATCACGTTTTGAGTGCTTGGAAAACCAGCTCACATTTACGTCCATTTGGTCACGTGACCGTGATTTACTCTTCCTTCCCCCCTCCCTCCCTCCCTCCCTCTCTTCCTTTTCTCACTTTCTGGAAACCAATGTTTAGTTCTAGTTTCTGGCAAAAAAAAAAACCCTCACATTGTGGACAATGCATATTCCTTTAACAAGTGCTGTGCTCACTCAATAGCAATACCGTGTTTCCCTGAAAATAAGACCCTGTCTTATATTTTTTTGAACCCTGAAATAAGTGCTTGGCCTTATTGCCATGCACTCAAAAGCCTGATTGGGCTTATTATCAGGGGATGTCTTATTTTGGGGGAAACAGGGTAGCACTTAGACTTATATACTGCTTCACAGTGCTTTACAGCCCTCTCTAAGCAGTTTACAGAGAGCATATTGCCCCCAACAATCAGGGTCCTCATTTTACTGACCTCGTAAGGATGGAAATTTGAATCAACCTTGAGCCGGTGAGATTCGAACTGCCGAACTGCTGGAAGCCGGCAGTCAACAGAAATAGCCTGCAGTACTGCACTCTAACCACTGTGCCACCATGGCTCTTAATAATAACCTTGGCATTCACTTAACAGCTGTGGCAAGTCATTTAGTGACTGCCACAAAAAAAGGTAGTAAAATCAGGCATACTCACGTGGTGACCCCGCCTAAAGACCGGCACAACTTGTAGTGACTGTAATTCCATTACAGTCTCAATTACAGTCACAAGTCAAGGACTACCTGTGCAAAGCACCTGCAATGGGAATATTTCATTTAGTGATAATGGCCACTAATAGTTCTACAACCTCCCATTTGATGCTGATTCTTATCGCATCAAAGTTGCTGATGAGTTGTAGGCTTCTATTCAGTCTTACAGAATTTTTCCTCCCCAGCGCTCGGGCAGAGAGTGTTAAAAATGCAGCTGAAGCAGTGAAAAGGGCTCTAGATGATGCCAAAAGGGCTCAAAATGCTGCCGAAAAAGCCATCAACTCTGCAGACAATGATATTCAACACACCAACACGGTTGTTAACGAGGTAAGGCGCCATAATGAATTATTTTTACCAGCCCAAAGAAACATGTCCGGATGTATGTTGCATTAGATGTGTCAGATAAAGTATGCCTAGTAGTATTACTTCTTTTGTGGTTACAGCGAACATCTACCACAACCATTAGTGGCAGAACAATTAATGATGATGCTGAAGGGCATCCTTTAGTTTTTCTATGTTGTGATTTTACATATCCAAGTCTTCACACGTCAGCTTTTCTTTTTATTCCCCGATGAAAATTGACATGGAATTGCACCACTGTTGTTCAGCACTTTACCATCAAATTTGTCGCTCAGCATTTTACCATCAGATTTTTGGCAGTGCAACCTTGGCGGCTCTGGAAGCTTTAAAAACAAAAAGGAGTTTCAAGGCCTGAGGGCAACCAATCCAACTTCCAAACCACTTTCCTGAAACCGAGAGCACATCCGGACAGCCGTTTAATATTTATTTGTCTTTAATCTGTGAAGCAACACTAAATATGCTTGTGTAGTTCTTTCTAGCTGTGTTGCCTTGGTGTTGTGGCTTGTGAGTGGCGAGGTGCCAATAATTTCCTGCAAGGCAAGTTAAGATGTAGTGATTTGTGAATTTCCCTGCTTGGTTAACCGGTATGCGCAAGCTACCATGTTACTACCTTCCCATACTTCGCTTTAACCCCGTGATGGCGAACTTATGGCACGCATGCCGAAAGTGGCATGTAAAGCCATCTCTCCAGGCACGCGAGCTGTCGCCCGTTGCTCTTCCGGGTTCCGGCGCGCTGGCCAGCTGGTCTTCACGCACGCAGGAGCGCCAGAAACTGGAAGAGCAGCCGCCTGGTGCGCATGCGCATGCCAGGAAGATGATCTTCCGGTTTCCAGTGTGCGCATGTGCACCGGCCACCTGGTCTTCCGCTTTCTGGCATGAAACTGGAAGATCATCTTCCTGGCGCGCGCATGCGCACTGGCCAGCTGTCCTTCGTGCATGCGCGCCAGAAACCAGAAGACCAGGTGGCAGACGCGCATGCATGCGCCAGAAACTGGAAGATCATCTTCCCGGCGCGCGCAAGCGCACCGGGCAGCTGCTCTTCCGGTTTCCGGCACACACACTCCCGTTTTGACACTTGGTGCCGAAAAGGTTCTGCAACACTGCTTTAACCCATGGTTTATGACTTAACACTTTTGAAGTCCACGGTTGGAAAAGATTTTATTTATTTATTAAATTTATCAGTCCCCTTCATCTTGCCATGAAGAGACTCTGGGTGGCTGATAACATTAAAAGATTCCTAAGAATACCATGGATAACCAAGAAAGTGAATGAACGTTATCATTGAACATATCAACCTCAGCTGAAAGGCACAAAGGCACCAAGCTCAGATTATCGTATCATGCAAAGAGCTGTAATGCTGGGAAAAATGAAAGGAAAAAGATGAGAGCCAGCAGCAAAGTGGATGGACTTGGTTACGTTGGCGATCGGTACATCACTGAAAGACCTGATGGACCAGGTTGTGGACAGATCATCCTGGAGACTCAATCTGTGTGACTAAGAACCAACACCAGCTTGACGGCATATAATGAATCAGCCATTGACCTTTTTAAGCCTAAATGTGTCTTCCAGATTCCCATTCATGCCAATCAAAATGCTAGCCGTTCCAGGTAGTCCTCAACTTACAACCATTCATTTAGTGACCATTCGAAGTTACAGCAGCACTGGCAAAAAGTGACTTCTGACCGGTTTTCACACTTACGACCGATGCAGCATCCACAGCGTCACGTGATCAAAATTTGGGCACTTGGCAGCTGGCCTGTTTGATGATAGTTTCACTGAACAGGGTATGAACACCATTTGTAACCTTTCCAGACGGCTTCCGACAAGCAAAATTGATGGGGGAAGCCAGGTTCACTTAACAACCGCATGATTCACTTAACGACTACAGTGTTTTGCTTAACAACTGTGGCCAAAACTGTCATAAAATGAAGCAAGACACACTTAACTGCCTTCCTTAGCAATGGAAATTTTTAATTGTGGTGGTACGTCGAAGACTACCTGTATGTGAAAAAACAATCCTCATTGTATTTACATTTATATATCACTAAAATCTCCAAGGACACTTAGTAATTAACAATAAATCAAAACTGTGCAATAAAAAGATAAAATGGGTAAACAAAATAAAAGGATAACAAAAGAGGACAGAGAAACACTGTTTTGGAAAGTTCCAAACACTCCATCCTGCTAATAACCATCGAACTCTCCTGTGTAGAATCTCTAAACATTGACATGAAATCATTAAATTGAAAGGCCCTTAAAAAAATCAATCCTAAAGTCCAAGAAGGATCACCTCCATTCACTAGATCCCTAAACCATCTGTGGTTAGCCCAATATTAGTAGATTTATCTGCTCATTTCTCCCCGAGAGGGAATTGTTCCCCTCGCCCCAAACAAGGCTACTGGCCAAATGCACACCAACACAATGAGGTGAAGTACAAATCCTTCACCTCCCTTGTCACCATAGGCTTGAACTTCAGCTTGTATCTAGGTTTCGCTGCGTTCACTTCTTGTATCTAGGTATTGTGGCCTGCCAGTGGCCAGCGGAGCTGGCAGCAGATTTGGACAGTGAGGAGGTTGGGGAGGAACATGGGCCAGTCCTGGAGTCTGGGGAAGGCTCAGACGAGGGCTCTGCGGCAGAGAGGCAGAGAGGGGGCCAAGGCCATCTGGCAGTTATCAGCTGCCTCCGGAGTCAGACATCAGCGAGGCAGAGGAACAGCTGGAGCCTGTTCCCAGTGTGCGCATGCGCAGAGCTGTCAGAAGACAAGAACAACTAAGAAAGCAGGGTCGACTTGGGAGTAAGGCCACACTTTGGAGATGATTGGCCCCTCCCATAGGAAATAAAAGAGGAGCGAACAGGACATGGGTTTTTGCAGGAAGCAATTAGTTCATTTTGTCGTTTCAAGAGTGGAAAGTTCTGTTTGTGACTCTAATAGACTCTGTGCCAAGTTTTGCCTTGCCCTGCGTTTGGAAACTACTTCTCTGGCAGCGTTCCAAGTGAGATAAGGTTGGTGTTGATAAATATTCCTCTGAAAGACAGTTTGCCAAGCTTTGCGGACTGTGAATGAAAGGAATTCACAGTCGTGTAAATAAAAGAGGTTTTGCCTGGACTAAGACTCTGCTTCATGCTTTCTAAGGAAGCCTAGGTCAGAACAGGTATCACTTCTGTCGCTTCATCTCCTGGAGCTCCTTGGTGAACCAAAGACTCCCTCAGGATTGGCAAGCAGCCCTCACTGGACATGTCGATGCTTCCACAACGTGGGCCTCCACGCATGTTTCTCCTGTCCCCCTCTTGTCTATCTTTTTCCACCAGATTAACAGGAAGACTGCAAATGCTGAGGTTGAGTTGGCTGCAGCCAAGAAGCGGGTGGGCCATCTTGACCGGCAGGTGGACGTTCTCAAAATGAAGCGGGCCAGCAACATCTTGCAAGCCACCCGAGCAGAAGAGACAGCCAGTGCTGCCAAGAACCGAGCTGAGGAAGCTGAACAGGTAGGATTCTGGCAAAATGAACAACGGCTTGGGATTTTAAATATCTTTTCTTTGCTCGGTTGTGGGGTCCAGAGCCATAAGTCAGCCTGTTGGGAGTCTTAACTGGTTACTTTTAATTCTAAAATATTTGCACCCTTTTCACACAGATCAGGTAGCTTACAACAAATAAACCAAATCGGACATTTCTGATTAAAAATGATACTTAGGAACTCTCCTTGTTCCTTTGTTTAGGACATAATAGATCATCATAGATTCACAGTATTTTGTTTTTGTCTCAGTCTCTTCAGAGATTCAAGCTTGCTGATTTTATTGAGATCTCAAGTGAATTACTACAAATATATCCTGACAATTGTAACACACAAGTTGCTTGTATTTTATCAGGTGTTATCTAAAAATTATCTCAATTTGTTCTCACAATGATTTCCTGTCAGAATGGTGAAATTGTGTGGCCTACGAAATGGTCAGCTAGATAATGATCAGATGCTAACACATGAAGCTGGTAGCAAAAATACTGTAGCAATAATACTTAGACTTGTAGACTGCTCCATAGCACCTTGCACTACTCTCTGGGCGATTCATAGTAACCAGGGGTGGGTTCCAACTTACCTCGCTGCCGGTTCGCTCCCTCCCGCGCCTCATGGGCGGGCGCGCGCAGTAATGAAAAATCCAAAATAAATAAATAAATAAATAAAAAAGCTGAAAACAATATGGCGACCGCATGCACAGTGCCAGAACTCGGCTTCTGTGCATGCTCAGAAGGAAAAAAATAATAAAAAAAATTCCAAAAAAAAATTCGGAAAAAAAATATTTAAAAAAATTTAAAAAAAAGATGGCGCCCACGGACCGGCACTGACCGAACCGGGTCGGTGATGTCATTGTGACGTCACCAGCGGGTTGCTACCGGTTCGGGAGAACCGGTTCGAACCTGGAGGAACCCATCCCTGATAGTAACGATTATTTACATATTGCCCCCAACAATCTGGGTCCTCATTTTACTGACCTCAGAAGGATGGAAGGCTGAGTCAACCTTGAGCTCTGTCAAGATCAAACTCCAGGCTGTGGACAGAGTTTGTCTGCAATACTGCAATTTAACCACTGCCGTGGCCAGTGCCAAGATACCGTCATCCATAAAAATGTATTTAGTAGGAATTGCAGGGGTGTGTGCACTGAAGTCTCCAGCAGGAAGAAACAGGGTGATATTCATCCTCCCTTTAGCCTCGTGGTGGTGAAATTATATTTCATCAATATTTAGAGAGCATCTCAGAATCTTCTGCCACTGTTCCTCTGGAATAGTGTTTCTCAACCTTGGCAACTTTAAGATGTTTGAACTTTAACATCCAGAATTCTGCAGCCCAATGTGCTGGCTGGGGAATTCTGGGAGTTGAAGTCCACACACTTCCAAGTGGCCAAGGTTGAGAAACACTGCTCTGGAAAGCTTCAGACACTTCATCCTGCTAATAGCCATCAACCTCTCCTGTCCAGCATCTTATTTACATGAAATCATTAAATTGGAAAGCCCTTAAAAAAAAAACCCAAAGCCCAAGAGGCAGGATCATCACTCACTATCTCCTGGTGTTTACTTTCGCCAAAAAACCCCCAACCTATAGCAAACAATGGGTTCACTTAGCAACCTAACCACCACAATGTTTGTTGAATCACTGGAGCATTTGCTTTATGACCTCTGCGTTCGCTGAATGACCGCCGCAAAAAAGGTTGTAAAAATGGGCCCAGTCATGTGGTGGCCCATTTTACAACCGACTTACAGCCATCATTGCTAGGCTCAATTATATTCGTATGTCGAAGACTACCTATACTGCCTGCTGATGTTTCCTGCTGAATCTCAGGTACTGGAGGGACCGCTGGGTGATCGATACCGCACCATGCAGGAGTTAGTGGAACGAAAAGCCCAGCATGTAGTGGGGGCCCGAAAGAAAGCAGAGAACCTGCGAGATGAGGCCAAAGGACTTCTGCGCGATGCTCACGAAAAATTACGGCGGCTGAGCAGTGAGTGCCTAAGACGTGTGTGTGTGTGTGTGTGTGTGTGTGTGTCTGTGTCTGTGTCTGTGTCTGTGTCTGTGTGTAGATCAGAATAAACAGTGCAGATTTACATTTTTAATGTGTCCCTGGGTCATCGCCATTGGAGACTCCCCAGCCAGCTTCTGACGAGCAAAGTAAATGAGGGAAACTGGATTCGCTTAATGACTGCATGATTCACTTAACAACTGCAGTGATTCCCTTAACAACCATGGCAGGAAAGGTGATCAAATGGATCATGACTCACTTAACAGCAGCCTTGCTTAGCAACAGAAATTTTGGGCTCAACTGTAGTTGTGAGTCAACTTGACTTACAACTACAATTGAGGAGAAACTTCCTAACAGTGAGGACATTTAATCATTGGAACAGCTTTGCCTTCAGACGTTGTGGTTGCTTCATCATGGAGGTTTTTAAGAAGAGACTGGACAGCTGCTTGTCTGAAATGGTATAGGATCTCCTGCTTGAGCAGGGGGCTGGACTAGAAGACCTCCAAGGTCCCTTCCAGCTCTGTTCTGATTCTAAGTGACTATCTGTATCTCGGCCAGAGGCAGTGCCCACTGCAGGCTTCTTGCCTGGATTTTCAGACAAAGTCAACGTAGCTGTTTATATTAGAGTCAGAACTGAATGCACCATGAGTGAAGATTATTCTGTATACTGTTTGAATTTCTCGATCTTTAACCCTTTTCCCCCCTCCTTCCTTACTCAGAGCTGGAAGAAACCTATGAAGAAAATGAGAAGCTGCTACAAGAAAAGGCAGCCCAGCTGGATGGGCTGGAAGCCAAGATGAGAAGCATCTTAAAAGACATCAATGAGCAAATCCAAATCTACAACACTTGCCAATGATTCCCCATCACGTGCTCCCACTTACTACCCCTGTCCATGTGCTTAAAGCAGCAACGCTTTTCGGCTTAGCATGGCCCAGCTCCAAGTACTACTCGGAGCACTGATTCTTATGGCCATTCCTTCTCAGCAGCTCTTGATATACCAGCATCACCCTGCTCACAACCTCTATTGTATCAAAAACACAACACCGCCCCATGACTTGTGAGACTGCTAACATCCTGCCCAGAAAAATGTCAGTCTGGCAGTACTTAAAGCTTTCCTGTTTTTGTTATACTGTTTTTATTTTCAGCGTTTCATACATGGTAATGTAGGACTCTCCTTTCAAAGCATGCGGGGGAAAAACAGAGAAGGATGGTCTAAGAATGGATCAGATGAGGTAGTTACACTGGCATATATGTTTCACATGACCTGCCCCAACTGGAGTGGCTTACATTTGTGGGAAAATAAAGACCCAAAGTGGCAGTGCTTTTTGCAACATTACCTTGTTCCTTTGTCTGTTTAAAGCAAGTTTCGATTCTCCCCACAGAAACTAGAAGTAAGCTAGAAAATGCTGACACTATTAGTTTAGACCAGTGTTTCTCAACCGTAGCAACTTTTTAAGATACACGGACTTCAACTCCCAGAATTCCCCAGCTAGAATTCTGGCTGAGGAATTCTGGGAGTTGAAGTCCACACATCTTAAAAAGTCGCTGAGGATGAGAAATGCTGGTTCAGATAGTTCGGGCTGGGTAGAATTGATGCGGGATATTGCAGAGATGTTGACACTGAAATGTCAAACATGGCCATTATCCAAAATTGGAAATAGTCCCAAAGGGCAGAAACCAGGCAACAGCGAGAGAGGCGGTAGCAATAGGAAAGCAATTACAGCTTTGCTGCAGAAGAACCATCCTTATAAAAGCTGAGCTCGTAGTAACAAAAAATCCCACCAAAAATAAAAAAACAAAGAAAAAAAAAAAAAAAAAAAAAAAAAAAAAAAAAAAAAAAAAAAAAAAAAAAGACATGAAGCAACAACTATTTTTGTCAAGCAACTGGCATCCAGGGGCACATTATTCCTAAAGACGAAGACTGTATCAAGCCACCCTGGCTAATAGTCGTTGAGAGACTATTCCTCCAAGATTTATTTTAGTTTTGCATTTTGGAAAATAATTTTGTAAACATAAGGGGGGGGCAGTGGTGGGATTCAAAGTTTTTTTACTACCGGTTCTGTGGGCGTGGCTTGGTGGGCGTGGCAGGGGAAGGAGACTGTAAAATCTCCATTCCCACCAGGGGCGGGTTCTAACTTACCTCGCTGCCGGTTCGCTTCCTCCCGCGCCGTGTTGGCGTGCTGCATGGGCACACGTGCGCAGTGCAAAAAAAATCCCCCCCCCCAAAGCCAAAAACAAGATGGCGATGCATGTGCAGTGCCGGAAACTCAGCTTCTGCACATGCGCAGAAGAAAAAAACCCCGGAAAAAATCCCCCCCCCAAAAAAATTCAAACAAAAAAATCAGAAAAAATATGGTGGCGACTTAACCGGATCCGTGATGTCATTGTGATGTCACCAGCGGGTCGCTACCGGTTCGGGCGAACCAGTCCAAACCAGGAGGAACCCACCTCTGATTCCCACCCCACTCCAGGGGAAGGTTACTGCAAAATCCCCATTTCCTCCAGATCAGCTGGGACTCTGGAGGCAGAGAATAGATGGGGGCGGGGCCAGTCAGAAGTGGTATTTGCCGGTTCTCCGAACTACTCAAAATTTCTGCTACCGGTTCTCCAGAACTGGTCAGAACCTGCTGAATCCCACCTGGGGGGGGGGGAATACGCCTTCATATTTTTCTGTAATTGCAGATCCACTTCTTCATACCAGAATGAAGTCAGTGCAACAAACCTACGCAGAAAAAAATGAAAGTGCTTTGCTTCTAGAGATAAAATTCAGCTGGATCTTTAAACATGGTATGGCCATGTCTGTGACCAGAGATCGGGGGTGTCTACAGGGTATCAAAAAAGTCAAGATGGCAACTCTGATGTTTCAATCAAATGCCTTTCTAAGAACACACTTGGAATATTGCGTCCAATTCTGGTCACGATAAAAAAAAAAGATGAGACTTTTTCCAAAGTGCAAAGAAGAGCAACAAAGATGATTAAGGGACTAGAGGCTAAAACATATGATGAACCATATGATGAATGGTTGCAAGAACTGGGTCTGTCTAACAAAGAGAAGGAGTACGGGTGGCATAATAGCAGTCTTCCAATATCTGAGAGGCTATCACAAAGAAGGAGGGGACAACCTATTCTCCAAAGCATCCGAGGATGAAGACAAGAAGCAATAGATGGAAAATTATCAAAGAGGGATCCAATCTAGAATTAAGGAGAAATTTCCTGACATTGAGAACAATTAATCAGTGGAATGGCTTGCCTTCAGAAGTTGTGGGTGCTCCAACACTGGAGGCTTTTAAGAAAAGATTGGACAGCCATTTGTCCAGATGAGTATAGGGTCTCCTGCTTGTGTATAGGGTCTCCTGCCCTTCCAACTCTAGTATTCTGTGTTCTAAAACCCTGTCTGTTTTTATGTGTGTTGCATTGATTACGGTGACACAGCCATCATCTTGACTTTGCTTAACATAGCCTGTAGACACCCTTAACACACATAACAAAAACAATCACACCCACTGGGCTCATGCGTTGGGCTTGGCCCATAATGCAGCTGAATTTTGGTTCAGCTGTTCTGAGTAAACCCAAGCCCTGGGGTTTGTAAGTCATTGGTTATGGCTTAAGGCAGGGGTGGGTTCTAACTTACCTCACTGCCGGTTCGCTTCCTCCCGCGCCACGTGGCCACGCCTCATGGGCGTGCGCCATGCGCGCATGCGCAGTGCAAAAAAATAAAAAAATCAAGAAAATAAAAAAAGCCAAAAACAAGATGGCGATGCATGCGCAGTGCCGGAAACTCGGCTTCTGCGCATGCGCAGAAGAAAAAGAAAAAATAAAAAAAAATTCAAAAAAAATTTTTTTCCAATTTTTTTTTTTAAAAAAGATGGCGGCGCCCATGGACCAGCACCGACCGAACCGGATCCGTGACATCACCAGCGGGTCGCTACCGGTTCGGGCGATCCGGTCCGAACTGGGAGGAACCCACCTCTGGCTTAAGGTATTCTATAAGCCCTGTTAATTGATTCATCAAATCATAGTTAAAAAGCACGTGTTACCTGCGAACCGGTCACTGAGAACCATACCTTAAAAGCAAATAGAAGGGTAGAATTTCATTTAACTCCAGGGTTGTATTTTTATTTTTTACAGTAGAATGCTGTTTATCAGAAATCCTTTTAAAGATTTGTACCCAGAGCTACAGTCTTCTCTTTCTAGTAAATCTGCATTCCTCATTTTGCTGCATGCCCTTTATTCTAGTAATTTATTATACATTGCCCTAAAACATCCCAGCATATTCAAGAGTTTCAGCTTTCATGGATCAATGTAATCCTGTAATCTGCAACTCCTACACTGCAAAAACATATGGACTACACAACTCGATCAAGGCAAAGCAATAGACACAATTTACATAGACTTCTGTAAAGCCTTTGATTCAGTGGTGCACAACAAACTACTTCTAAAACTGCAATCCTATGGCATTTCTGGCCCCCTGCATAAATGGATAACTGCGTTCCTGTCAAACAGGCAACAAGTGGTCAAAATATCAAACGCTATATCAAATCCTGTACCTGTTAACAGTGGTGTCCCCCAAGGCAGCGTTCTAGGGCCAGCACTTTTTATACTTTACATAAATGACCTTTGCGATAATATTAAAAGCAACTGCGTTCTCTTCGCTGATGATGTAAAACTATTCAACACTACGGACAATGCTGCTATCCTTCAAAAGGA
>QLTV01002537.1:670744-688115 GCA_003457575.1 Thermophis baileyi | reverse complement strand
CCCTTGTATCGCATTTTCCATTTTTTCCGTAATCTCCTTAAATCCTTTCTCCATAATATCCTTTGTGTTTTGGAAGAGTAACACCATCTCCTTCAATGTTTCATTTGTTTCTTCTTTATAAAGCATCTTGTTTTATCTTTTTAAAAGAATCACTTTTGTTCCACAGTCCAAAAGCTATTTATTCAGTCCTTAGGTTGCCCTTCAAGGGGTGCACTAATCACATTCTTTATATCCCAAAGGTAAACAGTCAGTTCCATTTGAATAGTCCCAGAGGTTATCAGAAGTCTTTCAGGGGTCTCTTTAATTAAGTAGTTTGCTTATTTCCATATTTAAATCTCCAGTAGTCCTGGGGTAGTTGGGAATAATCCAATAAATATTTCCAGACTTGTAGTTTTTCTTTTTGTCAGCAGGTGGTGCTCTCAACTTAAATTTCAGTATTACCACTTGGCAATTGTCATTTTAGTTATAAATCAATTATAAAAGCAGAATAAGTTTTATAGGTAAATAATTCCAGTATTTTAAAATGCCTTCCCAGTACTGCGTCTTCCCAATTTAAGAGTCCAATTTTCTATACCTTTCAAAATTTATTATTTTTCTCTCTTGTGTCTTCCCCTGCCGGTCTGGTGTTTCTCAGAATGCTTAGACACTGCTTTAACAAATAATTCTGAGCAAATAGTTCTAAAATATTCCTTGGGGTAAGTTTAAGGCAAAAAGAAATCCTCTCCCCCAGTTCTAGTCACTGTTCACCTACTTCGCTCCAGCACCAGTCTTAGTTGTTGTTCTTTGGTTGTCCCAGCTTTGCGGCAGCCATCTTTAGGCTGTCTCTTCTCCTTGCCATGGCTGAGAGGGAAAAAGAACCCCGGGTCAGACAGGAGAGCTGTGACTCTCCTCGACCTCACAGTGCACCCCTCTTTGCTTCACCGCACCTACAAGGCGGCTTTGGCTCCTTTTGGAGCCCACCAACGGGGAAGTCAGCACAGGGAACGTGGAGTCCCGTTCCTGTGTCTGATATCACTGCGACGTCAACCGGAAGTCTGTGAAGGAGTTACATCTGATAGGACCCAGCAGACAAGCCTTTTCTGCTGTGGCGTAGCTTTTGACTTTTAAAATTGTTTTTTGGTTGTTTTATATGCTGCCCAGAGTCATATTGCATGAGATGGGTGGCCAAAAAGGGAGGGAGGGAGGGAGGGAGAGCGAGCTTCTTTGCTGGTATTGATATAGAGCCAGTGGCTCAGAAAATACAAGAGTACCTAGTGATTAGGGCTGGAAAGAATAGTTTTCATTTTCATTCCTCAGATATCATTATTACTTTTGCACATTTATAAAATAAAGTTGCAATGGAATTTGTGTGTTTTATCTTAGGGTGATTTATGAACCGTCTATTACGACTTCACATGTGCAAACCAGACCATTTTCTTAACAAACTGGTAAAAAAATATCCTGACTTAGCACTGGGTCTGAAGCAGGCCACAGTTGTTAGGGAAAATCCAAGCATGTTGTTTCCTTTTCTCCAACAAGTGAAGCTGGATTTCATGAAAAAAATATATACCATAGCATTACCATGAATTGATTGATCAAGAATCACTACATTGGTCACATCATTGCCAATGTGCAGCATACACTGGAACAAAAAGGAAATCACACTGAATCACTGTTAAAAGTACCATTTAAGACAGACTTTCCAACCTAGTTATAACTAGTACTGAGAATTCTGGAAATTGAAGCCTGCATATCTGGAGGGCATCTATGTTAGGGTAAAGGTCTAAAAAATGTGTGAAAGAATAGCTAATCTATGTTGTGTGAAATTGTATATGGAAATGTAAAAACAGGGAGAGTACTAGAGGATTCTGTATTTGTCAAAAAACAAACAAACCCACAAATCCCCTCTTCCCTATGAAAATTAATTTGGAAGAAAGATTTGCAAACGGGCCGGTGAGGCTGTTCCCCACTACACATGAATGTTTTCATCTATCTTGGTTTATTTTTGCATTTTGTTTTGGGCAGTGGTCAGGGAGGGATCCACGTCCAAATAAAGCTGTGCACCACACCACCATTTCATAAGAATGTTTTTAAGGACACAAAGCATTATCGGAAATAGACCTTTTTGCTTGAGCTAGCGTCACAGCGTGTTAGCGTCACATTAATTCATTTTAATTAAATAATCTTATTTTTCAAAACAAAACCAGGTGATCAGGAAGTCTGCCAAGGAAGGTATTGGATGCTACATACATGCACAATTTAGAGCAATTTTAGGTAAGAAACAGAGATAAGGTTAGCAGGCATTAAACATTTATTTATTTATTTGCATCAAAGTACCGTATTTTTTGGAGTATAAGCACCATTCTCCCCCCCCTCACAGAGGGTGGAAATGCTGGTGCGTCTTATACACCGAATACAGCCATTTTTGGCCTCCCGAAGCCCCGCCCCCGCGTCCCATTTTTCTGAAAAATGGGCCCCTTTTTTGCAAAAACGGGGTACGCAGAGGGTTTGGGAGGCCTGCAGAGAGTGCTCCTGGGGGCTGGAGGAAGGCAAAAATGCCCCCGTTTTTGCGAAAAACAGCCTGTTTTTCGCCCGTTTTTGCAAAAACAGGTGAAAACGGGCCATTTTTCACAAAAACGGGGGCGTTTTTGCCTTCCTCCAGCCCCCAAGAGCACTCTGCAGGCCTCCCAAACCCTCTGCACACCCCGTTTTTTGCAAAAACGGGTGAAAAACGGGCCCATTTTTGCGAAAAACAGGGCGCACACAGGGTTTGGGAGGCCTGCAGAGTGCTCCTGGGGGCTGAGGGAAGGCAAAACCTTTTTTTTCTTACTTACCTCTTCGAAATCTTGGTGCGTCTTATACACCGGTGCGTCTTATAGTCCGAAAAATACGGTAAGTGGAATCTCACTTCCTGGTAGACTACGGACATTCAGAAAACATGCAGCAAATACAGAGGATCCTCTGCTCCACAGGCTCTTGGTTCTTGTTACGAATGAATGGGTGGACATTTAGCCACAAGGGGTAGTTTGCTTTAGCTCAGTAGATTTTGACAATACTTTTTTCTGCATAAAAGCAATTTTACGGCAGATGGAGATTTTTAGTTTGGAAAGGAGGTCAGTAAGGAGAGACATAGAGCTATAGATAGTCATTTATAGTATGGAAAATGAATTCACAAATGTTTCTTCTGTCACAGTATTAGAACTCTGGGTTATCTAGTAAAGCCAATGCGGAGGAAGTCCATGAAATAAGATTACAGATTAGCTTTGGAGTCTGCAATTTACAACTCCGTGATATTTTTTCTGCTGCTTCCCTTCTGCTGCTAAAGGGGAAAATCGATTTTAATTGTGGTAATGTAGAGCAGACAACAAAATAGGATAAGAACAATGAGATGAAAGGTTGTGAGGAAAAAATAAGATTTCAGTGATTGCAGCTGTACAAGTGAAAGACTTGAATGGCACACTAAGCCATAGTGTATTTTTTGTTTTTTTCTCTATAATGCAGGGGTGTCAAACTCATGTTGTCACGTCGTAGTCACTTTTTTCCCTTTTGCTAAACCGGGCATGGCCAGCACATGATGCATCCGGCCCGTGGGCCGGGAGTTTGACAGCCCTGCTATAATGTATAAAACCAGCTAATTGTAATTTATTCAGTAACCATGATTGACAAATAAGTCTTAGTAAGGTGTATACAAACCATCACTGTGGCCTTGGCAAAAATGTTATTGATGCTCTCAAGTAGGCAAAAAGGGTATGTTTAGAATGGATAAGGACCTTGTGCAGGATGGTGGGTGTTGCTAAGGAATTGGATCTGGAGTTTGCAGAAAGATGCAGAGAAATACAATTCAGGATGACTGAGATCGTGGTGGAAAATTTAACTTTTTAAGCTTAATTTTATACTTGTAGACTTGATAAATGTTTTAAAATGAAAGTTGGATTCCTGTCAAATTGGTACAAGCATTGTGAGGAAGAACGCTTTACTTTTATGAATAGAATGTTGTTATTTAGAAGCATTGCAAGTATGGAAGAGTATGCTAGGTAGACTAAATATACTGTCGTCGTCTTTGCTCTTTGTGGCCTTCCTTCACAGCTATGTGATACAAGAAACAGGTGAGTGATTATATTAGCTCTGTACTGCCTGTGCTCTTTATGAAACTGCAGCTTTTAGCAGGATGGTGGAATAATTGCAGAGGAGGCAGGAGTTACTGGTAGAGACTACAGTCCTGCCAAAGAAGCCTGCTCTATGATCTCCATAATGCTTGTATCAGCCACCCAGAGAGACATGTTTCAAAGCGTACCTTTTTATCATGTTGCAGACACTTTTCGTGCATGCGTTATAACTGGGCAGTGATTAAGAGGGAGGTGAGGTTAAATTATTTTGTTAAGGTGTTGATTTTATAATGTGACATGACATCTAACATTTGTTGCCATAGGTCAGATAACCAGTGAACGTGAAAATTCCTTAAGGCAGAGATGTGGCCTTCCATGCAAGGCTGGGTTAAAACTCTTAGCGTTGTTGCTCCTCATTAACCGTACAGGTAGTCCTTGACATATGACTGTAATGGAGTCTACCCATTACAGTCATGTGTCATGACTGTCGTAAGTTTTGCAACCTTTTTTGCAGCAGTCATTGAACGAATGTGATGGTGAACTCATTGTTTGCTGTGCTGTGGTTTTGCCGAAAACTGGAAATAACTTCTGGTTTTCAGTTAAATTGCTGTAAAACATGGTCACATGACTGCAGGACACTGCGTCAGCCGCAAATGCATGACGGTGGGGAGGGTGAATCTCGGAACTTCAAAACCAGGTCTAGGTAGCTTGATCGGTCGTAAGTCAAGGACTACTTGTATCCCTGGGACTGATAAGAAATTCAGTCCATAACAAGTGGGAAGACCACAGAGTCCTCACCCTTGGTTTTAAGTCTTGTCTGATTTGTTAATTTTTTCTCTGTGTTGCTTTCTTTACCTCCCTTTTGATCTGTGCAGGTCCCTTATTCAGGCAGCAATGGATAGTTCTGTGAAAGTATTCTGGTTAAAGTGTAAATTGTAATGTACGAATGCCCTGCTTCAAAGTTAGAAAAATCCTTTGTTCACATGGTTGGTAGCAAAACAGCACACCTCTGTATTTGTTTGATCACCAGAGACTTTTGCTAGCCTGAATCTGGTAGAGCCCCATTGGCACAGGGAATCTGTGGACGGTAAGTCAGAAGAATGCATAACTCAATGAAGCTCAAGCCACCTACTTTTTTTTCATGTGTTTTCTTAACGTCTTATTTCTCTGACATAAGGATTAACTCCCTAACAATCTCTAGAAGATTAACAGCCTGGCAAGCTCAAAAAGATGCATGAAAAAGAAATGGGGATTTGTAATCATAAACATAAAGCTTTGTTCCTGCTTGATTAAGGTGGGGACGAGCCTATTGCTGATTCCCATGAGCTATGGAAAGCATGTTCTAAGACCAGCTAAGGGCAAGGGGACATGAATCCACAAGAGAACCTGAACCTTCTCCTTTTTCAACCGTGGATTATTTCCCATGGGATATTATTGAGGGGATCTCTTGTCTTTTTCCGTATCAAAGCTTGGGTGTGATTGAATCAGGATGCCACACTTTCTTGACAGATTCCATCTTCACATGATTTGAGCCAATGGCTAAGTAAATATTTAGTATTTTGGGTCAGTGTTCGAAGTGTTTCACGTACATGATTTCTATAACCCCCACAGTCCTGTCTGGTGTTGACCTCTAGCAGTCCCTTCCAGTCAGGAGGGCATTGGAGACTGGAAAGGAAGAGTCAACATGACTAGAAACCTATCATGCGCTCTGGCACAAAGGAGGTAGTATTTGCTGTCATTGCCATGATTCCTAGAAAAGCCACCTAAAGGCATGACCATGACCGGTAGCCAATCAAATATGAGATAAAATTAGGAAAGTGATTTTCTAAAGACATCTAGTAAGTTTTTAGCTGTTCTGTGAGATGGGCTGCAAAGATTCACAAGGGTCTCTTGACCATTGAGTTGCAATAATTCCAATAAATGGTTTAATGTACTGTTATTGAACATTGGCTTTTACTTTTTTCTCTGATGGTTTATGTAATTCCCATTGTAACATTCTGTGTGGCAATATTAATTATTGATCAAAATGCACCTTGTGTACCATGTTACTAACTATCTAGAGTCTGTTTTGTGTTCCGTTTTTCCTATTTTGGGAAGTTAGCTGTTAACTTATCACTCACAGATGAGAGATTGACATTGTCTGTTTCCTAGACCTGCAGCTGGAATGGAAGCAGAATGCTGATGAGGTTATTGTGAAACTGAATTTGGGCAGCAGGAACCCAAAAGTGGAAGAAGTGGATTCATCTTTCACAGACACCAATTGTGTCATCAAGTTACCTGGTATTAATACAGACTTTCCTTCCTTATTCATAGAGTTCTTAATTAGCAGGAAAAGAAGAAATAGTTTCTCCTTAAAAAAAAAATAACTTTTTAAATTCAGGTTTTGTCCACAAGCAGCAATAAATAAATAAAAAACCCTTTCCTGAAGAAGGCAAAATGGGAGAGCAGCTTAATGCACTTGATGTGGGGTCATACAAAGCACTTGGGACTCCCAACTCTCCCAGAGATAGAAAGGCCATCGCCTAGCTCTTCCTGCAGTGTATGTCTAAAGTTTAGATATTAATGAGTTATGAAAAAGCCAGCAGGAAATACATTGTCACGGAAAATAAGTAGTTGTGAAAAGGAGCATTTACAGCTTTTCTGAATAATATTCTTTATTACACAAAGCTCTGTGTAAAGTGGATTGAGAGTGCCTAGAATCATTGTTGCACACTACAGTGGTACCTTGGTACTCAACTGTTTGGAAACTCATTGAATTTGGTAACGCATTTTGATGTAAACATTTTGTCCCAGTACTCATTGTTTGGTACTTAAGCTGGAACTTATTGGTGTGAGCTGCCTTGTGATTCACTACGTTATTCCCCATGGGAAAAATGTGTTTGGTACTCATCATTTTTGGTACTTAAAGCACCTCCTGGAACCAATTAAAGATGAGTACCGAAGTACCACTGTATATGTGCCAGGGATATTGATAGCTGGCTAGAACAGCGGCATATAACCTGAAGCCCTTGGGCTCCATCTACTCTCTGAAACCTGCAGTTGCAGCCAACTTGTGACTTTTAATGTGATAGAAGAGGGAAATGGAAATTATTCATATGAGTTGATTGATTATATGCCATCAGGTTGCTATTGATTTTTAGCAACCACATGGATAGATTTTCTCCAGAAGGATCTGTTCCAATCTGATTCTTCAGATCTTCTAATGACGCACACATCACTACTGTTATTGAATCCATGTATTTGTCAGTGGTCATCCTCTTCTTCTTTCTCTTTTCACCTTTCCCATCATTATACATTTCTCCAGAAAACTAGGTCTTCGTATAATGTGTCTGAAGTATGATATAGTGTTTATATGAACTGTAATTTAATTTAAATGCAGTTTTTATCCTGGCCCCATTTACTTCTTTGTCTTTTTCCTCATGTTTCAAAAGACAATGCAACCCTCAGCTTGACAAAGAAGAAAACCTCAAATAAAAAAAAAAACCCTTTTTTTGGTGCAGAAAAAATTGGGGTGATGAGAAATCAAGGTTTTATTTTATCCCATCTTATTCTTAAGTATCTTTAAAATTAAAATCTTAGGAGACATAACAAAGTATTTTAGTCTTTTTAGCTGCTGTTTCATAAAAAATATTATTTTTTAAAAAAAATCCATCATAGCAAATAAAGATCAGACATCTAAAGTCTCTGGAAGAAGCTGAGACGTAATAATCATCAAGCATTCTAGAAACGTAATTATGATCGTACATGATTTGAAGAACAAAACACAGCTTCTTTATGTAACCTAGCAGTTTAGCAGGCTCTTGTGATGCTTAGATTTTCATTCATTAAAACAGTATGCTGTTGAGACACAAAAATAAGCCTTCATAGTGCTCATTATTTTTGCTATTAATGCATGTTCAGCACAGAGAAAGTAACAACTTGTCAATGTTCAAGGAACAAAATTTACTTGGCTCAATTGTTACTGTCCTTCAGAAGTTCCAGTTAACCCTTCATTCCCTTACAATATAAATAAATAGCATTTATTTATAAATAAATATTTATAAATTTATAAGTAGCATATAGCAGTGAAGTGTCTATGCAGAGGTTCCTTTCTAACGCAAAATGACACAATGGAGAAAGGTTTTAAAGCTTGTATTTCACGAGGAGAGCAAGGCACCATCCTGTTTATTTCAGAATAAGTGTGATTTCATACAGCATCTCATCAGGTCAAGTGCTAGCCAAGTGCTGTCTTGCCCTGCAGTGGTGCAGGGCTGTGGTACATGTTCCTTATTCCTTAACCATCAAAGAAGAATCTTATGCCCTGTCTCCTCCTTCAGATGGCCGTCAGTGGAGCTGTGAATTCTACGAGGAGATAGAAAGTTCCTGCACCAAAGTCCAGTTCAAGAAAGGCAATATCTTACAGTTGGTGCTGCCAAAGAAGATCCCATTGCACAACTGGGCTTCACTTTCGGTAAGCTTCATCCCATTTCTGATATTTTCTTCATGCTTTCCTGAGACCTTGAACTCTAGCAAGATTGGGTCAAGTCACCCCTGGGCCGTCTTCTCCCTGTAGAACTGCTCTAGAGATCCATCACTTGCTTTCAGGTTCAGTGGTCTCTATAGTTATTCTCTGATTAGCTGGTGTTTATATGTTTCTTGTAAGCGTGACGAACTTAGTCTGATAGGAACTTGTTGCTTATTCAATATATTTCTCTTGGGTTTGATTTATTGCCCATTCCCCCCCCCCCCAGAAACGCCACAAAGATGGTTCAAGAGAACATCCAAAGAGGATTGCGTGTAAGGAGAATGGCAAAGAGAAGGCCCTTTCTGCTGGGGAAACGTCTGAAGAACCCCAGCTTGATAGTACTGTGGAGCTAATCAGAAGCAAACGAGACCCTCCTAACCCAAAGCGAATTTTGGGGAAAAATGACACTGTGGGAGGGAGGAACCCTATCAACCCAAGACTGCCAACTGGACCTGGTACCAAGGCAGTGTGTGTCAAAGCCAGTTTGTCTGAGGAGGAAAGGAACAGCAGAAGCATGGGGAACCCTGCACTATCTGGAATAACTGACCATCAAAGGACTGACCGAGTTCCCGAGGGGGCTGCCCAGTTGGACCTAAAGGTAAGAAACAAGGGGTGAGTTATGCTGATTTTTGACTCAGGGTCAAGATCAAAAGTTTATCCTTGACCTTTCCCATACATCAAAAAGAGACATTGAGAGTGCCTGCTGTCAGAGGAAACGGCTTCCTCTAGCAAGGAAAAATTGGGATACTTACTAAACCTGCAAACCAGCATCTCACGGTGGATTTAGGTTGTTGTTATTGCTTAACTTTGAGAGCAGAAATACTATTGGCAACTTTCATAGCCCTTCTGCCAACAAGACTTCTTTTTATATTGGGAGAACATAGACTGGAAATTACTGTAGCCCAGATTTTCTATTTGATCTTGAAGAGAATTTCAAACTTGCTTCCTCGCTTCAACATGTTTAATTGCTCTGTGGAGTTTTATCATCTTGCTTATCCGGATGGGCTTTATACAATCTTTGCTGTGCTGCTGCAGCTCTGCTTAAGAGGAGTAGCTGTGGACCTGGTTTTTGTTGTGACCCAGCGCGGCATACCCCCAGAAAGCGACACACACACACTGTTATTTAAACAAAAAGGCTTTAATACTAATAACTGCTTAGTATTAAAGTGAATACTAATTCTTTGCCAAAGTGTTTGTTTTCAAGCACAGAACACTTTGGCCGGGATTCCAAATATGAAAGACACAAGCAGGTCAATTAGTCCGTCAAATAATAATCACGTGCTGAAGTTGGCCAAGAGCCCGGACTGGAGTCAATCCAACTGATCCTGCTGAGGAGGTGCAGAAGGTCCTGATTGTGCATCGTCCGCTGGCCCTGCTCCCTCTTCGGTCTCGGCCTCCGGTGCCGGCGCTACAGACCGCTCTTGCCACCCTATGGACTGTTCCTGTTCGTCCGGATCCATGCGCCGCTGCACGGGACGGGGGCAAGCCACAACAGTTTTGATAGTTCCATCGAAGGAAAACAAATCAGACAAATGGGAGGAAAAAAAGTTATATTCCTGGGTATTTGATTTCAACTCCCTGAATGAACAACCGAAGCTTTTATACGTCATCTCACAATGTTGGATGCAACTTCCGGGGTCCATTTAGAAATTGCTGCTGATTTGTAATTTTCAAGGGTGATACCAGATGAAGTGTCTCTGGATTTGTGCCTGACTCTTGCTGATGTCACAGTACTTGGCAAGAGTATTGAAGAGGTTTACAATTACTTTCTTCCAGGGTGAAGGGTAGGGTTTTGTTGGGGGGAGGGGGGGGCTTTCCAGTACTAATATTTCCTTACATCTCCAATCTGTAATCCCTCCAACCTTTTCAGCTAACCAGTAAGAGTATTTCTTTGTTTCTTTGTTTTTATTTATTTATTAACTGCCCATCTCCCTCAAACAAACAAACAAACAAACAAGCAAACAAATATACAGAGAGTAATCATATTAAATGTGTTTAATTAATGAAATTAATATTAAATTGAATTTAATTTTTGGTCTGGCTTTTCCTCTTTAGGCCTTAGCATTACCACTCAAAGGTGGTAATACAGCTTCCCCCTCCCCAAAAGAAAGCATCCTTGCCACTACTACTACACAATCTTTTTTTTGGTATTTTGTAGCTAGTAGGCATGTTTGGGGTTTTGAAACCTTAGGGAGATGGTACAATATAGCCGTTGATTGGAGAGACATGTTAACAGAATTACTACTTTCATGGGCCCAGCCAGTCCCAAACCACCCAGAAAAGCAAAATGATGATAAATAACTTGCCCAAGAATCTGAATATAAGGCAGGGAGAGGTACTTTAGAACACACAAATATTCCTTTGATTCTGTCATTTTCTGCTCGTCAGAAATTATTTCCCTAGTGGAGCAAACTCTTATGAGTAAAAGAGAACTAATGCCCAAAACCATGGTTAAAAATAAGGTAGTTCATAAGAAGGTCAAAGATAATGACAATTAGCAGAAAATTTGGGGGTACAAGTTGAGGCATTTATTGGTGAAACAGTGGCTGAGGGCATCATCATGCTTACTCCAGTTAAGGGTGATGTCAATTCTCTGCTATTAGCAATATTTTCTAATGAATCACATATATGTTGGAATCTGTTGATATATTTCAGTTTAAATGTTCTATCCTACTTCTACATCTGATTGTGGTTTTCTCCCTACATTACCAGATTGAGGGTCAGGAGAGGGAATCAATATGCATGGAAATGCAGCAGCCTGAGGCCCCTCCAGATGCCTTGCCCAATCAGCGTGGGCCCTCTCCAGAAAAGAGACTCCCTCAACCAGCCAGCTCCCTTGAAGCTTCTCAGGGACTAGACCCTGCCTCTGCCTTCAGGGAGGGCCTCCCCTCCTCTCTGCAACCCAGAGATCCTGAGACGAGAGTCTGGTCCAAGGACAGTGACGCTTTAGAGGCTGTTAGTATTGGTGAGTAAAGAGTGAGATCCTGAATGTTTATGTAGGCACACCATGATCGCCCAGCTTTGTTTAAACTGAGTTAGGGGATTAAATGGATGTCAGCTCTGTGCCCAGACAACTAAGTAGACACGCATTCTGAAAAGCAGGAATAATTGTTAGCTATTAAATGGGAATTATAGAGCACCCGTTTTGTGTAAAAATTGCAGATTCCAGTCATGACAGATTTCACTAGTGTTGAGAAAGTTGACTTTCTGAAACTCTCAGCTGCTCCTAGTCAGTAGAATAAGTTCTCTATGTTCTCTGGGTTCAACCATTGTGCTAAGATATCAATGTGATTTATTTAAGTTTCTCTTACATGAATCCAGGTAATTGTGGTCTATTCAACAAACTGAGGAAGCAAACTGTGCAGTGTGTGAACCCTGTTATATTAAACCACTTCCTGTGTTCCTAAACTTTGATTTTAAAATACCTGAGCAGCCAACTAATAAAGAGAGATGCTTTCTGTTATTAGAGAGAGACGCTGCCTATTAGAGGAGGAGATGGTACATGATGGACCAAGATTAAGGCTTGGTAGAAGGTTGATGGTGCTGAATGGAGTTACAGAAGCTGTGGTAGAAAGGGGGCTAAGCCAAGGATCTTTGCAAGATTTCAGCCATTTTTAAAAATGGATTTTTAAGTAATTAATTTTGTATTGATTTGGAGAGTTGGAGTTGCTTTGCGGGGAATCTAGTGGATACGTCAGCATCTGCAGGTGCTGTGTTGCTAACCTGCGGGCTTAACAATTGTCTGTTCTGGAAGGAGGGGGGAGTTTGGTTCAGTGCTTTGCATAGTTCTTGGGGACATGCCTACCAGAATCATGTTATATCGTCTTGTTATAATTTATGTAGAATATAGCTTTCGATGCAGATACTCTAGCCCAGTGTTTTCCAAACTTGGCCAGTGGTCTAACCACTTCTTTCTTCTACAGCCTATCCCCAGAGACAAGCACGCATGTAAATTTGAAACCACAAGATGATTTCTCTGGAAATTTCTCTTTAAGATAGTTCCATTGTCATTATTGCTTTATCTTTTTCCTGCTAGAACCAGAGCCCATTGTGAATCTGACATTTGTGAAGAATGACTCCTATGAGAAAGGAAACGACTCTATGGTGGTGCACGTTTATGTAAAGGAGATTCACAAGGAGATGTCCAGTGTACACTTTCGGGAGCAAGATTTTACACTCATGTTCCAAACAAGGTATGGCGATTACTGGTGACAGACCAGCCCCCCTCTCCTTACCATAGCCAGAAGTTAACTGGAATTGTTACTGAGCGGGAAAAGAATCAAAATACATAATTTATGCCACTTTTTGCAGTGATGCCAACTTCCTTCGACTTCACCAAGGCTGCAGCACTCATTCAGTATTCAGGTGGCAGGTGAAACTCAGGTATCAAATTTGAATTATTTCTGCTTGATTAGTTGTTACTTTCTTTTGCAAATATATTCTAGGGACCATCATAATATATTCTGGCTGATGCTGCTTCATAAATGGTCACCACCTCCATTCTGTGACACAAGCATTAGCTTTTGATTATACTAACCCAACTAAACCTATTGATTCACCCAAGCTTGATTTTTATTGTTCTGACTCTTCAGGAAGCAATATTATTAATCTAAACTCTGATTGATTAAACTCAGATCAACAGTCTGAGATAGCGAAATTGACAGGCTTGCTTAGAGAAAAGGCATTGATTAACCTTAATGCTAACTGGAAGCTCCTTGTGGACTTTTTGCACAAAATGGAAGAATGATATATAGTTTTAACAATTACTAATATTAGTAGATTTTTAAAAATGGATGTGTTGTAACCATAAATTAAGAGTTCAATCTAAGTTTTATTTACATCTACTGTAAAACAAGTCAGAAGTCATTATCATTTTTTTGGTATTTTTATTTATTGTTTATTTTATTACACCTCTGTCCTCTCTTTTCTTCTGCTATTTTTCTTGAATATTAGTTCTTGGTAATTTTTATCTTTTTGTCTTAAAATTTAATAAAGGTATTTAAAAAATCTAAACTCAGTTGGTTGAAAATGTATTACTGTACACAGCCCAGAGATTTCTAGCATCTATTCCTGTTAAACAAGGTGCTTCTCATCTATATAAAGAAATAAACACAGCAATACGGAGATCCTTTCTTCCATAATGCAGAAATGTATTTATTTATTAGATTTATTGCCCAGCCAGGGTAGCTGTAAGTTCTTTGTCCTGTTTAATTGTGTCCTATGTTCTCATTGCTTCTCCTTTTGAATTGCCTTGCAGGAACCTTATAGAACCAGATCAGTGTACATATAATTTCACTACAGCCCGGATTAACATTTGTTTGAAGAAACGACACAGCCAGCGTTGGGGGGGCCTGGAGGCTCCTGCCACACGAGGTCTGTGCCTGGATTTTTAAAAATTCACCCTGTAGGGGTTTCTTGTATGTATCGATGGGGAGTGAGATATCTTTAAGGCTGAGGATATTAAGACCAGGAATAACTGAGAAGAACTATATTGGTTTATTTCCATTGTTTGGCCAGATAATAGATTGGACCTGAGAAAGAACCTGGATACTTCAGAGTCTGCAGGGATTTTTCTTGCTTCAATCTTAGAGCATGTTCTTCGCCCCATCCTGTTTGGCATGCATTTCACTGTGGAAAAGGATTGGTTCTGTGGCACTCCATATTGCTAAAGCCTGGGATGTACAGCATAATTACCCTTGATTCTTTCTGCTGCTAACCACAAGCCCACTTTTCCCCCTTTTTAAGGTGCAGTGGGTGGTGCAAAGGTTGCCATGCCAACCGGCCCTACCCCTCTGGATAAAAGCCAACCTGGGAGTAACCAGCACCCTCTGTCCACTAAAGAAGAGGCCCGAGCAGTTGAGAAGGAGAAGCCGCGAGCAGAAGACAGTGGCCTGGATAGTGTAGCAGCTCGGACCGTATCAGACCACCTGCCTGTGAAACAGGAGCCACTCGTACCCTCGGTGAGAACTTGTGAGGAGTACTGGGGTATCTTATTTCCCAATTATTGGGGGAGAATGGGAGGAAATATAGGGGTCCATTTATATGGTCAGCATCGTGCATAAACAGGAAAAACAACTAATCGGAATTCTGAGTGAAACTCTATTGCAAAACATTGTGGTGTTTGTTTGTAGAAGTGCTTTACTTTGGTGGGGTGGGACAATACCATCTTCTGATCTTCATTCTGGGTGAAGGGATCTAGAATATATGCAAAATAACAACACTGGTTCCATCTAGCCTTGCATTTGGGCTCTTTAAAAGCACGGTGATGAGAGGCATCTTCTTGTTATCCCCAACTTCAGCACTTGGACAGATGCAGCCGTTTTCTTTGTATGCAGATATCACTCCTGTTGTATGTCAGTGACCAACAACATTTACACATTACCTGGTGTGAATTAGTTTTTCATGGGCTAAGAGGGCTTGACCCATTATACTTGGGTGAAGGAGCATCTTCTCTCCCGGGACAAAAGAAGCATGGCATTGATAGAAGCCAAGAATACTAGAAATGAACTTGGCAAAAAGGAGAACCCTATTTCCTTGACTGCTAAAAGCCTTTTTTTCCCAGCCTAAGCCAACCTGTATGGTCCCCCCAATGACCCACAGCCCTGTCAGCAACGAGAGTGTGGAAGAGGAGGAGGAAGAGGAGGACAAGAAGGTGTGTCTGCCAGGGTTTACAGGACTGGTGAACCTGGGTAACACCTGCTTTATGAACAGTGTTATCCAGTCTCTCTCCAATACTCGAGAGTTGCGGGACTACTTTCATGGTAAGACACATCTCAAGTTAGGGAGGGAGAGGGGAGGGTATCTGTATATATTCTGGTTAGTCTTCATCTTTTATCTTTCAGGATGGTGACCTTGAGAAAGTGCCCCGATGCTCACCCCTTTCTCTTGTATGTGCCTCCTAGATCGCTCCTTCGAGTCTGAAATTAATTACAGTAACCCGCTGGGAACAGGGGGGCGCCTGGCCATTGGCTTCGCGGTGCTGTTGCGGGCACTCTGGAAAGGCACACACCATGCCTTCCAGCCTTCCAAGCTGAAGGTAAGGCCTGCCCTGCAAGCACGCACCGGTTGTGTGGTTTTCCCTAAATCCATTTATTTTGCCTTCTGGGATGTAGCAAGAAGCTTAAAGCAACTCTGGATACCTTGAGTTAAACTTTATTCCGGGACTAAACAAAATCTGGGAACAAAAACAGTTTAAATCCACTCCCACTTGCTTTAATTTCTTTTCTCCCCTATCTGTTAGCACCATGCAGATCACTTAAAGGGAGGGTTCAGAAGGAAAGACTCGCCCAAAATCTGCTGTTCCAAGTGGGTCCATTTATGAAGCTTTCTTGACAGAAGTGTCTTCTGACCATATACAAAGAGCTTGGGTGGGGGAAATGACAAGGATGCACCCCTGAGAAGTTGCAAAATCTTGATACTTCAAGTAATGAGTTCAGAGGAACACTTGACTTATTCCCAAAGTACTTCTACTGTTTTTCACATGCTGTAGCCTTTATAATAGTGGGTTGTTACCAATAGATGCATTAAGCCTAGTCGAAGTTTGGTGTCCACCTTTTCCATACATGTCATTCAAATACACATGTTGGGCTTTCATATGTGTTTGTGTTCTGCAGATGAATTTTAGTGTCCTGATGCAAGTTGGGAGGGTGTGGATTCCAGGAACTGCAAAAAAGTGACTGGAGGAATCAAATGCGGCTTCCAATTACCATTTAATCCATGGGAAACCCTAATTGTTCCATCTTCATTATCATTCCTTAAGTTCCTCCCATGGTCTTCTGATTTAGCCACCTTAGGGAAGAGAAGGATATGATCCTGCTGGCAAATCCCCATACAAACAATTGGCTGTTTCTGAATCCAATTCTTCCTGCAGGCAATTGTAGCCAGCAAGGCTAGCCAGTTTACAGGCTATGCCCAGCATGATGCCCAGGAGTTCATGGCTTTTCTGCTGGATGGACTCCACGAGGATCTGAACCGGATCCAGAACAAACCCTACACAGAAACGGTAGACTCAGATGGACGGCCAGATGAGGTGAATGCTTGTTGCATTATTACTGCGTGTGCTTAGAGGGAGCACAGAAAGTTCTGAGCTGGCAAGATAGTTTCTTATCCTGGCTTTTATGATATTCACTGCTAGGTTGTTGCAGAAGAGGCCTGGCAGCGGCACAAAATGAGGAATGACTCTTTCATTGTCGACCTGTTCCAAGGCCAGTTCAAATCCAAGCTGGTGTGCCCTGTGTGCTCTAAGGTATGATTTTGTGGTTACTTTCCACACCTGGAGTGTTATTTGGATGTATTTTCCACTAGTCACTGTGGGAGGAGCAGGGGTAGGTTCTGCTCATGCAGTTAATAACCAGGCTGATTTTATAACAATTCTGCATAATCTTGGCCTTTGTTTTCCTTTCCCATGTCATTGGTGGGCAAGGCCTCTGCTGCTTTGTTCTTGTTAACACTTTTGCTAGACTGTTTCCTTCTTCTGAATAGTGTCCTTTAAGTCCAGAATAACTGTTTCTGTGAGATTTGCTAGTGCTTCCGATGCACGTTATTTTATGCCCAATAAAGGCTTTTATTGCTTATTTTGTTACTGCTGCAGGTATCCATCACTTTTGATCCCTTCCTGTATTTGCCAGTCCCACTACCCCAGAAGCAGAAAGTGCTGACGGTCTACTACTTTGCAAAGGAACCTCACAATAAACCTGTTAAGGTGAGAGAGAAATATATATATATGAGAGAGAAATATATATATATACACACACACACACACACACACACACACACACACACA
>QLTV01002537.1:617925-665459 GCA_003457575.1 Thermophis baileyi | reverse complement strand
GACCATCTGTCCGCCAACTGAAGCTCCGCAGAGGATGGGTGATGCAACAGGACAATGACCCAAAACATACACGTAATTCAACAAAACAATGGCTTCAACAGCACAGAATACGCCTTCTGGAGTGGCCCAGTCAGAGTCCTGACCTCAACCCGATTGAAATGCTGTGGCATGACCTTAAGAGAGCGATTCACACCAGACATCCCAAGAATATTGCTACACTGAAACAGTTTTGTGAAGAGGAGTGGTCCAAAATTACTCCAGATCGTTGTGCAGGTCTGATCTGCAACTACAGGAAATGTTTGGTTGAGGTTATTGCTGCCAAAGGAGGGTCAACCAGTTATTAAGTCCAAAGGTTCACATACTTTTTCCTCCCTGCACTGTGAATGTTTACATGTTACGTTCAATTAAATCATGGCAACATCTAATGTTTGTGTAGTATTATTTTAAGCAGACTGTGTTTTTCTATTGTTGTGACTTAGATGACGTTCAGAGCACATTTTATGACCAATTCATGCAAAACTCCACGTAATACCAAGGGTTCACATACTTTTTCTTGCAACTGTATATAAGATACGGAGTCAGATTAGCAAAGTGTTTAGCTCAGCCTTCTACTTGAAAATGGCCAGTTAAGCAGTTCCTGGGCATGTCAGACGTATATTTGCTGTTTAGAGCAACCACAGTTTTTATGATAGTGGCTGTTTTTATACTTCCACTTTTATTTTTTATTTATTTAATCAAATTTATACACCGCCCCTCTCACTGTCTGAGTGACTGGGTGGTTTTACAACTTTTAAGGGGTCTTCTGTGCAGCCATCTATGGTATTACCCATACAACTTCTTGTAATGGTCAAGTTTTCAGGCAAACTGTTTGGTGAAAACAGGGGGGCGGGAAAGGATACTCCCAAAGGCATGACTCCAATTCTCTTCTCTTTGATCAGGTGATCAAGAACCACTTCCACCGCATGTTCCTGCCTTCCCAGTCATTGGATGCCGTCTCTCCCACGGATCTTCTGCTGTGCTTTGAGGTGCTCTCTCCAGAGCTGGCTAAGGAGCGGGTGGTGGAGCTGCAGGTTCAACAAGTGAGTGGCCCCAAGTAGAATGTAAGTCAGGAAGGGCAGGGGAGGTTGCAGTTTTATAACCAGCAGAAGAACAAGCTTCTTCAAGCGCATAGGAGGGTTGAGATCATGGCAGATCCCTTTCTGCAAAGCTTGCACAGGTAGTCCTTGAGTTACAGCTGGAATTGAGACCCCGGATTGCCATTGCTAAGCAGTGCAGTCATAAAGCACGTCACTCAGCCTCCAGACAGTCCCAGTTGTCAAGACATGACGGATGGGGGGGGAGACCAGGTAAGGAGCACGCGGTGGGCGGGGTTTAGGGAAGCCCAGCCTAGGCTACATGTGTGTTGGGAAAGGAAGTTGCTGCAATGTAGCATGCAGGAAAGCCAGGGAAAGAGGACGCTGGTGGATGCACGTGTGTGCGCAAGTGCAGAAAGCTTCGGAAGGAGGGTGTGGGATGCGTGCGGGCACGGAGAAGTCGGGGAAAGAGGATTTGGGGCTATGCTTGTGTGCAAGCACAGGGTAACTTGGAAAGGAGAGCGCATGTGTGTGTGCGTGTGTGTGCGAGCACAGGAAGGCTGGGGAAGGAGGTTGCAGGATGCAGGTGAGCGAAGGGGACAAGGAGGGTGTGATGCAAACAAGCGAAGAAAGGCAGGGGAGAATTACCCAGGTGATTTGCAACCTTCCCTGCTGCCTTCCCTGTTGGCTTTTGCTTGTGGGAAGCTGGCAGGGGAGGTCGCAAATGGCGATCATGGGACCATGAGATGCTGCAACTGGTCATGTGCAAACTGGTTGCCGAGTGCTTGAATTTTGTTCACAAGTCCATTCAGCGCCATCATAAGTCCAAACCGTGTGCTGGATGATCACTGGAGGACTGCCTGTGTTTCCATCTGAGATCACTGCTGCTTTGACTTATCACGTGGGCCATCTTTTCTTAGCGCCCTCAGGTGCCCAGCATTCCCATCACCAAATGTGCCGCCTGTCAGAAAAAGCAGCAGTCGGACGAAGAGAAGTTGAAGCGCTGCACTCGCTGCTATCGGGTCGGCTACTGCAATGTGTGAGTTACCCTCTGGCTCGCTCTCAAAGCCAGAGAGAGAGAAAGAGACCCCTTTTTCTTCTCGACTGCCAGGAGGTGGGTGGGAAGAGAGTTGTTAAGTTTCCCCATGGAAGACCTGTTGTGTCTTTGTTTTCAGAGTGTGTCAGAGAATGCACTGGTCCAACCACAAAACCTTGTGCCGCCCCGAGAATATTGGCTTCCCCTTTCTTATCAGCATACCCGAGTCCCGCCTCACCTATGCACGATTAGCTCAGCTTTTGGAAGGCTACGCAAGGTAAAATATCTGGGTGCCAGCAGTATTCTTGGACATCGGTGCTTGTCTGGCTCATTTGTAGGCTTGGGCTGGGCTGGTCTCATTGCCTTTGCAGGACCAGCTGCTTTGAGAGGAGGGGGGGAGGAGAGGAGAGGAGGTGTTGTGAGACTGCATTCTGATCAGCTGCTCTACTGCTCCTTCTCAGGTACTCAGTCAGTGTGTTCCAACCACCTTTCCAGGTGGGTAGGATGTCATCCGAGCAAGGCCTGCCTCTTCTGTCTTCAGAAAAACAAGAGCCTCCGGTCAGGAATAGCTGCGCTACAGTTGGGTCTGCTGCCGCCGCCTCCACCACGACCGTTGAAACTAGCGCCATGGAATCTGGGGACGGAGCAAGGGCCCCACACCTCTTGCAGGAGCCCCAGCCGTCTCTCTCCGCCCCTGAGCTACAGCCTGAATTAGGGGATGCCAGCACAGTCAGAAGCAAGGTCCCCACGGGGAGAAGCTCAGGCCTAAGCTTAGATTCAGGTTACTCTGAATCATCTGCGGAGTCACAGCTTGAGAGCTGTCTGGAACGGGAGCTACCATATGAAAGAGTGCCCAGGCCAGAAGGTGACTAAGCCGGATTTCCCAGCTATCCTTTGCTTGAAATTTGCATTCCAAGGGAATCCTGACGGTTTTTCAGTGCAATTCTGATCCAGCTTTGCCTTGTATTCCTTCTTTATGTATTTTCTGTGGCGGTAGTAAGAGATAAGCATCTGTGTGACTCCTACTCTTAACTCTCTCAAGGAACCAAATGTGAAATCAGTATCATCAGCTATTTGTATTGTTGTGTTTTCTTTAGTTCTCCTGTCGTCTTTTGAAGCATGACGTGGAGAATCGGGATCAGGATAACAATTTGTTCCATGTACACTCCTGGGGGGGGGATGCTGAATACAGCTGAGTGGCAATGCTCAGAGTGAATGACAAGGAATAATGATTCTGAGGCAGGGCCAGTGGTGGGTTGCTGCCGGTTCGGACCAGTTCTTTAGAACCGGTAGCGGAAATTTACCGCCGCTCGCCGAACCGGCAGCGAAGACTGGCGGTCCATGCTCCCAAACCGGTCCTCCGGTCGGCGCGGCTTGGAAAAAAACCCTCTGCGCATGCGCAAAGGCTTCTGCGCATGCGCAGAGGGTCATTTCTGGGAGTTTTGCGTGACACGACGGGCAAAACGCGCACTTCCGTCGCAATCAGAACCGGTAGGGAAGGTAAGTGGAACCCACCCCTGGGCAGGGCCATTGAACACTTCGTGGGGTTCCTCATGGCTGAGGCATGCTGAACAGTGCTGTTTTCTACTTAATCTGCTTCTCAGGCTGCAAGAAGGGGGTTTGAGTTTTGATCAGGAAAAAGAAAAGCTGGCTAGCTATGCTGTGTCACTGACTGACCCTCCCTCTCCTCCCTACAGCTGCCATTCCTGGTTATCAGCATCCAGCTGAAGGGCTGAGTTCTCAAGTTACTCAGTTTTACATCAATAAGATTGATGCAACCAGCAAGGAGCAGAAACTAGAGGATAAAGGTGAGAGTTCAGATTAAAAAAGCTTAATGTTCCCGAAGACAATGACAGCTTGGATGTTTGACTGGGACATGTCAGACAGAACCACACAGATTCAGGCATAGATTGTTATCAGCTACATCTGGTCGCTTGAGCGGAGGGATGGTGCCATTGAGCCATTGAAAAGTAAATGAGGGAGGGAGATGGATGGATGCTCACTCCAAGGACTTTATAGCTGCCATGCTGATGTTATGAAGCTCTACAGCAAAGATGTGGCATATGTGATTAATGCAAGTAAGCATATATAATTTGGTATTGTATTGTGAGTTATAATGCAATACAATGTACTGAAAACTGACTGCTGGGAATACTGCTCATGTATCTCCTTACTCTCATCCTTCAGCACTGCTGTTCATCAGCTCTTACATAAGTTTAGCAAATACTGGCATCCTAAATATTCTGACTGATAGAATTTTGACATATCTGTCCAATATCAGACACGTAATATATACTCAAGATTTCTCAAACCAGCACAAGTCTTGGGCAGGAAAGCACAATACTGAGAGCTAGAATTTCAAACTTTCTCTTTACTACTACTACTCCTCTTCAGCCTGCATAATTAGCTTTGTTTTTTTGTTGCAAAGTTGCAGAAACAGACAATGGATTGTGATGCGTCCCTTTTCCCGCATTTTAGATAACTCTTTTGCTCTCCCCTCAGTGGCATAATACCTATCCCAGTGATGGTGAACCTATGGCACGCATGCCATAGGTGGCATGTGGAGCCATATCTGAGGGCACGTGAAGTGTTGCCCTATGTCAGCTCCAGCGCACATGTGCGCACTGGCCAGCTGATTTTTGGCCTTCCAGAGGGTGGGGGGAGGTCGTTTTCACCTTCCCGAGGCTTCAGGAAAGCCTCCGGAGCCTGTGGATGGTGAAAAACGGACCCAACGGGCCAACCGGAAGGGTCGTTGGGCCGTTTTTCACCCTCCCCAGGCTTCAGGAAAGCCTCCTGAAGCCTGGGAAGGGTGAAAAACAGCCCAACCGGAAATTCGTTTCCAAACTTCCGATTGGGCCATTGGGTCCGTTTTTCACCATCCACAGGCTCCGGAGGCTTCAGTGAGTCCGCGCATGCGCGGGGGGCAGCGCGGGGGTGTGTGCGCATGCGTGGGGGGAGGGCATTGCATTATGGGTGTGGGCCCGCGCGCGCGCCCTTTTGGCACCTGAGCAAAAAAAAAGGTTCGCCATCACTGACCTATCCCATCCACTATCCTGGAGAGCCAGCATGTAGCCTAGCAGCATATTAAGGCTTGTAAGTTGTTCTTATTCACAGAGTCATGTTAAAAATATGCCCAAAATATGCCTTTCTCTGTTTTGTATGAGCATGAGAAAAAGGAACTACCTCTTGAGTTGTTATTTCTTGGGTGCTCGTTTAGGCCCAGCATGGAGGAATGAGCAACAGCACCTCTAATCTTTTCTGCCTTGTAGGAGATGCCCCCCTGGATCTGACCGATGACTGCTCTCTGGCCCTGGTGTGGAAAAATAATGAAAGGATGAAGGAGTTTGTATTGGTCGAGTCTAAGGAGCTGGAGTGTGTCGAGGATCCAGGCTCTGCCAGCGAAGCAGCCAGGGCAGGACACTTCACACTGGAACAGTGTCTCAATCTCTTCACCAAGCCAGAGGTGTTAGCCCCTGAGGAGGCCTGGTAAGGAAAAGATTTGTGGGACTACTGTTTAGGCTACTCCCAAAATTGATTGGTAGTAAAATAAATAAATCTAAATTCTGGTGTTTAAGGTTGTGTCCTGTCCCCCTGTGCTGTGGTTTGTCACAGTTTTAATTAACCTTGATTAAAGCTCCAATTGACATCTAATTCCAAGGAAGCACTATGCATCCTTGAATGTTGCTTAGAGGACAAAGTGGGATTTAGGATTGAAGTGAAGCTTGTTTTAGATGGGGTTTTCCTCTCAAAAAGAGCAGGTTTGCCCTTCGAAAGTACTTCTTGATTCTCAGCTCTCTGGATCCGCGTATGATGGCTCTGATGAGGAGCATGTGTTTCCCAGTTTCACTAGTACACCAATGTAACAGTTCCTATACTGATTAGACTTAGTGATTGCTACAGTCACTGTGGGTATAATGGAGTAACAGAGTTAGACCTTGGAGGTCTTCTAATCCAGCCCTGTGCTATATCAGGTCTTGACTACTGCAGTGTACTTTCTATGGAGCTGCATTTGAAAATTGAATTTGGTGCAAAAAATGGTGTCTAGACTGCTAACTGATAGAAGAAATATATGATGTTAAGCATGATTGAACTTATTGATGCTGATGTTTAACATGCTGAATAACATAGGACAGTGTTTCTCAACTTTAGGAACATTAAGATGTCTGGACTTCAATTTCCAGAATTCCCCAGCTAGCACGCTGGCTGGAGATTTCTGGGAGTTGACGTCCACACATCTTAAAAAGTTAAAAACATCAGTTTAGGGCCTGCCTCTTTGAGGCCCCACCTCTCCACCAGTCAGTTTGCCCCAGTAACTGAGGTCAGTAGGAGAGGCCCTTTTGATGATCACTACGCTGCCAAAGTCTGGACTATTTTGTACATGGGAAAGGAACTTCTCTTATATGGCTCTGAAATATGCTTTAGTTTTATTGAAAGTTTTGAAAAGGAACATAAAAACTAATGCAAACTAATACAAAGTAAGAAAGAAGAAATAAAAGAAAAAGCTAAAAATGCAAGAAAATAAAAAAGAAAGAAAAAAGATATGAAGAAGTGGCTTCCAACCTTCTTTATAGTTGTTATAAGTACAATTTTAAATTTGCCCTTTCTCTAAAGTTACATTATGATTCTCTTCTCTCTATAATCTTTCCTGTCTAATAATCAAAACCATAAATCATAAGTTTTTTCTGTTTTACACAAAAAGTCCATAAGGGGTTTCCAATCAGCAATAAACATAGGTGTTGTCTTGTCTTTAATCGAAGAAGTCAATTTGGCCATCTCAGCAAGTTCCATCATCTTCATCAAGCATTCCCCCCATAATGGATAATGCTGAATCTTTCCATCTTTGTGCCTACAAATAATCTTACTGTGCAATTATCCTATACAAAAATAAAGTTTCATGACTTTTCCAACAGTTTGTCCATTAATCCCAAAAGAAAGACCTTTAGTCTCAATAGTATATTATTTAAAATCCTCTGAATCGGTTTATGTGTTCGAATACAAAAAAAGTGTAGCTTTTTTATACGTCCACCAATCTGTAGGGTGCACTTCCCACGTGGTATCTCAGGCCCCCAATGTCCAAGCGGCATTCTTTAGGAAAATGGCAAAAACTAATACCTTTTGTCAAGCATTTGGTTATTAGCTGAATTGTTTGGATGTTAAATGCATTAATTCTAATTTTGCCTTGACTTTGAGTACTTTTTAATTTTGTTTTCCAATTTGCATGTGTAATTGCTATAATTCTTCTTGAGTGTTGCATAAACAGAGAGGCAAGATATACTTTCTTTATTTCACAGTATTTATATGTCACCAGATTCATTTAATAAATTAGACATTTGGACAAATTGTTTTTGTTATATTTCAAAGTGTTTTGACATGCTTTATAAGCATGTCAAAACACTTTGAAATTATAAACATTTATATTTCTATAAATTTAAAAAATTCCCATAGGGCCATAGGCAGTTTATAAATGATAAAGAACTATGTGATATAATACAATAAAACCTGGCACATTAATACTATATATTTAGCAAAATCTTGACAATGGAAGAATAGCTTAATACAGTAAAATCAGCTTAATCACAAAAGATATTATTAAGTCTACCCAGCTCAAGAGCAAATTGGACAAAAAGATATTCAAACTCTGACTGAAATAAATAAGATTCAAACTTAGCTCTCTATTGGGAAGGAAGCCATCCCTTAAAATAAGCTCTGTCCTGTACCCTCAGTGACACTCTGGGAGGTCAGAAGGTCTTGCCAAATCTTGCTCGTGGAAGCAGTGTGTCCCTTTGTTTCAACATGCATAATGCTTAAAAAGTTCAGCACTTTGAGTTGACTGAAAGAAAGTCTGGCATGAAAGCCACTCAAAGCTACTGCCACCATCTGCACTCGGACAGACAGTAACAGCTTGCTGCAGACCAAGGATGGGGAGGCGGGAGGAGGAGTTGCCTGGTGGAGGGACCCATCCAAATCCAGTAGAATGCTTCCCATTCAGTTTCAGAGATTCCTTCTGCATTACAATTTTGTCTGCATTAACGTCAGGTGCAAACAGCCAGAACTAATCCATGAATAGGACCAAGTAGATACTTTATTGCTGATGACCTATATTACAAGAATGTCGCCAGATTGCCCACCTTCCCTTGAAAACAAGCAAATACAGACCTAAGGGTTGGACCTCAGATGTTTCCTCCCCTGAACTGACTCCAAGCTGGAATGTCTCTTTACTCCACCTAGAGGGGCCTCCTCTCCCACCACAATTAAATTTCTGTTTTCCTTCATCCAGGCCAAAATATTCTCAGGAGTCATTTTTCAGGGTTCCTAAGTATTAATGAGCAATCTGTCACCTGCATACTGAGGACACCTTAGCCCAAACCTTCAGATGGCATCCCCCCAGCAATTTATATTGACATTAAGGAACATAGAGGACAAAAGAGAACCTATGGCATCCCCCAGACCATGAAGTGAAACTAGCATCTTTCCACAGTGCTAGCTGGCAAATAATCTAGGAGAGCCACCAGACACTCTGCTTTCCATACCCAGCCTAGCTTTCTGATGTTACTATGCTTGATGCAAACCCAAATTGCCAAAAGGATTGACAGGCTTATGATCTGTCTCCCCCAGGCATTGCAGGAGAGCATTAACAAGATGGAAAGCTCTGCTAAATAGTGTAATTATTGGGATTGTCACTCAGATGTACCCAGCTGTCAAGGGTAAATTACCTAGGCGCATCATGTTCTTCACTAAATGATGGAACATGGAAATCTTTTTTTTCAATTAAGAAGTTCAGATTTTGTCATCGGTTACTAAATTAGCTTCTTATACTTAATTGTGCCTGTTGTGATCGTCTTTGAGTTTAGAAATTTTATTATTAGCTTTAGCAACAGGGGGAGCACAACTTCTGCCAGCTTGAGAGAGGCGTCAGGCTTTGTGTGACACGTCAAGGACTGCATTGCAGGACCTGTTTTGGTCTGTGGGCTCTGAATTTTAAGGGATGAAATGGATGCACCTTAAGCATCTCTAAACCCCAGAATGCAAAAAAAGGAGCACACACCTTTGGCCCCTCCTACTCTTGGGCTCCACAAAAGAGATACCCTATTTGACCACAGGATACTCACTCCCAGCACACTTTTTGCAGTACTAGCATTTGCTTGACTTCATCACTTAACGATATTTGCTATATAAAAATATGTAAAATTCTAAAATATAGAATTCACTATCAATATAGCACATTCTTACATTTATAACAGTTAAGAACAAACCGGTTATCAGAAACCAATAGCAAGCCCTTTCAAATAGAACCAAGAAACAAATACTTTTTTAAAGAAAACTCTCTTAGTGCTAGACATTTTTCTTTTGAGGTGGCTGTTCCAAGGGCCATAGCACTGGTTTCCTTTAGTGAGAATACCAGAACTCTTTAGCTTGACAATAACAGCAGGAGATACTGAGGAACCTTCTTTATCTTTCTACCTGCTCCGTTTTCCACAGGTACTGCCCAAAGTGTAAGCAGCACCGCGAGGCATCCAAGCAGCTGATGCTATGGCGTCTGCCCAACATCCTTATCATACAGCTCAAGCGCTTTTCCTTCCGCAGCTTTATTTGGAGAGACAAGATCAACGACATGGTGGATTTCCCAGTCAGGTGAGGTTATGGCAAGGTGTGTCGCTTTATTCATCTCTTTAACATCGTGGAGACCCAAGCAGTTCTTTAGATAGGACCATTCTGAGTAACAAAGGATGGGTTATACTACTTGGGCTTTGTCATCAATTCAGGACCAATTAACCTAACACATAAAGAGATGGACAGTCTTTTGGTGAACTCTTTCCCCTTAGTTCTGGGCCTTTGATCTTTCTGGTATTGAAGGTTGGGTGCTGTTACAACAAACACCATTTTGAAGGATGCATAAATGTGGAAAGAGACTCAAAGAGGATCTGTCTGCCTCTGGCCCACAGAGACCTTGCCCCTCTCCTTGAAAGCCATCTGAACAGGAGGAAAGAGAGAGCTATCACTTCTTACCTTCCTTTGTATGGAGAAAGGCATTGCTTCCTCCATGTAGAGGGAGGAAAGAAGAGAATAGAGGAAGGGTAACAAAAAGGCAAGGTCTACCCATAGTCTGTTTCTGAGGTAACTGAGCCACAGGAGCTGAGGAAAAACTAATCTTTGGAGCTGAATTCAACTCTGCACTGTTGCTTTGCTTCAGCTTATGGACAGGATGGTGGGGTGTATATCAAAGCTGCTCCAGGAATGTGATATATTTACTGTCTTCAGTAACCATTTATTTGATGAAAGAAGACTCACTGTAAAAATAGCTTAACTCCTCACATAAACATTCTTCGTATTTGTAGCAGCAGTTTCTCTACTGTTTTGAATTAATCTCCTCACTGAAACAAATGAGCTTTCATTTTTCCCATCATCACCATCCACTTGATTTCTCTCTCTCCGGGAATTAAATGGGGAGGTTTTGGAGCATATTTCATAAAGCGAGCCACCTCAGAAGTCATGTTGGTCACTCCAAGGCTTGCCATGTCTGAGCATGATTATGGAGTACACAAAACAGTCTGAAAGCAAAAAAAAGCCATGTACATGTATTTATCTTTGGGCAATGGCGACATTCCTCTTTGGGCAGAACATAAACCATATGCTGAATAAGGCCATTGGTTCTTCTAGAACTTTAGTTTCTACAGCAAGAGTGTGCAACCCTTTCAAGAGAAGGGCAACCCCAAACTTTGCCTGGTTTGTTGAAGTGGAATAAAATCTCCACCTAGTTTTGGAAGTGGGGGGGGATGGTCAGGAGTTTTAAAGGACAAAACAGGGTTCTTGCATCTGCAGGACGTAAGGAATCTATTTCGTTCTCAAACTCTTCCAAATCACAACAAAGCAAAAAAAGGGACCAACCCCACTTTAGGGGTTACCCTGAGAGCCACTGGAAGGGATGTTGGCAAATTGAATGGGAGTGATGAAAATGGAATTGTTTTTTTTAAAATCTGTATGTTTAACAGATTATATGAGTTATTTTACATTATAGTTTTTTCAGTATATAAAAGCTATCAGGAGTCTTTGTAGAGTCAGCAGTATAGAAATACTGTATTGTAATAAATACATATTTATTGCATTTGTTCTACACTTTTTTATCATTAGTTATCTGATCTTTTAAACAGAACATGCCAAGCATGAAATCCCAACCTAACAGCCTAAATCAGAGACCTCATGATTATAGGAATCTTAATTTGGTTAACGGGATAGGATTCTTTCAATCTCTTTCATAAAGAGTAATCAAATTCTGACTGAAATTCTAGAAACAGAGACGTCCACTAAGAACTTTGGGTTCCTTTTTCCGTCATCTTTGCTCTGAAAACAAAAACAAAACCCTGGGTGTGTATTTGGAATAGCACAAAGACTCATCTTTTTTTCTTAGAATTATTGTGTGGATGATTATCAGACCATGCATGGTCACATGATTGTTCCAGAAAGAAGATACCTGTGGGGTTGTTGTTGTTTTTTTTAAAAAAGTAGAGGCAAATAAGACATTAACCACTGACAAAATAAGATGATTTCCCTCTGAATTCAAATCAAAATTTGGGCCCTGATTCATTTCAGATTGGATGCCCACTCCATTACAAAAGAGTTAAGTTCAAAGCAAAGCTTTTTTTCCAGTCCAGCACTCTCAAAATTCTTTTATATATGACCCAATGGCTGCCTTCCTGTATTCAATCTTCTGTAATAGTATGGCTTGTATTGATCTGAGTTTAAGTCCAGATAAAGAGACGGTGAAGACTCTTCTCAGTAAAGAATGTCAGCTGGTAGACAGGTTTGCCTCTAAGAAAAAAAAGATAGGAATGGAAATCAGGCACAAATTATGCAATTGTCTAACTTGCTCTATTCTATCCTTAGGAGCTTGGACCTGAGCAAGTTCTGCATTGGCCAGAAAGATGAGCAGCAGTTGCCCATGTATGATCTATATGCAGTAATCAATCACTACGGGGGCATGATTGGTGGGCACTACACAGCCTATGCCCGGCTGCCTAGTGACAAGAACAGCCAACGTAGTGACGTAGGTGAGTAGGGGAAGGCTTTAGCTCCACTCATCTTCAACTGGTGAGCCAGGGAATCCATGTAGAGGAGGGATTTTCCGTTTCCTGCTAGGGGTTTCATGGAAAGCTAGGATCAACCTCATATGATTTTTAAGAGTGCACATCCAGTTGAAGGAGGGGAAAACCCTCCTTTTCTGTTCCCAGCCCTTAGATCTTTTTGTTGTTGTCGTTCTACAAGAATTGTGTACAATGGATGCAAGTCCCAGCAGATCTCACTCCCCTCAGATGGCACAGTGCAGATCTAAATCTCAGTTCAGTCCTTCCTCCTAATCTAATGGATCTATCTGCAGAATTCTGCAAGATAGTGTTGTGCCATATGTCAGTGGTGTGGTTGGGATCATAAATCTCTGAGGCACCATTAGTTGCTCTCAGCCTGCCCAACGAAACAGCCCCAGGCATATTTGTTAATTCCATTCTGTTTCACTTTGTCAGGCAAACAGAAAGGTTAATAGATCAGGCAACCTTAGAGATTAATTTAGAATGACCTCAGTTCCAATTGAAGAAGTTCTCTGGCATCCATTGACAGCCCATAGCTGTTTTCCAGAGGAGGGATATTGAATTTTCCTCTGTGCTCCTCTGGGAGTGTTCTCACTTTAAAAAAAAATCTTCCTTGGCAGAGGACAAAAAATAGTATTAAAAAATAGTAGATAATTTGTCACAGATTCAGTGGATTCTGCCAATATCTCATTATTCAGAATTAGGCAAGGCCAGAAATGAGAAGAATGCTTAGTTGGGGTATTTAGCCTGGTGCTGCCTTTGAAGGAGCACATTCAAAGATACCTTCCTCCATTATAGAAAGAAACACCGCTCTTCGGTGGTGTTTTGCCTGCTTCGTTCACTTTAAAGGAGAAAGAAATGGTCCTCTGTCCTTATTGGAACAAGCTTGGCATAGTGATGGATCAACTTGAAGTATCCAAGAACAGCCCAGCTCCAAAGTAATAAGGAATTGGACAGTAGTTCAGAATGGCTGTTTTTAATTCCTCTGCCCTCGCAGGTCACATGCAATAAAAGTTCCTTCCGCATTTGGGGATTAGGAAGGTGGAGGGTAGAAAGCTGATTAATTATTGCATGTGCTTAGTAGGACATTGATACTGACTCCCCACCCCCCCAAAAGAGGATTATTTGCTGGAAAAGGTCTAAGCAGGACTATTGTTGTTTCATGTATAATTTGCTCATAGTCTGGTACCTGGTTACTTAGCCTCCTTGCTCTTAGAGAAACAGGATAGAGTTCTAGCAACTTCTGGTCAGCAGAGAAGGTGGCAAAGTGGACCAAAGGAGGAATCGTTGAAAGGTTATAATTGCTATTCCCTGGCTTGTTACTAACTCTCCCTTTTTTTCTATTAGCAACGTTGTCCTCCTGATGCTTGCTTTATTTATCACAGTCAGAAAAGATAGTCGAATTTAGCATCATTAAATATTTCTCCCTGCACTGAATACATTTTAAGAGGAGGATCAGTGAGAATAGCACCTCCTTTTAACAATGTTGCTGACCAACACTCCTTCCTCCAGTATGCCACCGCTGCCATGAAAGCAGCGCTCATGAATGCAGTTCTGATGGCAAGACAAAACTACAGTATCAAAATACTTAAGGTGCAAATTAAATTTGTAGGTTAAAAGAGAGGTATAACTTTCGAAGATGTGAGATGGCAGGAGCAGAAGTCGTAGGCCTCTGCAGGAGGCGGCCTGTGCTAGTTTGAAAGACTCCATGCTTATCCCTCTCCTCCCTTCATTCAGGTTGGCGGCTCTTTGATGACAGCACCGTGACTACAGTGGATGAAAGCCAGGTCGTGACCCGATACGCTTACGTGCTCTTCTACCGCCGACGGAATTCTCCTGTAGATAGACCCCCTCGAGGACCCCCTCGTCCCTCAGACCCTCGAGCGGACTTGGCCCCATCTGCAGAAGCAGCAGCCAGTCAGGTGAGGAGTTCTGTCAGTCCACCTTGGGAAGACTAGAATGAACTAATTTTTTTTTAATTGTTGGCAATTGAGGAGATACCTGCTGGGCCCTTTTTGCAGCTGTGGCCATGAGAGTGAGGAGCTGTGGGTGCTGTTTGTCCTCTGGTATATCCCAGTGAAATGCCGGGAAAAAACAAGTATATAAGATGGCAGGAAAAACACTGCAAAAATGAGAAACGCTTGCAAGTGTGTGTCTGTTGGAATTGGGGGATGGTGGTGGTGAAGAGATGCTTTCTTCTCAGGAGCCAGAAGGGATACACCGGCTCAGAACTGGAGAGTTGAGTTTAGAGCGATTGTGGTAAAAGATATTTTCTCTGTGGAAAATGTACTTCAAGAGATAATAGTAAATTTTGGGGGACCATGCAGCACAACAGAACTCAAGCAGCCAGCGGAGTCCGAGGCATGAAAACTGGCTTGGTGACTTTGAGCCAGTCAGTCTCTTCCACCCCAATTCGCCTCACAGGGGAAAATAGAGGAGGAATTAATACTGTATTAAGTATATATCACCTTTGAGTTATTTATAATAATAATAATAATAATAATAAAGGCAGGATATAAATAAATACATTTCTTACACACTCAGTTCTGCAGTTAGATTCCTCTCCCTTATTCCCATCCCCTAATATGGTGGGACTGGGCTTCTCTCAAATACGGTCAATGATCTTAGCATAGTTAGAAATGAGGACTTTCAGATACAAGTGTGGCCGTGGTTCCAGGTATGCCCTAGGATTCTGCAGCCATGTGGTATAGTGGTATCCAACCTGGGATGGCTTCCTAGGTCAGCGGTTCTCAACCTGTGGGTCGCGACCCCTTTGGGGGTCGAACGACCATTTCACAGGGGTCGCCGCGTGCATTAGCCCGCCATTTTGGTGCCACCGTCACTGCAGGGGTGAAAAGGTCCCGGTTCGGCTGTGCCTGCGGGTCGCCGGACAGCTGGTAGCCTGGACGCCGCCATTTGGGTTCGTCTACCGTCTGCGCATGCGCAGAATGCTTTGCGCATGCGCAGAGGGTAAAAGAACCCAAATGGCGGCGTCCGGGCAAAGTCTCCCGCTTCCGCTGCTATCAGCTGTCCGGCAACCGGCAGGCAAGCCCGAACCCGGAGCATTTCGCCCCTGGTGCCACGCCCCCTTTGTCACCTCATCCCGCGCGGGGAGGGGGCGGGGAGGGGGTTGCGGCGGTGGGGGGGTCGCGGCATTAGAAAGGTTGAGAACCACTGTCCTAGGTAGAAGGTTAAGTTGGGCTTCATCCAAGGATATGAAAGACAGGCTGCATTAGCCTTGTCCTTTCTGAACCTCCTACAGTTTGCTGATGGTCCATTTTGAGCTTGGTGTCTGCTAGGGCTTCTGGAAACCATATACCTGTGGAGGAGAAATAGGCCCAGAAAGACCTATTCAGAGGGTCTTCATGCTTAAGCCATGATTCCCTTTTATGCCTATGGTCACTCACAGCAGACCCTTACATCAGTTCCAGCATTTCCTTCCCAGAACAAGCTTTAAAACTTGAGAACTCGGGAAGAAGCAGCGCCTGTCCACAGAACCCAGGGGACCAAATGGGGAAAGATGGTATGGATGCTTTGGCTTTAAATATCAGTAGAAAGTCAATGTGATTGGCTGACTGCCCTGAGTGGATCGTCCTGCACATGAAAATATGGTCTATGACTGATTACCCTCCTGTGACTAACTTCTCCTGTGCGTCTGTTTTAATTAAAGAGAAAAGGAGATTACTATAGTTACTTATCATCTCAGACTGGTCCTTATGATTTTTCACTTACCAAAGTTGGACTGTTGATTAGGCTTCTCATCCTTTAAAATTCTCACCTGCACACACTTGGATGTTACTGGTTTATCTTCAGGTCCTCATGTTCTCATCAGCAAAAGCTTGTCTGTGACTGGCTGTTCCCACTCAGTATGACTGGTTGGCCAACTGAATGTCCTTTGTTCGTACAAGAAAGCATGAACAGTGATTATTTGGTGCCTGTGTTTATTGAATGGAATAAATTGGCAGACTGGGAAGATTTCCACCAAGCCAGCCAGCATGGATGCCTAACTCTGATAGGTTTTTCCTCCATCTTCATGTGGCTTGTGCTATTCACTCTGTCCCAAGGAGGTCCTTGTATCTGAGCATGGCCTACTATTAGAATTGTAATCAGGCAGAGGAAATAGATAGGCTGTTTCAGAAAACTGGCAGCGTGAAGGGCAGGCTCTCCGGGATAGCCACATGCAAGTGAGATGGGCAGCTGTATAAATTAGATAAAAGGAGCAGGGCAAAGCATGGGTGATTGAGGGGTTTGCCATTATGTTCTCCTCAAGTGCTGACGCAGGTTTCCACATCGCAGGCTTCTCTGCTCTGGCAGGAACTGGAGGCTGAAGAGGATGCTGCCAGAAGGCTGATGAGGAACCCTTGGAGGTCTTGCAGCCAAAGGACAAGAAAACTCAGCTCAGAGTGTCCTGATGAAGGCCATGTCCGATACTTTGTCCTGGGCACCATGGCGGCCATTGTGGCACTCTTCCTCAATGTCTTCTACCCGCTCATCTATCAGACCCGCTGGAGGTAGCGGCAGTAGCAAGGCACCTGGAGGATGGCAGCCAGCTTACTACAGTGTTGTCCTCTAGGGCATCTTTGTAGCAAAGTGGCTAGGATGCCAAGTAGCACAAGATGAAGCCCTAATGTCAGTCCTATGTTGAAGGTGCCAGGCCCAGCGCCCTTTCTCTCCAGTTGATTGATTACATGGATTTACAGTCACAGGAAGTTCTCATCTCAGCATCTAGATAGTTGGTATTTCTCTGGAATAAATCTTTCCTAAATAGCTCTTGAAAACTACGTCATATGAATCAAGGGCTAGCAAATGACTGTAGCTCAACAGAATCTGCAGATCCACAGATATTTTGTCCATAATGATGTGGTTGTAATATTGACCTGACTGCCATCTATCCTGATAGAATTCCCCTAATTGGGCTGACACCAATATCCCCTGAGAGAGTTATTGCAAGACTGATAATTTCCTCAGTTGGTCATTGGCCCCTTGTTTGAAGGAAGTCAAAGATTTTTAATTACCATCTTTTCCTTTATTGGGGGAGGGAAAATGTATTGTTGACTTTTCTAAACATTGGTGGGTTAGATTTCTTTACCATGATTTACCAGAGAGTTCAGCCTCCCGTTTTTTAAAAAAACATATTAGATATTGATCTAGCTATGCAACTGTATTTGGATATGAGTGTAAAAGAACACTGTTTTCTCCTTCTCCTTCATTATCTTGCATTTTGCTTCTGTACATATTTTTGTGGATGCTTGCGTGCCTATTTCTGTGCATGCATAAATAGAAGTAAAAGTAGGGAGTTACTGTTGATTGACCCTGTAGTATTTTAACCTGGCCCTGCAGTCTGGGATATAAAACGTCTCTTGTGCCTTCAGACTACCGGCTCAAATAGCTTGATCTAGGGCCTCGGCTTTAGCCAGGAGTCAGAGTTGAGAACTCATAAACGTGGAATGAGTAAAATTCTTTGTTTCACCCTTTCGTTATTTTTATTAATATTATTCATATGCAATCTAATTCTTAACATCTTTACAGATTCTTCGTAGTAGTAGTTTCAGAGAACCTTTTCAGATTCTTTGGGGAAGGAGAAAAGATTTCAGGTTAACTGTTCCTGATGGCCGGTTATTCTCGCTGTGTCCCAAGGAACGAACAGCCACTAACTCTAGGCCCTGTCTGACAATGAGCAGGGCCTGTCTGGCCAGTACATAGATCTGGTGGAAGCCTTTCCATTTTGGAGAAGGGAAGCCCCTAAACTATCCTCCACTGGCTTGGTGAACGAAAAGTTAGCATTGTGCAGAGGAAAAACTTTCACTGTATTTATTTATTGTATTTAATAAAAATCAAGGTATTCTAAATTCACTGTGGATTCTCTTTCTTTCACTGTCAGCTGCTTTTCCATTCAGCAGCCACTTTTCTAAAAGTAACAGATTTCTCCCAGTCCCTTTGGTCCCGTGCATATTTTTTTGTATTGACCTCTAAAGTTGCATTGGTGCTGGTGAAAAAAGAATAAGCTGCAGCAAAGCGAAAGCTATAGAAATAATAAGGCGGAAGAGGACTCAGTGCTAGGAGAGAACTTTCTGTGTTCTATGATTTTGTGGCAGCTCAGAATTTGTTGTGTGCTGCTATGAAATCCATTGTTGATTTAAAACGAGAATGGGCAGTCTGCAGCAAAGGCTAATTTCCAGCGGCTGGGTAGTGCTTTGGATTTGAAAGCAGAAAAGTGGAGTCTTTTTCCATGCTTCTAAAAAAAAAGTTGCAGCTGCCTTAAGGAGTTAATAAGTTTTGCAATGCTATGGATTTAACAGCAAAATTACTCTCTGTAGGGGTTGCATTTGCTCCCCCAAGGACTCCAAAGCATTTTTTTTTTTGCTATCAAATCAATAGCATTGCACACGTTATTAATTACATGCAGGTGATGTCTCAGAAAGCAAATGGGGAGGAATTTGGATGCAGAATTCCTAAGAAGAATGAGCCGTTGATCCTGCCCTAGATGAACAGGAGAGTGAGAAATTGAAGAGAGAAGAAAAGGAGAGCAGAATATGTGGGCACTCCCCTTGTATTCAAGTAGTTTAACAAGTTGCCCTGCCCACAAAATGGAATGTGACTGTTGACCCCAAGTTGGTTCTCTTGTTTTAACCTAAACAACCAGGCTTGGTTTGCCTTTATTGATTTAAGAAGTACAAAAATGCTTTTAAATGTAGGGGGTGAAAAAATGTAAAGCTGAATGGTTTATTGGATTTTGCAGTCAGTAGGTAAAGTTTTAGCTATTTGCCCTTCTCTGCTAGTAAGTAGAATATCTTCAGCATAATGTCTATGGAGATTCTCAGTCATCCAGGTCATGGTGGGTCCCAAAGGTGCTTTTTTCCAAGATGCAACTGGACTTTCTGGTTTAGAAAGTCCAGTTGCTTCTTGAAAAAAGCACCTTTGGGACATCTTCAGTTTAAGAGCTACCGTAATTTGTATAATTCATACAGATTGCCTCACTCCGGGGTTTTTTTTTTTTGTTGTTGGGTTTTTTTTGGTTGTAGAATTAAGTTACTTTGGCTTAGAGTTTTCCAAATTGTACAGAGTAGATGAGACAACCCTAGATTAATAAGTGATTATGCAGGAGTTATACAGAAGGAACTTATTGGTAAGGCTGTGGGTGCGTCTGTGTGTGTGTGAATACCGTATGTAATACAAACTGAAATTAACCTATATTTCACAGACAAATTTCACAGGCTTCTAAGTAATAGTCTGGTCCTTGTTCTGGAACATCACACATCTTTCAAGACTATAATTATTTCTACCACATTCTGTTTTCATAAAAGCCTAACTTAGTTTGATACATAAATATGTACTTTGTGGCTTTGGATCATTTCAGATTCTAATGGAACAAAATGTTTTTGTTTGAATCCCTCTGTGGGAAGTGAGGTGGGGGGGAGGGGGAATAAATAACTTTTGTGGATCCTCTGCGGTTTTATCATTTCTGTCTAATCCTTTGTTCTATTTGCAGGGCATTAGCTCTCCCTCCTTTGGACCCAGCCTGACAACTGATGTTGCTCCTGCCCTGGCACCAGAAGGGGTTGCAGAGCACCCCGCACCATCCTACAGCAACATGGAGGAAATTGACTAAAAGCATGGTGTGCTGGAGGAGGGCAGTGTACATACGAAGGCTTGGTTTCGTGGCTTCCCCCACACCACTCCCTGGCGCACCCCTGCAGTGGGAAGGAGGAGGAGGAGCTGCTGTGACCTTTTTTTTGAGCACACAAGCACTTTCTGCTCCACCCATGCCTCCTCCTCGCCTGCCAGATGGAAAGGTCCCTTTTGTGTCCCCTGCCTGAAGCTGCTCTGTGCCGGCATGCAGGGGGGAAATTTTGTGAGCCCCCAGTGCAATCCCCGAAGCTCCTTTCCTCCCCCCCCCCACCTTCCCTCCGAGCTCTGGTTAGGTTCATCCTGCACAGAGAAGCAGCAGATGCGCTTCCACATGCCCAGCCTGCCCCGCTGTAAGCCAAGGGGGAAGGGGCCATTGGTCTCTGCCCCTAAGAGGCCTTCTCCCATGTTGCCATACCACGGTGCCTGCTTCAGAAGCTTCCATGCCCTCGCTGCCTGTTCCTCTGCTCTCCCAGATCTCCTCTTCCTCAGCAGCCTGAGCTCAGGACACCGTCTTGGCTGCAGAATCGGCCTGTGGGAGAGAAGCAGAGCTCCCTCTTTCTCTCGGTCCCTTCACCAGCATTGTGTCATCTTGTCAGGGAGAAGGAGGCTGGTGGTTGGCACCTGCTATTCCCCTCTCGTCCTTCACAAAGGCTATGGAGCTGTGGTTGCCCTTCTACTATTCAGCTATCTTCAGTAATTTTCGATTATTATTTTTTTAATCCCTCGCAGTTCCCTTGGGTTGAAAAGCCACTGCCAGCACTATCACTATTTAAATATTTGGCTCCTTCTCCCTTTAACCTACCCTCAGAATTGCTGTAACCAAATGAGGCTGTCCGGGGCCTTTTCCTAGGAAACCTTTGTCTTGCTCTCCGTTTGTATAAAGTTGGTGTTTGTCTTGGGTCCTGAGTCATTAAATTCTACTTAATGCTGCTTGTTTCTGTTTTTGTGTGCATTATGTCTGCTGCCATGCCACTCTGGCATAGATTACCAGCCAGGTTACCAGGGTAGAATTAATTACAACCAGAGTTAAAACTTTCGTTCTTTCTATCTTTTTGGTAAGTTTGATATTCTTAGCCAGAGGAAGTGCTATAAATCAGGGTTTTCAGGATATCCTTGTTCTTTCTTGTTACGAACTTAATGTGTTTTTGCTACACAGTTTGTTCTTCTACGTGTATTTACAGCGCTGAAAAGAAAGCAATAGCAGTAGTTAAAGGGATGGACAGGGGCAGCTCAGAGACTAAAATTTATCATCTTCAACCATGGAAACTCATTTGTGATACAACTAAGACTATCTCAGTGGTTGCTGTAGGAATTTAATGTAAGAAGATCCCTATTGCCTGCTACCTTCGGTTGAATGGCCAGGACATAAATATAATCAGTAATATGTTGCCTATTTGCAGTAGTAAAGGTATACTTTTCTCCATATTATAACATGGAATCTTAACCCAGCCTTAAACCTCAACACATTGTATTATGGTGTAAGATTTAATTCAGGGGTGTCCAATCTTGGCAACTTTTAAGACCTGTGGACTTCAACTCCTAGAACTTCCTGCATTGATCAAGAAGTAAAGGCAGGGTTTAGAGCAGCCTTTCCCAAGCTGGCACCCTTTAAATGTGATGACGTAACTATTCCATTGCTCCTAATCAATCAATATGGCTGACATCCTAATACTGTATGTGGATTCAAAAGAAGGAAGAACTAGCAATTAGGGAATTTTGGGGGGGGGGGGGAATTAGATGGAAGCTGAATTAACAGTGAAAAAAATCAACCTGTTGGGATTGATAGTTTGGAAGTTATGAGAAGACTTCACTGACACTCCGGTTATCCATGTTGGCTCGTAGAGATGACAAATAAACCTCCCTTGAAAACGCATTAGGAGAAAGTGCAAATTTGAACACAAGGATAGTTATTGGGGAAACGGGGAGTCATATTACTCAGATGATTTGAGGTTGCCACCATTGGACTCCTGCTTTGTTGCTCATGTAACTTGTCCTGCCAAGCACCCCACTCTGCCGACTGAGATTCAAAGGCCTAGTGCAACAAGGAAGTAAGAGACAGAGGGTTTCTCCCATCCCTCCACAGGCGAACTGGTATGCCATCTGCCTGAGTTCCCACAAGGTGCCAGGGGAACAAATGGGGGTGTACAAAAAGCTTTATTTGTACAGGTAGTCCTCAACGTACGACCACAATTGAGCCCAGAATTTATGTTGCTAAGTGAGAACTTGAGTTTTGCCCCATTTTACTACTTTTCTTGCCACATTTGTTAAGTGAATCCCTGCAGTTGTTAAATTAGTAACACAGTTGTTAAGTGAATCTGGCTTCCCCATGGACTTTGCTTGTCAGAAGATGATCGCATGACCTTGGGACATAGCAACAGTCATAAATACGAACCAGTTGTCAAGCATCCGAATGTAAATCACGTGACCATGGGGATGCTGCAACGGTTCTAAGTGTGAAAAGGGGTCATAAGTCACTTTTTTCAGTGCCGTTGTAACTTTGAACGGTCACTAAATGAACTCTTGTAAGTTGAGGGCTACCTGTATAACGAAGTTTGGTGCCAACCTTAGTTGTGGGAAGCAGGGGTTGAGTCCTTTTGTTGTGCAACTCCAGCTCCTTTGTCTATGGAGATTCTCAGTCATCCAGGTCATGGTTGTCCCAAAGGTGCTTTTTCAAGAGGCAACTGGACTTTCTGGTTTTTCTTTCTTCAGAACTGAAGAAGCTTCTTGGACGAGAAGCGAAACGTCTTCAAAGAAAAACCAGTCCAGTTGCCTCTTGAAAAAACACCTTTGGGACGTCCAGCTCCTTTGGCTAGTTTACGGCTGAGTGCATTGTGTGAATCCCAGAACATGGGTTAACTCTGTAATCGGGTCAAGAGTGTTGTGTGGGCCCAGCCCCTGATGTTACAAGCAGGAGGAGATCTGCCGACTTTGCATGGAATGTCTGCCATGGGAGCCTTCCCAAAATCCCCTGCCACATATGGATTCCTCAGCAGAGCACTCAAGGCAGCAAGTCAATTAATTCCTGGAAGCCCCAAAATATGAAAACTGCCCAGCACCACATCTTTGGGCAGCACCCAAGGCCTTTGGCCACGCCTGTGGTTCTCACACGTTTATCTGGCTGCCCTGTGATAGATACATTGTGTTTGGAAGTTAGCCACCAAGATATCCTTGGCCTCTTTTCCTTGGACAGCCAGATCAACCCATAGCCCTCTTCTCCCTCCCCCCCTCAAACCATGGACTAGTGCTCAACCTAGAGAAGGAGCTGTGTCTTTGCCCTGTGAATGCGGCTGCTGCCTGTTACATGGAAACGGACCCTGGAGTGGATGTATTTGCTCACTGGACACCATGGCAACAGGGTAAGGCATCTGTGGGAATGTGCTCCTGGTCAAAATTCCCCCTGAGCTTTGTGGGAGGGTGCTGGTGATATGGGCCAGGGTTGCCCTGGCTGACAAGAAACAGGGTTTGTTGTAGGGGGTCGAATGATGCTGCCCAAATAGACCTTCATTCATGGATTGCTTTTTGTCCTCCACTATTAAATGAGTCCTGAGAATCCCCCAATCCTCTGCAGCAGCAGCAGATTTGGGGGAACTGAGATATGGAGAGCTGTGCGTAAAGGGCTCTAGAGGTAGGTCAGGATAAGTAATGCAGGAAGAGGCTGCCTGACGAGATTAAGCAATACCAACTTTTGCTGAGGCCTCAGTTCCCCTTCCAGTCAACGAGGCCACAAATGTGCCCAACCATCTTTTATTTCCTCTATCTTCCATGATGTTGCCTTCGAGGGAAGGACACTGAGAGGACGGAACGCTTTTTGTCAAAAAGACAACCAGCAGGGTTGCATCGTTGTAATGCAAGTTACAGCCTTTTCTGTATTTATTTATTTATAGATCCCCCATTTAGAAATCGCCCATCTCCCTCAGAGAAAGACTGGGCGGTATAGAAATAAGACATAAAAGCTTTTTAAAAAAAATCTATACGCGAATATTAGGTTCAGAGGCAATACAAATTAGAAATAAATAAAATTCGACGTTAAAAAGGCGGGAGAAGGCCTCTGAGGCGCTAACCAGCCTTATGGCTGCGTGCTTCTCTGAGGGCCCCAAATGACTCTGCTGAGCCAGGCCTTTAGATATTTTGGAAAGTGGGAGTGGGGGCCATCTTTACTTCTGGGGGAGTGGGAAGGATGTCCCAAAGGGTAATGGCAGACAAGGCTCTTCCTGGACCCCGCCAGTCAATTTTTTTTAACTGACAGGGTCCACAAATCACAACATGTACTGCATACACAAGACAAGGAGCTTGCACTGTGATAACATGTCACTGCTTTCATCATCCCCCTCTCCCCTTGCCCCCCTTTAAATGCCTCCGTGCCTGTTCCATGATTATATCATTACAGGAGAATATTTGTAGTTCTGGGCTGAAATGAAGGCTTTCAGACCTGAGCTTGGTTGTTTCCTTGAAGACGTTTCATTACCCAAACTAGGTAACATCAGCAGTGCTAGTAGGAAGAGTGCTTATATCATCCTTGGCTGATCCAGGGTTAAAACTGTGCGTTTTCCTTTATTCTCGCACTGCCCAAAGACAACCTTGAGATGCATCTAATCAAATATGTTTATCACCCGTTACCTTGGAAGGAAACTGGGGGACTTGGTAGAGATCACCATAGCAGCCAATTTCGTTCCAGTGTGTAATTCTCTGCCAACCCAGAGTTGGGTGGATAACATGACAATATGTAATTGAGGAAAGGCCACCCATTAAACTAAGATGTAAGGATTCCAGCTCAGCAGTTTACAATAATTTAATGGATTTTTATAGCAATGATCTGGGTCTGTTCCAAAAATGGTATCTTAATTTACTCTTATTTGCAAGATCTCACTCCCTTCAGTAAAATCTGCCCTAATGTCCCCATTTACCTGAGTTCTTTCTTTCCTGTAACATGAAATGTGGTACAGAATGGTGTCGAGCTTTAAAAACACACAAACAAAAAATTATGAACCAACATGAGTTTTAAATAAATGTTAATAGCATACAATGTGAAGGACTTTAACAGAGCCCTGAAGATCAAATAATCTACTGAATTCATCAGTACTGAATTTGAAAATAAAGAAGGCAGATTACTGAAAAGGGTCTGAGGATCCCGGTTTGTTTGGGTGTAGACAGGACTCCTAGATTTTAATCTTCCCAAATGTGGAATTTCAAAATGTTTTATAGGTAGTCCTTGACTTACAACCATTTGTTTAGTGACTGTTCAATGTTACAATTACTTTGAAAAAAGTGTCTTACAACTGGCCCTCGCACTTATGACCATTGCCGCATCCTAAGGTTAACCAGCATGTATTTATGATGGTTGAACATCCCAGAGTCTTCTGATTGTCATTTGAAACCTTCCCAGCCAGCTTCTCATAAGCAAAGTTAATGGAGGAAGACATTCCCTTAACCACCGTGTATTCATTAACAATTGCAGCCCTTTAATTCACTTAACCGTGGCATAAAAAGGTCGTAAAATTTGGTGTGACTCACTTAACAACCACCTTGCTCAGCAACAGAAATTCTGGTCCCAATTGTGGTTGTAAGTCGAGTACTGCTTGTACACAATCTTTCATCCAAAGTAGTAAGCTCAAGCTACAGAAAGGTCTATTTGAATACACACTTAACAGCTTTGAAAATTCATTCCCAACAGATGCACTCTAAAAATGCCAGAGCAGAAATTTTCTAATTTTCAGGCAGCATTATTAAAAAAAACTTTCTTCTCTTAGAGCAGTTATGGAGTTGATTTTTTTTTTATATAGTGCCTCCAACTTGCAGGCATACTGTATATCTTACTAGAACCTTGAAATCCAGTTACTAATTTTGGCATAACCTAGTGTATGAATGTCTATGGAGTTTCTCAGTCATCCAGGTCACGGTTGTCCCAAAGGTGTTTTTTAAAGAGGCAGCTGGACTGTCTGGTAAACCTTTGAAGATATTTCGCTTCTTATCCAAGAAGCTTCTTGGATGAGAAGCAAAACATCTTCAAAGATTTACCAGAAAGTCGAGTTGCCTCTTGAAAAAGCACCTTTGGGACTAGAGTGTGAATTCATTCCCTGAATCCTTTTTCATCAGGTTTAGCTTAGCTTAGTTTTAGGTCACAAACCATAGTCAATTGCTGTGTTCACACAGAGGCTAGGTCAAAATAGAACAACCCAAATTACAGTTTAGCTTGCTGCATGAGAGAGGTCTCAAAGCAGCAGCTGAGAGCAAGGATTGTGATTTGGAGAACGAAGATGAACTCACGAATAGTGCACAGAAAAGTTTATTTCTGTCTCCCTCAAATGTACTTTGTTCCAGTAAAGTAACTTTTTTTTATTGCTGTTAAGCAATTCACAGTTAGGAACCTTTGCAAATTCCCCAGAAAACAGCTATTAGTAGCTTTGTTTTGATTTCCTGCCTTTTGTCATCCAGGATGACATTTAAAATTTCTCAGCAGATGCAAACTTAAAAACAACATTTAGGAGGGGCATCTATTGAAATCACTCTAATTAAGCAGAACAGGCTATCTCTGGAAAGTATTGGAAGGTGATTTATTCAATTATCCCACTTGGAAGCTATTCGTTTTCTTTCCTTTTCTCTTTCTCCGTTTTCTTGTTCTGCTTAGCTTCTTGAAAATAAAGAATTCCCTGCCTGTAGCATTCAACGCCTTCTTATTTTGCTCCTATATTTAGTGTGCAAAGGCCTGCGTATACCAAGCCCGCATCCACCTGTCTAGCTCCATCCTAAAGCATCTCCATGGTACCCAGTAGCAAAGCGGACTCCATTTCCCAGAATGCAGCAGACACGCTTGCTGCAAGAAGCAGTGGCCAATAAGATGCAAGCTGGGAGGGGAATAGGAGCAGATGCAATTGCCTTTCACTCTCCATTCTCTCCAGAGCAGCAGAACTCAGAGCCAGCGCTGAGGGATGGAGCACATGCCCTGCCTGGTCTGTGCTGCCTCCTTCTGAGCTCAAGGCCCTGCCCAGACTCTCGCCCACTGCCCGTTTCCCTGGTGTAAATCCCCATCAATGAGGTTCTTTCGCCTCACCTTCAAGTGCTTTGTGGATTGCTTCTGAGATTACATCCTGATTCCCACCCAGACCCAGAGCCAGCTTCCCGACCCAGCACCCATCTCAGTCTTCCATCGCAGAGCTCTGCCACCAGCCTCGTGTCATGGCTCCAGTATCCGCCGAAACATCTTCAGGTAAGGACCTTGCATGCACCAGGGAAGAAGTAAAGTGCCGTGCTGAACTCGCTGAGGAGGCGGAGGGGAATTCTGTCCTGCTCACCTGTTCGTCCTGTGGAGGCTTTGGGGGGAGGCCACCATGCTTGTCTATTGTGTGAGAAGAAAGAGTTTGCTGCCAGGGTCTCCTGGAATGCAGGCAGAGATCCTGTAGGGCTTCTGTGGGGATCTGCCCAAGTGAATTCAGGTAAGGAATGCAAGGCTTATACATTAACTTTGGGGGGGTGGGGGCAGGGAAGTTAGGACAATAGTACAACAGCCATCACCCCTTCCAAAAGCTGCTACTCTGTGGCCTCCTCTTCGGGTTCTTTGTGTTAATGGTTAGGCAGCTCAACTATCCCCTGCTGAGCTACCTAGTGTAATGAAAAGAAGGACTACGGGCCATATGATAGCAGTGTTCCAATATTTGAGGGGCTGCCACAAAGAAGAAGGGGTCAACCTGTTTTCCAAAGCACCAGAAGGCAAGGCAAGAAACAATGAATGGAGACTAATCAAGGAGAGAAGCAACCTGGAATTAAGGAGGAATTTCCTGACAGTAAAAACAATATACCGGTGGAAAAACCTGCCTTCAGAAGTTGTGGATGCTCTATCATTGGAGGCTTTTAAGAAGAGACTGGACAGCAACTTGTCTGGAATGGTATACGGTCTTCTGCTTGAGCAGTGGGTTGGACTAGAAGACCTCCAAGGTCCCTCGCAACTCTGTTGTTCTGTTCTGTTCTGTTGTACTTTCTTTTTTCCCCCTCTGTCAGAAGTGCACACTTTGCTGATATTCTTTGCTCCACACTGTCAGCCCATCCTTCCTTGCTATTTTTACATTCTGGTCCCTCATTTGCTGGGGTGGGGAGAGTTATGGATCTGAGTATTTCTACGGTAATACCCTCAAATGTACTCACACTACAGTTTCTCCCGTGATCTTCCTAAACTCTGAAGAGGGATGCTGATAATGGCTGGGCTAATTTTACAGCAGGATGATTGGCTTCGGAATGGAGGATGATGGTAATTATTCCAGGCTCGTTCATCTAGAGCCAGTGGGGTGGAACTCAGTGTATGTGGTCTACATAGTACGGTTGAGCTTTGATACCTCAGGGGCATAGAGTGCTCCAATGCCTGGGGCACAGCTGGTCCTTCCAAGTTGTGTGAAGCTAAGGAAAGGAACCCTTTGGAGGTTCTGGGCATTTAGCTCCATATAAGGCAACAACTCAGCAGGAGGAGGAGAAGAGGAGGGGGTGGGAAACTTGCTTGTATGAAACAGGCTACAGCTACACCATCACTCTATGGCTACCTTCTGCTGCTTCCTCCATCTCTTCCCCAATTCTTTTCTGAAGAAAGCGCGTGCTTTTTATATAGCCTAGCCCAAGAGAAGGGCCATCTGCAGAGCCAGCCAAAGAGCATCCAGACGATTCAGCCCCAGAAAATGGGGATTAGCCTAGTCACATGCTGGGCCCAGGCAGCATGTGAGCTGTGGGGGAAGGGAAGCCAGACAAGGAAAAAGGGCTTTGTGTCTGGAGCGTAGTCTTGCTCTGCCCACAACTCTTGATGTCTTTGTTTTGCCCAAAGCGGATTCCTTTTCCTTGGTTTCAGAGATGCTCGTAGGTGCAAAGGGGATTCCTAGTCAGATTCTTGGGAGTTGGGGGAGCAAGGCAATGGAAGAGCCTGGAAGGAAATTAGCACCAGGAAGCAACTTGTTGTGATCAGGCTACTAACCTACAAGAAAGGGCACAGCGTTTTATTAGTAGCTTTGTGTCTGACTGGCCCAGTGTTTCCTGGATGAGGAAGGGGAGGGGCGATTCAGTTTGTCTTTGTGTTACGAAACAAAAATTTTGAAGAACCACAGCCACATCTCCAAGCCCCCCTCCAGGTCCCAGGGGGAGAGTAGGTAATCCCAGGGAAGTGTGTGAAACAGCCCAAAGCACAGTCTTGGGCATATGTGTGTGTGGAAGTACATTATGAGTATAGGAACTGCTGTGTGAATTCATGTGATTAGTGCTCTCTGTGTCTGTCTGTCTGTCTCTCTCTCTCTCTCTCTGTGTGTGTGTGTGTGTGTGTGTATTCAGCATCACTGCCTACTGGGTGACTCACCATCCTGCATTGTGACATCAAAATTGCAACTCTCTAAGCAGAAAGAATGAAATTTGGTGTCTGCATTCCAAAGGTTGCACATTACATAAAAGGTGCCTGCAAAATTATTACATTGTCAAACGATTTCGGCTAGGTATGGCCCTCAAAGGAACAAGGAAGCAGGGACGGGCCTCGAATGCTGTGATGCCAAGGAAATTCCTGAGAAGGAAATAAGTTATTTATTTTTATCTAGGTGTTAAAGGATGGACATGGGGTGCTCATAATATTGATATGTGCAAAATAGAATAGAATACAATTTTTTTTATTGGCCAAGTGTGATGTTTTCATGCATGCACATCCACCCCCCCCTCACAGGTTTATGCAAGCCCTTTTACCTGTTAGGGTTTTACCTAACACAGAAGAGCAAAAAAACAAATGGCAGTTTCGTATGGACTCCTAACAGAAATTAGGATGCCAACACTTGTAACCGTACTGAAAGAAAAAATGGGTGATAGAATGGAATCTGGAGGCCCAACCCTTCAACTTTTGCCCTGCTGCCAATTTATGTGGCTTTCCCAGCCCTGCAAAATCTAGTTAAGAATAGGCTGTGTTCTGTTGATTTTTATCTAGACAACAAAATGCTATTGGAACACTAATTTAAAAAGAAACATACTTTATAGTTCGTTGTTGTCATCGGCACAATTCAGACAATCTGAAGAGGATTGGTTGAAGTGGGGGGACTGGTTTTGCCCATCCAGAATCCTTGGCAAGGTTATTATTGGAATAGTTTTTGCAGTTTATCTGTAAATTCCCACAAAAAAGCCCATACATGAAGCCGTGAGAGAAAAGCGGCCTTGAATCTTTGGCAACATTATTAAGAAGTGTTACACAACAGGTGCTCTTCCAAAGCCTAGACTGTGACTCCTCAGCCCTTCAAAAATTGTGATTAAATCATTACTTTTAATATACAAAGAGTAATTCTGTTCACTTTATGTAATAAATTGGGTTAAATTAAATCAACTTTAGATTTTTGCCATGACCCAATCCCATTTCTGGAACGTAGCCCTGACATGCCTCAGTAGCCCCCACCAATTATAGACATTGTTAAGGACAAATCCCATTCTTGCATGACTTGGAGGAAAAAAAAGTTTTTAAATCAAAGGGTAAGCCACTTATTTGAAGCAGCAAAATGTCACGAGCCAGTTCTTTTGTCCACGTAAAAGAATAGTTTATTCGTATTAAGTGATGCAGCACATCACATTAGGGGGGGAGGGAATTCTGTGCCTTTTCTGTAGCCACATCTGTCCTGTGGGATAATATTCTTCCCAAGACTGCCGTGGTGTTTAAGAAAGCCCTTAAAATGTGGCTCTTTCAACAGATCCTGAGCCAGCCCAATTTGATCTTGGGATTTTATTCTTTGGTTCTTGGTGTTTCTTTCTCTAGTACAGCAATAGAGTGTTGCTTATTTCAGCTTTCCACACATTTATTGTTGTAACCAACCAGAGTCTCTGTAATGAGGGAAATGGACGATTCTTAAATACAGGTATCTTTGACTTACAAAGTTCATTTAGTGACTCTTTCGAAGTTACAGTGGCACTGAAAAAAGTGACTTATGACTATTTTTCACACAACCGTTGCAGCATCCCCACGTGATCAAAATTAGGATGCTTGGCAAATGACTCATATTTATGACGGTTCCAGGGTCCCGAGGTCATGTGATCCCCTTTTGCGACCTTCTGACCAGCAAAGTCAATGGGAAGCCAGATTCACTTAACAATCGTGTTACTAACTTAACAACTGCAGTGATTCAATTCAACAGCTGTGACAAGAAAGGTCATAAAAATGGGGCAAAATTCATTTAATTGTCTCACTTAGCAACAGAAATTTTGGGCTCAATTGTGGTCATACTTCGAGGACTACCTGTATGACTGATAACTATGCTGTATGTTTCCTAGAGTTGCATGGACAATAGAGGCGGCTTATAAATTGAATCCACCAATCAGTCAAGTCTCTTTGTGAAGTATTTCTTGCATAGCTGAAAGCTGTTGCACATTGGCGAATTTTTTTAAAAAAAGGTCATTTGTGGCCTGCATTGCTCCATGCCTCAGATTACTCTTCACCATTATAGCAATAGCAATAGCATTTAGACTTATATACTGCTTCACAGTGCTTTTACAGCCTCTCTAACCCATGTACAAAGTCAGCATATGGCCCCCAACAATCTGGGTCCTCATTTTACCTACCTCAGAAGGATGGAAGGCTGAGTCAACCTTGAGCCTGGTGAGAATCAAAATGCCAAATTGTAGGCAGCCGGCAGTCAGCAGAAGTAGCCTGCAGTACTGCACTCTAACCACTGTGCCACCACGGCTCTTATTATAACTTTCTCTCGTGTTTTTAGCCCTGTTGATATCAGACATAGAAGTTAATGGAAGATTAACTCTGTTGATCAGAGTGTCAAGCACCTGCCCATGATCACCACTTCTTCAGCTCACCAACCATCAGCAGCTAGAAATGGTTGGTTCAGCAGCTCGCTGGACTTTCTCTTTGATTGATTTTTGGCTAGCAGCTTGTCCTTTTCTCCACAGAGGGCAGTGAGTGCTCAGAGGTAGCCGAGCCAGAAAGTGCTGAGCCAATCAGTGGCCCAGGGGAGTCCACCCTTGACGAGAGCGCCATCACTGTCCCTCTGGTGGTACCCATCGGGCCAGCGAAGCTATCCTTTCCTGAGCGAGAGACCTGGACACGCCAGATGGATTTCATCATGTCATGTGTTGGTTTTGCTGTAGGGTTGGGCAACGTCTGGCGCTTTCCATACCTCTGCTACAAAAATGGAGGAGGTAAGAGGGTTGCCATGGGAACTGGAATGTGTAGCAATGAGACAGGTGAGTCCAGGGGCTACCTGGACACTCTGGGTGTCCAGGTAGCCCCTGGACTCAAGGGCATCTCTGTCTTTGGCCTCCAGATCCATTTTCTTATTCCCTCCCTGATACATGGTAGGTGAATCCTGCTGCCTTTCCGTCAGGTTACATCAATCAAACTCAGACAATTTTTTTTGCAAGTGGCAAAACTTACCACAGTAAACTACATAAAAATGTACTATTTCACTCTTTAAATGAAAAAAATGTTTATTGCACACACTTAAGCGTGACCAAAGTTTATGCAAAGGGCACTGTGGTACAATTGCCTCTTACACAGAAAAATGCTACAGGCTACCTGTATTCTGTCCATAGATAAATTACTAGCCTAATAATACACCATTTGGTTACTCAGAGTCATCTCTCGGTCTCATTATATCACAAGGTTTGCCCTCCAGCTGAAAACCTTATAACCATCCCTTTTGTAAGAATCTGTGTTATTTCAAAAAAGGAGTAAAAATGAAGACAGGCGATAGTTTTTAAGAGAGAAAGAATGTCCTACTCTTAACTCTGGCAGAATAAGAGGCTTTGCAAAAGCTGAAATAAATAGCAGTGGGACAATGCTGATGACACAAATACTAAATTACCTGGACCTCTTTAACAAGAAGCATTGTCCACTTGTGACTTTACATCTCTGGGTTCTGGACAGTCTTGGACCTTATTCCAGGTAGATGGGAACTGTTTGGGTTTACCCAATAGAAAATTAAAGGTGGTTTCTATATATTTAGTCCCAAAGGCAGTCACCATCCCTGCCTTGATTACATTTATGCTTTTCATTGAGGCTCTTGAGCCTAGATAAGGCAACCAGGGAAAAGTACTTGTAAATCCAGTCATGCATATTTGCTCATGGCCCCAACATATACGGGAACCTCCTTGTAGAATATGTCAGCAAATGTTTTTTTAAATATCACTTACGATGGCATATGCCCTAAGGGAGTACAGATCTGGCTGTATATGGGAAGCAGGCAAGGAAAGTATTTCTAATTAGTTGCAATGTGCCTCATGGAATGGGGACAGGCTGACAACCAAAGAATTGGAACAAAATAATAAAAAATAGCATATGAAGATGCTTGGGTTGCATCCAGAGGCATCTTGAAAATACTTGCAAATTTGGCAAGTTCTGAACGGTGAACTCTGGAGCATTAAACCAATTCAGTGTCAGGATTAAGTTTCTTTTCCACTGCTGCAATAGAATAGACATAAGTCTGGGCACATTCTTTTTATTTTCCCAGTTTAGATTTGAGAGAGAGAGAGAGAGAGAGAGCAAGAGACAAAGAGAACAGTCTGAAACAATTCAGCTGGATGTTGATTTATGTAACACAGTGCTTCTCAACCTTGTCCGCTTAAGGATGTGTGGACTTCAACTCCCAGAATTCCCCAACCAGCCATGGAAAATGGAAAACTTGTTCTAGCAATTACGCTGGGGGGGGGGGGGAATGAGCAGCATCTGTTCAAATCTTACTTGAATCACAGCCTGAATTTGCAATACTAGGTGGATTTGGAAAACTCACTATCTTTCAACCTCCTACTGGAAAGAGGTTAACAATGTGGGACTGTCCCTCAAAGGTGTCAAGATTTTATGAATGTAAATACCCTTTAAACATTCCAAAACTGCCATCTTTGCACCCAAGGGTGCAGTTCATGAGTTTACGAGGCTTCTCTATTTGTCCTAATATGTTTCACATTCAGTAAGGAAAAATAAATCTATAGCTTCCCAAATTCTCCGTCCTTTGAAATATACAAAAATGTACTGCAGCAGGAAAGGACTTAAATCTTTTTCAAGTTAGAGGACAATGTCTGTGTGTCTTTGAGAGCGAGAATATATCTGCCTGGAGCTCATCCAAATGGAGAAAACTACTAAAAGCCTAAAACAAGAGAGCAACTGAAGAGTGGAATTCGGCATTCCATAATTTCAGCAGCACCACTAAAAATACCCTGTAAACTCTCCCAGCTTCTTGAAAAAAAATAAAGGACAGAACACTGACTCCCCTTTTATGTGCAGGTGTCTTTCTGATTCCTTACCTGCTGATAGTTTTCGTTGGGGGGATCCCTGTCTTTTTCCTGGAGGTGGCCCTGGGACAGTTTATGAAGCAAGGTGGAATCGCAGCCTGGAACATTGCTCCCCTGTTTAAAGGTAATGGCTTCGGCGACGCTTGTCTATATCTTTCAGCCACCTATTAGATTCAGAAGTAGCAGGAGCTGTCGTGAAGCTGAGAATGTGTAACAGCAGAGTATTAAAGCACTGCTGAGTTTATTTGTCTTGTAGAATTCTATCTGAGAAAAGGTTGGAAATGTTCTAGGGCTAAGCTACATTGCTACATCATAAAAAGTGACGAAGCAGCTCTCTTCAATTTACAGAGAACCAAAGGGCATCTGTCTGTTTCTGTTAACTATTGTGACCACTCCCTCATCTGTTACGATTAGGCAGAGAGGATAAAATTAGGGAAATCATTGGTGTGGAACTTAGGGATTGACGAACCCAACCAAGGCAAGCATGCTCGAGACCTTCCAATCTCTGAATGCAAAACTTTATTGAGTACATCATTTCGGCACTGCTGAAGGTAAAACCAGCTCTACTTAATTCCCGCGCAAACCCACATAATGATAGTATAGATTTTTCTCTCCCCACTATTAGTGCAGGTCACATTGTCCAATGGAGTGTCACTGTATTGTTATGAGAAAAAGTCTCTGGTCTTGGCAAGCACCTGCTGGAGTGTCCTTGGGTCTCGTGGCTTGTCTTCTTGAAGTCTGGAGCCTGCATTCCATCTCATCCTTCCCTCCCCTCTGGTTCGTTGGCAAGTTGTGAAGCAATAGTGTTCGCAACAGCATAAGTGCGCTTCGAGCTTGACGGGCTATTCCTATTCTTCCCAAAAGGCCAGTCTTGCTCTGCATCTTAACAATGTAGCGTGTCTCCCCCAATGGGGGCATCTGGTTCCCCACACCCGATGCCTCCATTGTATTATCTGTCAGCAACACAAATCTGGACCACAAGTATTAGAAAGACCACAAGATGGGGCCAAAGAGTTAATGGTTTTGGTGCCATCTCTTGCTCCTCCAGCTATTTGAAGCCCAGTGTACAAAGATTTTACCGCACCTTCAGTCTTTTCACCAATTTAATGTGGAAGCTAGTTTCTGAAGCATAGAGTTTTGAAACTTTGCCACAGATATTCTTGTGGTAATGGAAGTTTAGTTTCCAGCCATTGTTAATTGGCCAGAGAGGAAGGAATAGTAGCTGGATGCTACCTGATGCTTCTTAACCAATAGCTTGTTCAAAACAGAGGACATAGGTATGTGTGGATGGACCCTTGCTTTGGTACCAGTGGTGGGTTGCTGCCGGTTCGGACCGGTTCGCCTGTACCGGTGGCGGAAATTTGTACCCGCTCGTCAAACCGGCAGCGATGGCTGGCTGTCCACGCCCCCGAACTGGTCCTCCGGTCGCCGCGGCTAGCAAAGAACCCTCTGCGCATGCACAGAGGATTCTGCGCATGCGCAGAGGGTCATTTCCCCGTCGCGATGCGAACCGGTAGGGAAGGTAAGTGGAACCCACCCCTGTTTGGTACCAATGTAAAACTCCATCACAATGATGACAGGGCAGCCTCCTTGAGATAAGGTGGACATTTGGAAGGCAGCCAGTACATCACACAAGTTAATTTACACCCAGGCTCCAGATGTGGACAAAGCTATTTTTCTGCTGTTGATTTTTGCATATTCCTACTTGGCAGCTGTCTGTATTTTCCCCAAAGCTGCAATATGTATGTATTTTGCCTTCCTGGCACTTAGAGCTGTCCTCTAATTATCAGAATGGCTCTGAGTCATCTACAAACACACTGAATATTATATTTGGTCCGGAATTGAATGATCCTTCAGTATCAGTTTCTAGAATTTACAATTATAGGGCTGTCCAATAGATGGAATATGGAAGTTTTTAATTTTGTCGTTCTTCAGCGTTTCCCAGGCCTAGTGAAAACAGGATAAAAATGGGAAATAAACAACAACATGTATGTATGTATAATGACTGTGATGAATTTGCTTTTCCCGGAGGCAGAGTTTTTGGGGGGTTGTTGACATTATGATATAAACACAATCTGGACTGTCTGCTATATAGATTTTGCTTGAAATTTGCATGGGAAAAGAAGGTTGGGGATAGATACAGGGCATGGTTTCTACATGCAGCACTTTAAAACTCCAGAAAACAGAGTTTTACCAACTTATTCTTGAGTTCCTCACATTAATAAAATCTAACTTGGGAGAAAAGCTAAAGATTTTGCTTAAAGAAAAGCTAAAGCTAAAATTATGCTTCTTATGTCTCTTTCATTTAATGTAAGAGAGCATTCAAAATATTATTCTATCTACATCAGGGGTGTCAAACTCAAGGCCCGGGGGCCAGATCCGGCCCGGGGGGTGCTTAGATCTGGCCCGCGGGGCCACCCTGGAAACAGCGAAGGACCGACCCGCGGTGCCTCTGCCAGCGAAAACGGAGCTCAGGAGGGCTGCAGGCGGCCCTCGCAAACTCCATTTTCGCTGCAAAGATGCAGGACCATCGCAGCTGAAAACGGAGCTTGGGAGCCCATTTTCTCTGGCAGAGCACTCGGGCCACCACAGGGCCCCCCGACACAAGTGACGTGGAGCTGGCCACTCCCACCATGGCCACGCCCACCCTAGCCCCCCAAGGTCAAATACAACCCTGATGCGGCCTTCAGTAAAATCGAGTTTGACACTCCTGATCTACATCTTCTCCACATCCATTTCATGAGATACAGTCCATTCTACCATTTCAAGCTTCCCTACTTTGCTTTTCTTTCATTCCCCTGCCATTAGAGACAGGGCCTTAGTGCGAGGGTGTGACACACTACCCTTCCATCAACAGACAACCCCCCCCACCCAATGCCTCAGGCTCTAATCAGCTGTTTCTCTCTAGGTTTGGGCCTGGCCTCCATGGTCATTGTCTTCTTCTGTAACTCTTACTATATTATGATCCTCGTCTGGGGTGTCTTCTACTTGGCCCACTCACTGACGGAGACGCTGCCGTGGGCCACCTGTGGCCACTCGTGGAACTCTCCCCAGTGCACCGAGCTTTTTGGTTTGAGCGACTGCGGCAACAACACCCACAACGGCACCGCCAGAAACTGCAGCAGCCTGGCTGACCAGCGCTCTCCCGTCATTGAGTTCTGGGAGTGAGTGGGTGACAATGTCTAGGAGGCACACCTGGTGTAGATCTCCTTGGAGAAAGGTGGGAGGGGAGAACCTGCGGCCTTTTCCAGCGCTACCTAGATTTTTCTTCATTGGCCGGCCTGGCAGAGTTGCAGTTCAGTAGCTTCTGAAGGCCAGAGCTTTGTGGCCCCCTGCTCTAGAAAAGAACCAGTTGAGGAGGCTTCTTGAAAGCCCAGCAGAGAGAAAGGTCTTGTGAGCAAGACAGAAGGGAAACTACAAAATGGAGGGAAAAGGGGACATGGAATGATTTGGATAAGAGGAGCCCAAAGGATTTTGGCAGCTGAGGCAGAAAATCCATTAAGGAATCCCAAGATACTAAAAATTATCATACTCAATTAACTATTGACTACTTGCTTACTTTTAATGGTTTCACACAGGGGTGGGTTCCAAAAATTGCCACTACCACTCTGTGGGCGTGGCTTAGGGTTACGCGCGCACGCGCTCCCCCGGTGCAATTCTGTGTCCGCGCATGCTCAGTCACTATAATCTGCCCGAAACACAGCCGAGGAGCTGATCAGCTGTGCTTTGGGCGAAGAATAAAGGACAGCCTTCACCCGGGGGTGGGTGGGAGGGCCCTTTCCAAAGCAGCATCAGAGCACAAACGGCCCAAAACGTAAAAAAGCTGCCAAAAATTCACGAAAAAAATGGCGGCGCCCACAGACCGGCACCGACCAAGGCGGGTCCACGACACCATCATGACGTCACCAGCGCCTCGCTACCGGTTCGGGCGACCCAGTACGAACCGGGAGGAACCCACCCCTGGTTTCACAAAATCTGAAATCTATAAATCTGATCAGTCCTCTGAGCCAGACCGATACCTGAGGAGAAGCAAATAATTTCCCACAGAAGAGTTTTTGTTTTTTTTTTCTTTCTCTTTTTCAGGCTGGGCCTTCTTCTAATCTCCTTCTTCATTTCCTCAGGAACAAAGTGCTGCATATTTCAGGGGATCTGGGTGATCCAGGAGAGATCAGCTGGCAGCTGACCCTTTGCTTGCTTGTAACTTGGGTCATTGTTTATTTCTGCATCTGGAAGGGGGTCAAGTCAACCGGGAAGGTAACTGGTATGTGTGTGTGTGTGTGTGTGTGTTGTTTCAGGAGAAAGCTGAGGCGAGTGGCCATAATGACATTGAGTGCAGGATAAATTCTCTAATAAGGATCCCATTATTTCTGAATGTTGAAATGCCCTGCTTTTCATTCTGAAACTGAGCCAGCTAACTCTCTAGATTTCCTGGCTTTGGGATGAAATTTGATATCTTGCCCTTTCCTCTTCAGACCTAATGGACCTCATACTTAACAATTGTGTGTGTGTGTGTGTGTGTGTGTGTGTGTGTGTTTACTATTTCAAGGAACTATTTATTAAGAAAATAAACTTCTTCCTACCCTCCTCTGACCTCAGTTTAGCAACAGTCATTATGTAAGAAACACAATGAAGGTAGGAGGAGGGTTGCCTTAACCAATTCTTTCATCATGCAGTACTTGCAAGCAAATGTAGCTTGTATTTCCCACTGGATTGTAAAGCTGTCTAGCTGTACAAGTGTCCATCATCCTCTGGAAATAACTACAGCTATTGAAAGAAAGAGGGGGGAAAAGGGTCCAAGGGTACGGTTACCTGACAACCAATGACATATGTTGTGTTTGTGAATTGCAGAAAAGGAAATGAGCCTGACAAGGCTTCTAGCAGCCATAGCCTGGTTTGTTTGTTTGTTTTTTTCATTTGATATTGTCTTTTTACATGCTTATGTTTTAACGCAATCCTCATACTCTATCCTAGTGTTTCTCAACCTCAGCTACTTTAAGATGTGTGGACTTCAACTCCCAGAATTCCCAATCCCACAGCCAGCCATGCTGGCTGGGGGAATTCTGGGAGTTGAAGTCCACAGGTCGTAAAGGGGCCATAATTGTTCCCCCCTGCTCCAAAGTGCTGCCCTGAATTACATCTATCATTGACTTGGTTTTTGTTGTTGTTAAGAAGAGAATGGCTGGCTGTGGGATTGGGAATTCTGGGAGTTGAAGTCCACACATCTTAAAGTTGCTGAGCTTGAAAAAAAACGCTGCTCTATCCTATTATCCGAGTGTCCATGACCTGTGACCCATCATGTCAAATGTAATCTGGGATCTAAGTAGGGTGGTCCTCCTACTATACAGTCTTTTAATTTCTAATCCTCTGATTGGCTGACAGGTGGTCTATTTCACTGCATTGTTCCCTTATGTGGTGCTTATCCTCCTGCTCCTGCATGGAGTGACGTTACCTGGTGCACTGGATGGGATCATTTACTACCTGAAACCTGACTGGTCCAAGCTTGCTGTGGCTCAGGTAAGAATTTTGGGTGACATTGACAGAGAGAGATGGGTGGAGAAGGTTATTATTGGGGGAAGTAATTGGGAAACGATGAGGCTGTAGCCAATGTCTCTGCAGGAAACAAGGCTCTTGCATGCAACCATTGCTGCCCTCTAGTCACCTGGTTCAGGCCATGCAAACAGAGTTCTGCCCCCCCACTAGTGGGGTTTATACCACAGTTGTTCCCCTCATCCCAGGTATGGATTGATGCTGGTACCCAGATCTTCTTCTCATATGCTATTGGGCTGGGAGCCCTGACCGCACTTGGCAGCTACAATCGCTTCCACAACAACTGTTACAGGTGAGACACACACATACACACACACACACACACACACACACACACACACACACCACATACAGATAATTCTGAGAGCCAACCATGGTGATGAAATCTTTTGGGATTGTCTGAATCCTAAAAAATGCTGTCCCTCAAAAAAGAATCTTTAAAATGTGGCATTAAGTCAACTTAATTCCATTTTCTCCCTCTCCATGTCCCTAAACCAGCATACCATCTATCAATTTTTAGCTTTGTGTGCTTTCTGTTAATCTCCATGAATATATAATTTGACACAATGTGTACCCAACTGACACCCAGAGAAATCTCATTTCTCCACTACCCTGACATATTTTTTTTAAGCCCTTCAAGTTACAAATACAAGCTTGAAAATGTATGATTGAAATATTGGAAGCGAAAGGAAGCAATAAGAGTGTAAGTGGTATACACAACGATTAAGGATTAAGAAGTTTCAGCATCTACTCCAAGGTTAGCAAAGGCTAAAGAAATTATGCAGAAGGCAAGAATGTGTGCAGTTACACTTGATTTGCATAATTTAAATCAGTGCTTTTTCAAACCTGGCCATTTTAAGATGGGTGGACTTCAGCATATGCTGGCTGGAGAATTCTGGCAGTTAAAGTCCACACATCTTAAAAGTTGCCCGGTTTGAAATAACAACTAGTTCAGCTTTTCTTCTTGCAGATTATGAGTTCTGTCAGAGAAGACCTGGGCTTGGATTTTATTTTTTATTTTTTAACCGCAAACTATAGCTGTCAGTGAGTCTGTTTTGCTAACATTGTCTCGACTATCACTTTATTTCACTTTCTGCACACGGACATCTAAATTCTGTAATCTTAATAAAAAGGAGCAAGGCTGGGGTGTCTTCCATAATGTGTGTTCAACTGTGACCATGCATTGTGTGTTTCCTTTTCCACACAACAATCACTGCCACATGTATGATTAGTGGAAAGGGTTTCCAGGTCAAAAGAATAGTGCAATTTCCAGGCTAGTTGAAGCTTTGGACCATAAGGTGATGCAGAAGCACAGCAGTTCTTCTGTTGCCTTCTGGATAAGGGAGGAGGCTTGAGGCTACTAAGTGTCCACTTCTGGTTGTGTTGAATTTATCCATTCCTCTCTACAGGGATGCCTATCTCTTGGCTGTGATCAACAGTTCCACCAGCTTCTTCGCTGGCTTTGTAGTATTTTCAGTGTTGGGCTTCATGGCATCAGAGCAGGGCGTAGACATCTCCCAGGTGGCAGAGTCAGGTAAGGAGCAGTGGTCAGAATGTCCTTCCTGCCAGTGGTTTTCCCTTTCTTTTGAGAGGCAGATTCTTTCCAGGGTTTTGCCCGAGTGAAAGTACCTCGGTATTAGAATGCCTGTTTTGCACCTGGATTCAGTGGGATCTCCTTTTAAAAAAAGATTTTAAGCAGAAGGTTAGGAAAAACATTCGCAGGACCAGAGGTGCACAGTCTCCTACCAAGGATAGCTTTCAGTGCAGTCCCAGGATTCCTCTAAAATTTAAGCAGTGAATTGTAATTTTTGGTGTGGTCGAAGGTAACTGAGTTAAACATATTGCGGGACAGTAGTCTTATGAACTATAGACTATTGGTGGTGGCGCAGTGGTTAGAGTGCAGTACTGCAGGCTACTTCTGCTGACTGCCGGCTGCCCGCAGTTTGGCAGTTCGATTCTCACCGGCTCGAGGTTAACTTATCCTTCCATCCTTCCGAGGTCGGTAAAATGAGGACCGAGATTGTTGGGGGGGCAATATGCTGACTCTTTAAACCGCTTAGAGAGGGCTGTAAAAGCACTATGAAGCGGTATATAAGCCTAAGTGCTATTGCTAAGTGCTAGTGCTATATTTGATAGATGCAGTTAAATTTTGATCGAATTAAAAATAAATGTCTTAAGGTCATCTACCATCTGAAAGTTGAGCATGGACCTCAGTTCCAGAAAAATTGTGAACTCCTGGCTGAGGCCTTGAAAGCCTCTTCCAAAGAAGAGGTCCTTCTCTATGAAGTTAGTTTCTTATAACTTGTAAGACTTTTCTGCAGTCTCCATTCTCGAGCATTGTTTTTGTCTTACAGGTCCTGGCTTGGCCTTCATTGCCTATCCCAAAGCTGTAACACTGATGCCGCTGTCTCCACTCTGGGCTACCCTGTTTTTCTTCATGCTTCTTGTCTTGGGCCTGGACAGCCAGGTAACCATTCATGGGGGGTAGAAAAGGTGAAAAATAGAGATATACAGTTGCCAACTTTTTAAATAATTCTCCCAGCTTCCTCCTGTCCTTGTAACACATGGATATCTTACATTTTGGCTTGCCTGGGCCACACTGAGTGAAGGGGAATTGCTTTGGGAATTGCCTATAAAATATGTAATACAGTTAATGTATATATGGCAAATCACATAACGATGGTAAAAGTTTATGATCTTGTGAGGGCGCATTACCAGCTGCCCAGGGCCACATGCAGTCCGTGAGTTCTGGATTGGACATGCCTGTTGTAGCAGCAGTATCTGCAGAACTAATTTGATAAAGTGTTTCTCATTACAAGAGGATCAGGAATACTCTTGCTGCTATCCACAATTATAAAAAGATAGGGACAACAAGGTAGTTAAAATCTTGACCTAAGTGACCAGGAGTGAGGAAGAAAGCATTTAACAATGTTGAGGCTCTCTTTAAACTCTTCTCCTTCAAGATAACTGTACTCCTTCACGCCACAACATCCAATTTCCTCTTGAGGTCAGACATCTCCCCTACCAGGCTTCTTCTGCATCTACATTGTTGTCATACATTTGGCTGGGCTAATTAGGCTACTGCTGGGCGTGATCAAAGGGCTCTGTAAGAAGAGATCGTTCACACTACCCATAATATTTCTGGCCAGCTGCCATCCTGTCGCCTAAGAACCAAAGTAGATTGCATTAGATGTAAGTGAATTTAGATCTGCATTTTGTTTTGTTTTTTTGTTTTAATCTAGCAGTTCAGGGAGACGTGGTGAGAATGTACAACAGTCACGCATTTAACGTATCATCTAGTGTGGCTCCAAAATGATGCCGTATTAGATTTGAAGTCCCATAATTGACCTCCATCATGGTCCAAAAGGATGCCAGCAAAGGAATTATGGGAGTCGTGTCTGACACAGATGTTATAAGCGCAGGGCAGTGGGAGGCTACCCAGAACAGGTCAGGGCTCTTGGGACATTGCCAAGGAGGTCAGGGTGCCTGGGAGAAAGATCAAGGTAAACCTGATCAAAACTCCACTCTTTTTTTTTAAGGTGCTACACACAGGGAATACACAAACAGATGTTGGGCTACAGTTGCATAGTCATGGTCCCCAACATGTCTATTTTTTTTTAATCTCCCCGCTGGTGAATGTCTCTGCTGGGAGACCCCAGGCCCTCTGCTGGGGTCCCCCACATCCTCTGAATTAAACAGTGTGCAGCATTAGTCACCCATTCTCCCTTCCCTTCCCTTCCCGCTTGCTTGCTTCTTGCCAGTTTGTGGGCGTAGAAGGCTTCATCACCGGTATCCTAGACCTGTTTCCACAGCCAGCAGCAGCCTCACCCCGCAGAGAGATCACAGCCGCCATCTGCTGCCTTGCCTGCTGTGTCATTGATCTCTCCATGGTGACTCAGGTGAGTTGAAGGCCGGAAGAAAGACGATCCTTTTTGTAAAATGGATTCCACCTAGGGGGAGCTTTTAATTGTAAGCTGCTTGAGTCTCTCTGATTTGGCAGCCTTATGAATCTATTATGGTCATGACCATCTGGTTCCAACGCTAAACGCACTCACAGAAATAACTATAACTAGTCATCCAGGCAAAAGCAGCCTTACTTGTCTTCTTCTGCAAGACCTGTTCCATGTCTGACAATCACTCCAGGTCACTTTTAAAGAGCGATTCAGAAAATTCCAAATAAATACCATGTTTCCCCAAAAACAAGACCCGGTCTTATTTTCTTTTGGGCCCCAAAATAAGCATCAAGTCTTATTTTGGGGAGATGTCTTACCCACTTTCCTTAGGACCACCGCAGCCAGGCCTCCCATTCAGGGGTGGGTTCTACTTACCTTCCCCACCGGTTCGCATCGCGACGGAAGTGCACGTTTTGTGCACGCGCGCTTCGCTCACGCGTGCGTGCGCGTCCCTTCCCAAAAATGATCCTCTGCGCATACTCAGCACTTAAAAAAAAAACCCTTCCGCGTTGCAAACTAGGCAAGGAGCACGGAAAACAGCTGCGGAGCGGCAATTCAATCTGCCGCCCCTGATCAGCTGGGCTTCGGAAGCAGAAATAAAGGTCAGTATAAACCAGGGGCGGGCGGGCAGGCCCACTTTCAGGGACACAGAGAACCGGTTCTCTCTCGGCTTGGAGTCAGAGCTACCGGTTCTAAAGAACTGGTCCGAACCGGCAGCAACCCACCACTGCTCCCATGCCCTGACACCTGTCGTGGCGCTGCCCGACTTCTGCAGCTGCTCGCTATGTGGCTTATCATGCCAGTGCCGCCGCTCGTGGAAGGAGGCTGCGTGGTGTCTTGTGCTGTTGAGCGCATGAGTGGCGGCACTGGCGCGATGCGCCACATGGCGTCCGGCCGCAAGCAGCCGCAGAAGAAGTCAGGCAGCAGCGTGACAGGTGTCGGGGCATGAGAGGCCTAGCTGCGGCAGTCCTAAGGTAAGCTGGGGCAGCTCCATGCCCCCATCCCCACCCTAGCTTGATTTTTACGCATGTGCCTCGCCCCACCTTGTACAACCAGACTGTGGGCGGGGTTTAACTAGGGCTTATTTTGGGGTAGGGCTTAAATTAGGTGCAGGCGTGAAAATCGGGCTAGGGCTTGTTTTCAGGGTAAGTCGTATTTTCAGGGAAACACGGTACATGAATGATTAGTATTATCTTCTCTGTGAATCAATCAAAGTGTTCTGTTTGCAAAAAAACCCAACTTTTCTTCTTTCTTTTGAGAGCGGGGCATTGGAATTTCATTTTAACATGTGCCATTGTGTATATAGGAAATGACAATAAAGGTTATCTTAATCTTAAAAGAGCGAGGCAGAGAAACTGGCTGGAGCTCTGGGGACGGGCTGTTCACACAGGCTCCTACATTTTCTCATTTCCACCGCCAGCATCATACACCAATAAACAATATTGCTCCGAATGACTTCCTTAATCGGCTCCTCTCCTGTGTTCTGTGCCTGTAGGGCGGGATGTACGTCTTTCAGCTCTTCGACAACTATTCTGCAAGTGGAATCACATTGCTGTGGCAAGCCTTTTGGGAGTGTGTGGTGGTTGCCTGGGTTTATGGTAAGTGGAAAGAGGGAGGGAGAGTGAAAGAAAAGTCAGCATTTACTTGCCATTCCCCACCTTCTTCTCAAGCCCCATTTTGCCCTCTGTGCTATGAGAGTTCTAGGGAGAGAACCTGGAGGAAAACAGCTTGTCTTCAACTTCCATTTCTCTTCTTTTCAGGAGCCGACCGCTTCATGGATGACATCGCCCGGATGATTGGGTACCGGCCTCTGCCCTACATGAAGTGGTGCTGGTTATTCATTACTCCCGTGGTGTGTGTGGTAAGTCTTGCGGCGGGGGGGGAGGTAGGGATGGGTGCAGAATCAGAAAAAGGCAAAAGGAGTAATAAAGGAGAATATTTGACTCAGCCTTCCATCCTTCCGAGGTCGGTAAAATGAAGACCCAGATTGTTGGGGGCAATGTACTGACTCTGTAAACCGCTTAGAGAGGGCTGTAAAGCACTGTGAAGCGGTATATAAGTCTAAGTGCAGGGGTGGGTTCTAACTTACCTCGCTGCCGGTTCGCTTCCTCCCGCGCCGTGTGCATGCGCAGTGCAAAAAAATAAAAAATTAAAAAATTAGAAAAATAAAAAAAAAATTCAAAAAAAATATGGCGGCGTCCACAGACCGGCACCGACCGAACCGGATCTGTGACATCATCGTGACATCACCAGCGGGTCGCTACCGGTTTGGGTGAACCGGTCCGAACCGGGAGGAACCCACCTCTGTCTAAGTGCTATTGCTATTGCTAGATCAGGGTTGACATGAGGGGTCCTTGGTGCTCTCTGAGCTTGCTTGTTTTCTTGCAGACGTTTCATTACCCAAACTAGGTAACATCATCAGTGCTAGACATATAGACAGATTTAACCATAGTTTCAACTGCGAAAATGTGACCATCCTAGACCAAACCAAGTCTAAAAATGCCAGGGAATTTCTAGAAGCCTGGCACTCTGACAATTCAGCCATCAACAGACATATAGATATCAACAACATCTAGAGACTATGCAAAGGAGACAATCACCCAGCCCAAAAAGGAACAAAAAGACCCAAGCACCTCTCCACCAGCAATCAGCACCCAGATCAGCACAGATTAACTTCAGGGTTAACATCAGACCAACAATCAAGTAAACAATACTCCAATCAAGAAACTGCCAAAGAAGCCAACAGCAAACAGCCAAACCAAAGGACCTCTAAGACTCCCCCCACCCACCCAGACAGGCAAGACACCACAATACAAACAGAGAGCAAACCCCATTCCTCACTAGCACTGATGACGTTACCTAGTTTGGGTAATGAAACATCTTCAAGAAAACAACCAAGCTCAGAGAGCACCAAAGACCCCTCAAATAAAGGAGTCCCTGCAGAGTTTACTCCTCTAGTCATTGCCAACTTTTAAGAGGCAGTGCTCATCATCCTTTCAAGGCCATTGAGCTAGCGCTGTCCAAAGACATTTCTGTGGTCATTTGGCCAGCATGACATCACGGAGCGCTGTTACCTTCCCACCGAAGTGGTACCTATTTATCTCATTTGCATTTGCATGCTTTCGAACTGCTAAGTTGGCAGCAGTTTGGACAAGGACGGGAGTTCACCCCATCACGTGGCACTCGGGTCTTGAACCCAGAATCAGAAAGACCTTTCTTAAAGTTGGGCCCATTTAGGCTGGTTTTTTCCCAACAACTCCCCCCCCCCCCCCGCCCAAGCCGGTTTTTAAAAATGAGCTTGATTAAGTATGAAGGTTATGCGATACCTCAATCCTAGCCAGTGGCAACTTGACATTTTACTGAGCACATTGCATTCAGAGGAAAATGCTTGCCCTTTCCTTTCCCTCCCATTCAAAGGTTACTTGTGCAATCATACAAAATAAGGATACTGGGTGTCCTTGAGTTTGTTTAAAAAAAAAGAAAAAGAAAGGAGTATTTTGTTTCTGGACCTTCAGATTGCCTCCTAGTTCAACAAATTGCTGGCACAAGGGCTTGATGTTTGGCCAGGGCTCCTTCCTATCCCCTCCGACTCTCCAAATTCTATTTGGCTGGACTGGCAGCAAAGATGAGACACAAACGTCCCCCTGATATGGAGGAGGGGATGCAAAAAGAGTAAAATGTTTCCTTCCATGGTAGAGCTCCCATCCAAATTCAGATGTACGTCTCTGCATCCGTGCACATAAATTGTTATTTAAAACAACAAAACCATTCAAAGATAACTAAATGCAATCACAGGCCTCTAGGCACAGCTCTGACCCTGAACCCTTTTCAGAAAACAATATAATTACCACAAGTCTGCTTTTGCTTTAATATACACATGGCAGCTAGTCAGGGGTGAAATCCAGCAGGTTCTGACAGGTTCTGGAGAACCGGTAGCGGAAATTTTGAGTAGTTCGGAGAACCGGTAGCGGAAATTTTGAGTAGTTCGGAGAAC
>QLTV01002537.1:561356-595737 GCA_003457575.1 Thermophis baileyi | reverse complement strand
TCTCTTTTACTATTTCCTCCTCTAATTCAGTTTGTAATAAGAAGTCATATAGTCTCTTAATCATTTTTTCATCCTTACCTATCAAAATCTCATCTAATTCTGAAATTTCCATCATAAATCCTTCTTTTTTATCTTTTTCATACCTTGATTGTATTTGCAGATAAGTAAACCAATCTGTCTTAATTCCCTGCTTTTCCAAATCTTGTTTTGTTTTTAGATCTCCTTTTCCTGTTAAAATATCCTTATATCTTATAATCTTCTTTAAATTAACTATATTCGGGTGTACAAGTGCTTCCATTGTAGAAAGCCACAAGCAAGAAAAGCAAGAATTAAATTGAAACTTATGCAAGATGCAAGAGTGAGGGGTGGTTTTGGAGTACCTAACTGGGAACTTTACTATCAAGCGGTGGTATTGACATGGTTAAAAGAATGGATTTTGTTAAGAAATGTTAGATTATTAACATTAGAAGGTCACGATTTACAAACTGGTTGGCATTCATTCCTGTGGTTTGGGAAAAGTAAAGCACATTCATACTTCCAGAGTCACTATGTAAGGAATAGTTTACATATTTTTTTTTCTTACTTGCTTGATTTATATCGCTGCTCAATTTGCAACCACGACCATGGGTGACTTATAATTTTAAAAACAACACACAAAAATGGGGAATTAAAAATACAATGTGATCTAATAAACGACGATAGAGTAACAAAAGGAATAACAGAAGGAACTGAAGCCAACCAACACATAGCTGATTCAAGGGTCTTGGATTCTAGATGGGCTCACTCCAAGATCTGGCTCAATGGGAAAGCATCAGGTTTTGAGGCTCTTGGGGAAGGACAGAAGAATTGGGGTTATCTGAATCTCGAGGGTGGGGGAAATGCGGGAGCCAGGGATGATGTTCCAGAGAACAAGCACTGCCACAGAGAAGGCATAGGTGCTTGGACACACCAGGTGGCACTGTTTTGTGGAACAGACCTGAAGTATCCCAGATCTCACTGACAGACCAAAGCCAAAGCCAAAGCCAATTGGAGACACCAGCTCTGTGCTATGAAGACAATCAGCACCTTGAATTGCACCCAGAAATTTATAAGAAACCAGTGTGTTCACAAAGCGGTGGTGTTACATGGCTGCATCAACTTGCATCTATAACTACTTGGATCCAATGCAGCTTCCATGTAGGTTTTCAACGGCAGCCCCATGTGCAGCACATTGCAGTAGTCTAGATACTATTACTAAGGGAGTAACTAGGGGCATGAGTTAGGGCTTCCCAGCCCAGGATCAATTGGTAACCAAGATGTATTTCTGTAAGGAAGGAATTTCTGATGATATCACCTAACGATGCTGCATTTCACTCACGGTTTCCGCTTCATGGGTGATGATGTCTGACCTGCCCAGCTCCTGACCCACGTTGTAACAGCAAGACAATAAGGATGAGTAAAAGGGACAAAATATTATAACTGTGCGGGAAAAATGGTACCAAAGTGGACGGGCATTTTCAGTGGGTTGGGTTTTTTTTCAACTTTTGAAAAAGAGATTGGTTTCTGGCATATGAATTACAATACAGGTAGTCCTCAACTTACGACCACAATTGAGCCCAAAATTTATGCTAAGTAAGAAATTTGTTAAGTGAGTTTTGTCCCATTTTACGACTTTTCTTGCCACATTTGTTAAGTGAATCACTGCAGGTCTTCAATTAGTAACATGGTTGTTAAGTGAATCTGACTTTCCCCATTGACTTTGCTTGTCAGAAGGTCACAAAAGGGGACCATGTGACCCCACTGTGACTGTCATAAATATGAACTAGTTGTCAAGCATCCTAATGTAAATTACGTGACCATGGGGATATTGCAATGGTCATAAGTGTGAAAAGCAGTCATAAGTCACTTTTTTCAGTGCTGTTGTAAGTTAGAACGGTCACTAAATGAACGGTTGTAAGTTGAGGACTACCTGCATAGCTAGTCTTTGACTTACAACCGTTCAATTAGTGACCATTCAAAGTTGCAATGGCACTGATAAAAGTGACATGATTGGTCCTCACACTTATGACCATCGCAACTTCCCCACACTCACATGATCTTAATTTAGTGTTCTGACCTAGGCTTCCCCAGCAGCATGAAGCCGAGTCCTCGTCCCGATAAACCCCTTTTATTTAATTTACAGTGAATTTCTCTCCAGCAAAATCTTTCCTTTCCCACAGTCTTTCAAGATAGTTCACAATTACTGACCTTTATCAGGCTTGGAGAGTGGCCAGGCCGATATCTTTCAGATCCAGCAATACTTGGCAAGAATGCAGAAATGAACTAATTGTCTCCTGCAAACTCCACTCCCCTTTAACTAATTGTCTTCCGCAAACTCCCCTCCCCGTTTGCTCCTCTTTTACTCCCTATGGGAGGGGCCATTCATCGTCCACCTGTGGCCTTACTCCCAAGTCGACCCTTGTTCTTTAGCTGTTCCCTTCGTCTGGCAACTCTGCGTATGCGCACACTGGGAACAGGCTCCAGCTGTTCATCTGCCTCACTGCTGTCTGACTCCAAAGGCAACTGATAGCTGTCAGACTGCCCTGGCCCCATTTCTGCCTCTGACGCAGAGCCTTCCCCAGACTCCAGGACTGGCCCATGTTCCTCCCCAACCTCCTCACTGTCCGAATCTGCTGCCAGCTCTGCTGGCCACTGGTGGGCCACAACATTTAGGAACTTGGCAACTGGCATGTATTTATGACAGGTGCAGCATACTGGGGGTCACCTGATTGCTGTTACCGATCCCCCCTGCCAGCTTCTGACAAGCCAAATCAACGGGGCAAGCTGGATTCCCTTAATAGCCTCATGATTCACTTAACAACTGCGGTGATTTGGTTAACAACGGTGGCAAAAATGGTAATAAAATCAGGAGTGACTTCCTTAACAACCACTTTGCTCAATGGAAGTTCTAGTCCCCATTGTGATCGTAAGTCAAGGACTACCAGTTCTGGACAAATGCTGGGCTCTGCCTGGGTGGGACATCTCTGCTTCGCTATTGGTCAGGAAAGGTGTGTTCTGATTGGCTGTCAGTGCTCAGCAAGCACCACAGATCTGAGCATGAACGATCTCTGTTCAGAAGGTTTCAGCTGGAAAAAGCGCTCACTCTTTTAACTTCTCTCACTCTCAGAGATATTCTGAAGGAGATGGGCGGTTAAGAAATACGAAATACAAATAAATAAAACTTCATTCTTACTAGACAGTGTATCTGCTACCCAGCGAAGTTCCACAGATGTATCTTCAGCGCATCCCTGAAGCTCTCTCCCTGTCTCTCGTCCCCTTTTTTCTTTTTAATTTGTTTCCACAATTGCTTTCTTTGCAGACGCCCAGTTCTACGCCAGGCTTATTGCCGGGAAAGAAGAAAATACATCACCTTCTAAAGATGGATGGGTTTCCCCTCCCAAGCTTTTCGGCCCAACATGGCTGCACATCTTTCCAAATCATTAGCTCCCAATAAAGAAATACAGACATAAACCAGACATTCCACGAAGCCATTAAGAAGCAATTTTCCTAAGAAAGAAAAATTCTCCATTCTTTCTAGGACATTACTTGGAGAAGTACAGCCAGAATTCATGTATTACATTTAAGGGGATTGGCTTTTATTAGGACCGCAGCAGTGTTATTTCTACCCATTATATCAACCAAGCAGAAATACACAGCATTGCCTACAAATTGCATTCATTAATGATTTCATATCTTTCCACGCATGTTAGTTGTTAAGAGTTCACTTGGGCACTGTTCACCCAAGGTCACCTAAGGGAGGTCATGCTGAGTGGGGGATTAGAATCTAGGTCTTTCCAGCTGTCATCTCCTTTCTGAGACCCAAAGGTGCTTTTTTCAGGAGGCAACTTGTTTTTTTCTTTTGAAGACGTTTTGCTTCTCATCCAAGAAGCTTCTTCAGCTCTGATAGTGGGGAATCAAGAAAAACCAAAAATCAAGAATCAAGAAAAAACAAGAATCAAGAATCAAGAAAAAACAAGAATCAAGAAAAAACAAGAAAGTCCAGTTGCCTCCTGAAAAAGCACCTTTGGGACAACCATGACCTGGATGACTGAGACTCTCTATAGACTTTTAGCTAAACAATTTGGGATGAACACCCTTTGAATGGTGTGAGTGTAGGAATGGATTTCCAGAGGGGGGAAAAACAAAATTGCAGATTACAGGAATCAGGAGCACTTACTCAGGTGACCCTGAGGACACAGATAAACCTCCAAGTGCTTCAAGGACCCTCTAAAATGCAAATGACCAGCTGTCTGCAAGGAATTTAAATCCTTCCATTCCCCACCATCCAGTCAGAGCTGAAGAAGCTTCTTGGATGAGAAGCGAAACGTCTTCAAAAGAAAAAACAAGAAAGTCCAGTTGCCTCCTGAAAAAAAGCACCTTCAGGACAGCCTGGATGACTGTGAATCTCTACAGTCCTTTCTGAGACGTTCCACAATCCTTTCAGGAGATGCAGCCAGGAACAAATCGGTCAAAGGGGATAGAAATGGTTTTTCTGTTGCGGCACCCTCAAAAGCTATCCTGGGCCTTTTCTTCCCTGTCTTTTGCTGTGGTTGTAATGAGGCATCCTGTGCTGCTCAAGAAACAATTGTTTTGCCTTCTCAACCCCAACAATTATTTGATCACAAGGAGAGAGGAAAAGGAAGAAGCAGTGGGCAAGGAAGGAATAATTATTTGGACTCCTGTGAAATTCTGTAAAGGCATTTGCACAATTACAAACTTTTCCTGGAAACATCTTCCCCTCAGAACCCACGACTAAAGGTCAGCAAGGTTGTCCCACAGTTGTTCTATCTAGAACAGTGTTTCTCAACTTTGGCAAGTTTAAGATGTGTGGAGTTCAACTTCCAGTAAGTGCAACCTGTTCACAACCCTGGAAGTAATTTCTGTGATCCACAATACTTTCCTTTTAGTAACAGTGCATTCCCCTGAGGTTTCACACAGTGTTTTTCAAACTTGAGATGTGCGGACTTCAACTCCCAGAATTCCCCAGCCAGCATGGGGAAGTGGAAGGCCACACACATTTTGAAGTTGCTGAGGTTGATAAATATTGTTCTAGAGAGTTAAAATTCACAGGGCACTTCCGGATCATCCACTGTTTCAAACCACCCATGTTTTCTGATCTCACAAAATGAAGCAAGACTCGAGTGTGCTCTTCTAATGTTTTAGAATAGCAGGACAGAATAACAACAGGCATTTTTCTCTTGCGAGCCAAAAGAGAACTGATAGCCAATCAGATAGACTGCCCTTTCTGGACAACTGAGGAGCAAAATAGTATTTTGGCCATTAACTATCCATCCACCAGCGACAAAAGTGTGCTTTTCACTCCTTCAGTTTGATACCAAGTGGTAATCCTCCCTTTTTCCTTCAGAAGAATACACTGTAAGCTTGTTGATTCTTTGCTTACTGTGGGATGGCTTAACATGATGCTACTGTGTTGGGGCCTGTATGCAATCATGCCCAAACCCTATCACTGTGAGATAACCAAAACTGGGGCTGGGTGAAGCCCGGGCATCTCCCCCAATTGCCATGCACACATGCAAGACAACTTGGCAGCTGCCTGTGCTGCAACAACCCATGCAAATTGCACTTTGTGGTTTACCAAAACTTCAGTAGCAGGAGGAATCACGGATCACCTGCAATGGTAAATACATAGCAATGGTTTGGGCTGAAAGGTCCTGATCCAGATCTTCTTGAGCAGATCTGGATCCAAATGGGTCAGTTCCATAGTCCAAACGTCTCAAAACTCTGCGCAACAATTGGGTCTTTCCATCCTCAACGGAGATTTGGTGATGGACCCGGCTTTTACAGGGGCAGAAAACTCTGCTTCATACAGGTAGTCCTCAAGTTACGACCACAATTGAGCCCCAAATTTATGTTCCTAAGTGAGAAATTTGTTCAGTGAGTTTTGCCCCATTTTACGACTTTTCTTGCCACCTTTGTTAAGTGAATCACTGCAGTTGTTAAATTAGTAATCCGGTCATTAAGTGAATCTGGTTTCTCCATTGGCTTTGCTTGCCAGAAGGCTGCAAAAGGGGATCCCATGACCCAGGAACACTGCAACCGTCATAAATGTGAGTCAGCTGTCAAGCATCTGAATGTAAATCATGGCCATGGGGATGCTGCAACGTTCATAAGTCACATGTGTACCATTGTAACTTTGAAGAGTCACTAAATGAACTGTTGTAAATCGAGGACTACCTGTACACAGAATCCTGAAGCTCTCAGATCCAGCCAGATGTATCCACTGGGCATTTCTTCCCTCTGGGGGGCGCCTCCCTCTTTGCTCCTTGAACGATGGGGGGGGCAGAGGTGAGGGTTGCAGGGCAGCACATGCGTAGCTGGAGTCCTTATCCAATCAGGGCTTCGCCCCCTCCTCATAGCTAAAAGCAGGCGGGAGGTCAATTCGCGACGGGGCGCCCAGGGTCCGTCCACCTGCGAGGCGCGACGGGTTCCCGGTCTGTCTTTCGCTTCCCCCCCCCTTCTTCTTTTTTTTTTTTGAAACCGTGCGCGCGCGTCCAGGTTCCAGATGTGGAGGCAGGCAGTGGCGCGCGGCGCGGCTACGAGCCCGTCGCTGGCTGCAAGGTCCGGACCGAGCGGGAACCAAGCCCGACGAACTGGAAGGTGGCGCCGGGAGGAGGAGGAGGAGGCGACGGCAAGACGGCGATGTTGTTGCTGCCGCCGCTGTCGCTGCTGAGGATGAGGAGGATGGCAAACGGGAGTCCCCGGGCTGCTGCTCCAAGGAAATGCGGCAGCCGGGCTCGCGCCACCGCCGCCGCTGCTGAAACGCCAAGCACCGGCCCCAGGTGAGTAGTCCTCCCCCACCCCCGCTCCCCTTCCTCACCGCCTCGTTCCGGAGACGGCGGCGGGCAGCAGGGAAACCTCCGAGCTGAACGAAGCCAGGCTGCGGCTCCCACGAGTTTTAGACGGCGAGGCGAGGAGAACCCCCCCCCCCCGCACGAGTAGCGGCAGCCTCGAGGAGCGCCTTTGGGAGCCGCGGCGGGAGCCTCCCTCGGTTGGCGCGGGTCGTTTTCTCCGGCCAAGAGGGGCTCTTCGTCGGAGGAGACGGCGGGGGTTTTGGGGAGAGTCTTCCCGATTGAGAGAGAGACGTTTTGGGGAGCCTCGCGCTTGAAGGCAGACCCTCTGCCCCTCGCCTCGTGGCTGCCGGCCCCCACTCGGCGCCTTTTCAGATAGCCGCCTGAAGAAGATGGGACTTGTAGTCCAAGCCATCCGGAAGGAGGACTCCAGGCTGAGAAAAAGTATGAAGCCGACCCGCGCCTCCGAGTCAATTCGGCGGCTGGAGGCGAGGCGCCCCACACGGTAGCTGTGACGGGCTTGGGGTTTCCGTCGTCTCCGCCCGGCCCGGCCTGTCTGAATAAGTCCGGGGTTTCGCGGGGTGTGTGTGTGTGTGCCCTCGGCTTTTGGCTGACCTTGGGCTGCCCACCCGCAGGGGCTCAGGCTGGGGAAGCCGACGACGGGGAGGAGCGCGCTGCGCTGCCCACTCGGGCCAAGAGACAGGGGGAAAGGCCGGCTGGGTTGGCGAGCTCGACGTCCCAACGGGGTTGTGTAGTAGGGGATGGTCACGGTTGTGCGGTGTGTGTGTGCGTACCTTCTCCCTTGTTGGGAAGCTTGGGGTTTTCTGAATTGGGCGTCTGGGGCGGAAGTAGGCAATCTGGCCCCTTCGCCCATTAGCTTCAGTTAGCATAGCCAGTAGCAAAGGGGAGGATTGCAGTACAAAACACCCCTAAAACCTCAGGTTGAAAAAAAGGGGGGGGATATAGAATCAGGATTCCTGGTGGGGTTCCAGAGAGGCCCAGCATTTGTTTAGGGAGGAGATCGGGGTTGCTTGGTCTCTGAACAGAGCAAACAGTTAATTGGACTGCAAAGCCTGAACAATGCCAGAAATCTTAAGAATTCCAGCCCAACCATCTTATGGGGGGGGAACCCTCACCACATTTTTCTGGGTGTACAGTGTGGCCTGCCCTCCTCTGACACCCACAACAATCTGCTTCACTATCTTCGTCCTCCTCGCCGCCTCCACACCGTGGCAAAAATTTCACCCTTTGCCCAGGGTGTTGCAAAGAATTATTGGAAAGAAAAAGAAGTGACGTGATTAGAATCCAACACTTTTTCCATGAGAAGCAGAGAGTGGCTTACATTACATATTTATATATATATATATTCTTTACCTGAAATCATCTTGCAGGTTCTCCCCTCCATTTGACAGTAAGTGAAAAAGGTATTGAGAAGGGGGATATTTTGACTGTGGCCCTCAGTCTAGCCCAGTGTTTGTCAACCTTGGCAGCTTGAAGATGTGTTGGAGTAGGGAATTCTGGGAGTTGAAGTCCACACACCTTCAAGATGCCAAGATTGAGAAATACTGGGATAGCCTATATACCCAGACAAGCTGTCTGGGACATCATTTGTTGGGCTTGTATAATTGATTTTATGGCACAGCTTGCTGGACCCGGTTGTTTTTGTGGTTGCTATTTCTGGACCCATAACTGGATGTTTAATATGTTTTTATTATAACTTTACTGTGCTTTGGAGGGAGTTTTTTTGCTGGAAGACAGCTTACAAATGTACGTGGGTCCATTTAGTAATTTTAAGAGGACATCTTAATGGAAGGCTGTGAATGCAACACATGTCCTTGGCATACACAGTGTCATATGGGTTACACCTATCGAGACTTGATGGACCCTTTGCCACTCAATTATGCAAAGTCATCTAAGAGTTCCCACAACCAAAATGCACAATTGAATTGTTAGTGATCTATATTTGTCTTTTTTCTACGTGCTTTTCTTATCCTGGGCAATGGGAAAAGTCTTCCCTTTACTTTCTGCGTGGAAATTAAGTACTTGGGCGTGAGCGTAGAACATCCAAAATCTGTTTAGTGGGCTTTATGCCAGAAAGGGTAGAGAGGACAGAGGTTGGGTTTTTTGGCTGACATATATTTGTACCTTCATCTTGCTTTTAGATTGGAATCTTTAAAAAAAAAAAAGATTGACAGCAATGGATTTAGGAAATAATGACATGAAATAATGAATTGGCAGGAGGATTTTAAATGGAGGAAATTAGTTATCCTAGTCTACTGTGGATGAAGTGTAGTCCCATGAGGATGTCTGTGTTTTTCCTTAGATTGCCTGCCTTTGATTTATTATTGCTTACAACTCTGTTAAACAGACTCATTCCTTGACTGTAGCTAAGTCAGTCTCTTTCCTGCTTCACTTATAAAATGAAGGCAGGGATGTCCCTTTGCCAAGCTGCAGAGCCCGGGAGGATAAATGATGGGTGGTGAGGTGCCCAGAAACAATGTTAGCATTGATGTTGGAGACGTCAAGAGTTAGGTTAGCTGGCTAAATTGTTACCCTTCTCCGTCAAACCTTCTGTCCTTTGGATCACACCTGTGAATGGAAATGACAAAGGGAATATTAATTTGTGGAGGGTTTAACCTTGAAGAGAAGGCTGGATTTTATGATTCCCTTTTCTGTCCTCAAAGTGCACAATCTGTATTGTGGATTTTTATTACCTCCAGAAATACTCTTCCAGTTGAGGTGGAGGTATTAAAAATTAAAATACGTTTAGGAATAAATGACCAAGCAATTATGGGTCCTTGGTGCTCTTTGAGCTTGGTTGTTTTTTTGCAGACTTTTCATTACCCAATGCAAGAAAACAACCAAGCTCAGAGAGCACCAAGGACTCAACAGTTCAACCCTGAACTACAAATATTCCTCTGTTGGAACCAGGGAATTGTTTGGGATGTCTGACTGTTGGACCACCATCATTCTTGAAACATAGCCTATATTCTCATCACATACTCAATTATCTACTGAGCATCTGAAACAAGTGGTGCGATCCGTACATCTTTCCTTGGAAATCTATATTGATGGAAAGGGTTTTAAAAAGGCAACATAAAGGATCCAGGAACTATAGTTATTTTTACATGCGAGAAGAAAACAAATTTTCTTAAAGTTTGGGGGAAAGGGGGAAAGTGTTGGTAACAACTATTCTTTACCTGATGCCTCCAAACATTTTGCATTAAAAAGTAGATGGAAGTTTTTGGCTCTTCTTTACTCATGAAATTAGAATCCAGGGCATTCAACAGATTTGTGTTTGGACTCGCAGGGTGGATAAAAATCGATGATATTTTTTTTAAATAAAAAAAAATCGGATTTTTTTATTTAAATTGGATTTTTTTTATTTTTATCAAATTTATTTTAATAAAATGCTTTTGGAGTAAAAATCTATCTAAATATAGTTTTCTATTTAAGATACATTAATAATTTAGTTTATTCAGCATGAAATGGAGCTTAGTTATGTAGCATGAGGCTGTATATTCTGCAATATTTACATTTTTGGTAAACTCATTCAATGAATCCAAGCTCTGCAAGCTGAGATAACATGCACTGCATTGATGCATTCACACAATTTCACAGTAACCATGAGATAAATCATAAAACAAAGTTCAGGAATATTCCTTTATCCTATTGTTTTGCAAATCTATGTACACTACAAACCGTATGATTATTTGAAGAGAAATGCATCTGTACCACCAGGCTCTAAGTGTGAGGAGGAAGGGCAAGCAATAAAAATGAAAGTAAAATCTTCTAAGCAGCTTATAAATATGATATTAAAGAGCACCTGTCATTTCAGATCCATCATGGCCGCGCCTGTTAGCGGCATCCACTCACCTGCTGCCCGACACGTCCCTCACGTTGTGTCACTACCGCATCACCAGCCGCCGCAAAGTGAATGGGACTGTCAGTGAGTCAACAGCGGTCAGAGGAGGAGCCACTGCGGGACAGAGATGACAGTTGCTCTTTAAAAATTATGATTTAAATCGAGTTGATTTAAATCAAGCCTTTTTACTAGTGATTTAAATTGTGATTTAAATCGTGGTTTAAATCGTGGTTTAAATCGTGGTTTAAATCGACTTGATTTAAATCAAATCCACCCTGGTTTGGAGACTCAAACCAAGTTAAATGAGGGTCTTAAATGAGTACATAGTCAGCCAGTGAAATTCTGTTGTTACAAAATGTGTTTACTGTTCCTGATCTGGATAGCTTTAAAGGGGGAATAAGTCGAATTCCTAGAGGATCCTGAATATGTTGAGTGTCCTGAGACCAGTGTGGATGTGAATGGATAGTAGCTGAGAATAAATATGAGGGAATAATCTCCTTGCTTGGCCTGAACAACTGCCCTTCTGTTCAACTGTGATTTTCATGACCAGAATTGCTTTCAGTGTTTCTTTCCTTTTTTAATATTCAGGGAAAAATTCAGCATCAGCATCTTTTTTTTTGTGTAAATGTTGGTGATCATTTCCTTGCACAGAAATGTATTATCTTGGAGAGGGTAGGGAGCAGTCATGCATGTAAATTTTCCATTAGAAAATAATGGAAACGCAACGCTCAAAAACCGAACACGAATGGAGAGGAGTACCAAAGACAATCTTCACTGAGGCCACCATTTTGTGCAAGACCTAGGCACGCTTGCTTGTTCATTGCATTCATGTCTCACCTTCCTTTAAGGAGGTTACTAATCTCAGAGACCTCATGTCTAAATGGAGGTTTACCTAGGCTTTAGTACAGGTAGTCCTCGACTTACAACCACAATTGAGCCAAAAATTTCTGTTGCTAAGTGAGACATTTGTTAAATGAGTTTTGCCCCATTTTATTATCTGTCTTTCCACGGATAGGCTAGGATAGGGAGAGGAAGAGGAAGAGGAATAGAGCTGGAAGGGACCTTGGAGGTCTTCTAGTCCAGCCCCCTGCTCAAGTGGAAGAACCTATACCAGAACCTTAAACACTCAAAGAGCCATTTGGACCCGTTTCCCACAGAAAAGAAAACACCGGGAGCCACAAAACCCTTTTGACATCTAAAATGAAGATAACACTGCATGTATCATTTTTTTTACCTTTATGCTATGTATAAAAAAACTATAGTTTGTGTTGCATTTATGAAATCAATGAACTGCTTGAAAACAAATTTTTTTTTCTGCATGCAACAAAAACATATTGAACTACGAAAAAAAAGATGGGTTGAAAAGCTCAATAAATCACGTGCTGGCGGGTGTCACACATTGACAGTTGTGACGCATGTTTTGAGCGACAGAGCCGCAGCAGAAGGATGAAAGAGCCACATGCGGCTCCAGAGCCACGGGTTGCAGACCCCTGACCTATACCATGTTGTTAAGTGAATCACTGCAGTTGTTAAGTTAGTTACATAGTTGTGAAGTGAATATGCCTTCCCCATTGGCTTTGCTTGTCAGAAGGTTGCAAAAGGTGATCACGCGATCCCGAGATCCCAGTTGTAAATCATCTGAATTTTGATCATGTGATTGTGGGGATGCTGCAGTGTTCGTAAGGATGAAAATTGGTCCTATCAAAGGAAGTAATCTCATGGCTTAAAATTTTGGAAGTTGAGACTATGAAATGCAAGTGGAACCTCTACGTGATATTAGTTTTTTACAAAGTGAAAAGAGATGCTGTAGGATTATGAAGGGCTGAACTGCCATGTTGGTAAAAGTCCAAGACCATCGTGGGCAAAACTTAAGTATCTCAGTTCTACTGTTTTCATTGTGATTTACACCTTATTACAGTTCTTGTACTTTATGAAGTTTAGAGGAAAAATACTTAAAATTAAAGAGAAAGATGACTCTGAGTACATCCTCCACTAACAAATTTATTAACACTAAGCATGTTGTCCTTTTACACAATGTTCCCCTAAGCTTTCTTTTTAATACATGGAGTCTTCGAGTTACGATTGGTCACTTAGCATCCAAAAAGCTACTTACGACCCAGTTTCAAAATCCCCATGTTAGTCCGCCCTCCGTAGTAAAATCAGGTCCAGTCACAGGGTGACCCACTTTACTGTTGTAATGACTTATCACTATAAAGGCCTGGTTCAATTGTCATAACTCGAGGACTGCCTGAACTTTAAGTATTTATGTCCCTCTTTTAGTATTTTTGTGTTAAATAAAGTGGAGTCAAGACCCTTGATAATAAGGGTGGCGAAGAGCCGAGGTGGCGCAGTGGTTAGAGTGCAGTACTGCAGGCTACTTCAGCTGACTGCTAACTGCAGTTCGGCAGTTCAAATCTCACCGGCTCAAGGTTGACTCAGCCTTCCATCCTTCCGAGGTGGGTAAAATGAGGACCCAGATTGTTGGGGGCAATATGCTAACTCTGTGAACCGCTTAGAGAGGGCTGTAAAGCACTGTAAAGCGGTATATAAGTCTAAGTGCTATTGCTATTGCTATTGCTATAATCCAGAAGTAAATCTGGATTTACCAAGATTGTGGTAAATTCAGTTCTCTGAAAACTGATCTTTGAGTATGATTCAGTTTATGGCAGAAATGAAGTGTGCAAAGTAGTGCTTGGTGGCTTTTTTTTTTTAAACAAGTGTTTCTATGCCCAAGGGTCTTTCGGCATATTATCCAGTGCTCTTTTTTTCTTCAAGCTAATGTTCATTGTTTTTTTAAAACACACAATAGATTTTTGGGGGATTTGCATTATATAGCTTAGTGGTTTCTTAATGGTTGATCCCAACCTCTTATAATGTTTACACTGCAATTCACAGAACCCCTCTCAAATGAATAATGAACCTGCTGTTGTAGGTAATGAAAGAGAACACATTTGGAGATCAGGAAGTTGGGGGGAAATGCTTTAATGTGAATCTTAAGGGTTTTGATAGGTCACTTATTGTGTGAAGATGTAATATGGTAGTATCTTGGACATGGATGTTCCATACATTAGATATTTTTACAAAATAAAGTTGGGGGGAAAAGAACAATCATGGTGTATTCACACTGTGCAGCTTTCTGTAAGGAGTTACTCCACATCTGGACAATAAGAGTTTATGCATCTGCACACACCCAACTGTTCTATAATGGAATGTGTAGATGGCCTTGGGGAAGGAGGGGAAGAGATGCTGCCTAGGAAGCAATCAGACGAGAGAGGCAGGAGCCCCCCAGTGGCTTTCCGTCAGAGAAAGAAATTTAGGAAGGACCCACCCTAACAGATCAAGCATTTAAAAGTGATGGCGGGAAGCTTATACTTTCAAACTTGCAAGGTTCTGTTAATGCAGTCTTAAGTAGTAGAATTAATTCATCGAGTTGTGTTTTCCTGCCTGGTTTACCTGGGAGTGTTGACGTGTTCACAGCTCAGCTTAGCAGCTATGATGAATTCCCAGTTCTACTCTTCATAGTTCCATTCATAGCAAGCCTTGCAGCAAATTCTGATCACCTACTGACTCTTTTCTTGGAGAGATGGTGTATTGAACAAGGTGACCTTGGCACTGCAGAAAGGAACGTTCTTATCTCACAAAGAAATAGACAAGAGTATTCCACCTAGTTTGAAGTATTTTAAAAAAGTCATTACTGATGAAATCTTTTTATGCATAATTACTTTCGCTGAATTAAAATACCATTTCCTTCCCCCCCCTTGCATTGTATTGCATATACTGTTTCTATCAAGTTCAGTAACACAAAGAACTGATAGATGTTTTAGAAGTGAAAAAAATTAACACTGAAGTATACTATTGGTGTTCTTTTTTAAAAGTAATGTTTACATACCGTGTTTCCCCGAAAATAAGACCCTGTCTTATATTTTTTTGAACCCTGAAATAAGCGCTTGGCCTTATTTTCGGGGAGGTCTTATTATTTTGGGGCGCGTAGAGCAAGACGGGGCTCCTCTTGCCGTCTTACCTGATTTCCAGCTCTGTCTCCATAACCTTAACCAGAGGAAATGGTATTTTCGGGGGAGGGCTTATTTTCGGGGGAGGGCTTATTTTCGGGGGAGGGCTTATTTTCGGGGAAACACAGTGTTATTTTTAACAGAAAACCAGTAGTATCAGCTGCAGTAGCTGTTGAGAAAGACGTATATTTTCATATCACGAATATTCATCGTGCTCCAGGCCAGATAATGTCATGGATTCATACAAAGCATTGCAATATTTAGATCTGTTTGGAGAGAGCACTCCTTTCTGTTTCCTTAAGGGTGACATAAAGTGGTGAGAATAATGAATGCATGGTCTGTATTTGAAGAACATTCTTACTCATGGTTAACTGAGCAATTAGCTATCAAACACAGTCATTCAATCCCTAGTCATCTCACAGCTGGACTATTGCAATGCTCTCTACATGGGGCTACTCTTGAAGAGTGCTTGGGAGCTACAGCTGATGCAGAGTGCAGCGGTGTGGGCAGTTCTTGGGGCCCCAAGAGTGGCTTATGTAACACCACTGCTTCACAAGCTGCATTGGCTGGCAGCCTTCTTCCAGGTGCAATTCAAGGTGTTGGTAATCACGTTTAAAGCTCTTTGTGGCATGGGTCCAGGCTACTTGAGGGACCATCTCATCCAATTGGGATTGGCTTGCCCCACCTGTGTCCGCAGAGGAGGCATGCTGTGGATCCCATCAGCCAGGGAATTCCAGCTGGTGGGGTCCAGAAGAGCCTTCTCTGCCGTTGCCCCTGACCAAAGTAAGGTCAGCTCCGACCAGTGGTGGGCTGCTGCCAGTTCGGACCGATTCGGGCGAACCGGTAATTCCGACAATCAGTTGCACCCACCCACCTGCCCCACCCTATCCTGTCCTATATTTCCTTTTTTCTGGCTCAGCTGATTCACACGGCACAGCTGATTTCTGCGCCTCCGCTGTTCTACTTACCGGGGCTGCCTTAGAAGGTAAGCAGCTGAGCTTCAAATTGCTGTATTTTGAACGCTGTGCGTGCATTCGCGTTAGGCGAACGATCACCGAACCGGTTGTTAAACCGGTTGCAGCCCACCACTGGCTCCAACTCTCCTGACCTTCCTCAAGAGCTTAAAGACCTGGCTCTACCAGCTGCCTTGGGGCTCCAATGGAGGGGTTTCACACTGGGGATGGTTGCTAGATTAACAACAGATCCCACCCCCTCCCCTTGTCATCATTCTCCCTCCCCCCATCTTTTTAGCTAGGCCGGCTTTATAGTACTGTATTTATATTATTATAAATTATACAGATTTATTATTTAATATTGTAAGCTGCCCAGAGTTATCGTGACGCAAGATGGGCGGCTTATAAATTGTACAAATAAATAAAAGTTGCTTCAGGGAGTCCTTCACCAAATGGAGAGTTGGCTTTGATGGCCCATTATAGTTTGATAACTCTGTCCATGATTTTCTCAATTTTGGATTTTTATGATACATCGAGCCATAAACCAACCAATCACATTGGTTGGAGGAATGTAACATACTAGACTAAAATGTGGTTGATTGGTTTGGGTTCAGAGTGTGGCACAAAGATAGACACAGATAAAAAATGGTATTTCCCCAAATCAAAATGGGGTTGATGTAACAGGACTTCGGCCTGGACAAGAAACAAACCTTCTCTGAATTGGCATCTTCTAGCTCCCATTTTTTAGAATTGGCCAAGCTGCCAGGGAATGCTGAAGGCTGTAGTTCTAACAGATGTGGAGGGTGCCAGGATGGCCAATTCTGGATGGCTGAAATAGATGGATTTATGAAAACTTTATAGAACAGAGAATTAGACCTTTAAGAAACATTAGGACAAAATGTTTCAATGATGAGTGACTTCAGTCACATCCACTTTATTTTACAAGTTAGATTTATTTGTTTGCGAGACGTGCTTTGAGTCCTATCAGACTGCAACTCCTTTAGCTCAATCTGTCTTCAGCTTATTTGGCCTCTCGTTCATCTGCACTGCAGTCCTGGGATCTAAATGAGGGGCAGAGTCTGTGGGTCTCAGAATGGGACCTTTCAGTAAAACATGCTCTTTGTTTTGGGAGTATGGGTCTGGCCACGCTCTTAAAAGCAAGAAAAAGTTAGCTCCTAATCAAATAGCCTTGGAATTCTGGCTTACGCAAAACCATGTTATTCAAGTGGGGTAATTACTGTAATTTAGCCTCTCTTTCCTCTATACCTTATCTTGTTTGGGCAGTTGTGACAGAATAACAGAGTTGGAAGGGACTTTGGAGCTTTTCTATGCAACCCCTTGCTCAAACAGGAGACCCTGGCCTATACCATTTCAGAGAAATGGCTGTTCAGCCTCTTCTTAAAACTCTCCAGTGATGGAGTACTTACAAGTTCTGGAGGCAAGCTGTTCCACTGATTAATTGTTTTGTCAGGAAATTTCTCCTTAGTTCTAGGTTGCTTCTCTCCTTGAATAGTTTCCATCCATTGCTTCTTGTCCTGCGTTCAGGTGCTTTGGAGAACAGCTTGACTCCATCTTTTTTGTGGCAGCCCCTGAGATATTGGAACACTGCTATCATGTCTCCCCTAGTCCTTCTTTTAATTAAACTAGACATACCCAGTTCCTGCAACCGTTCTTCATATGTTTTAGCCTCCGGTCCCCTAATCATCTTTGTTGCTCTTCTCTGCACTCTTTCTAGAGCCTCAACATCTTTTTTATATTGTGGTGACCAAAACTGGATGTGATATTCCAGGTGTGACCAGCCAGCAAACTTTAATTTATTAGTGTTAAAAGGACCGGGTGTTCCTCTCTCTGACCTCTAAGCAGGGATTCTGGGATGAACAGCAGGGAGGCCAAGAGTACTTCACTCACTGCCTGGCATCTGCTGCCTGAGGTCATCTTCTCACTCTGCCTTATGTTAGCAGAGTCTGTCCATAGCCACCCTTAATAACTACAATCTCTGCAGTCTTCCTTAATTCTCATCATCTGCTGAGAAGCCGAGACTGACCAAGATAATGCAAGGCAACAATTTCCCTTCTTTTGGTTCTTTCCAAGAAGGGGAAGGGTGTCAAGAATAAACAGTCACTCCGAGCCTGCCCGCTTTCTTCCAGCTCACTGTCCTGTTTTATTTGCCCAGCCTCTGAAGCATCTGTGTCCTAATGCCTTGCTTCAAGAGCACCCACCGAGCTCATTAGCCTCGGAGCAGACAGTTGACATTGCTTCATTAGCTTCGATAGCGGGTTGCTGTGATGTCAGGCTCTTAAAAGCCTGTATTAATTTACATGCAAACACATATGGGAGGGTGTGTGGTGCACTAGTAAGTTACCAAAGTGGGTGTGAGGATGGCTAAGCAGCTGGGATGTGATTTCTTTGACCTTTAAGTAGAGGAGTTTGTGATGCTGGTTGGGGGGGGACTGTGAAATTCTCCAGTCACCAATCTTCAAGTGGCCGTGGGAGAAGAACTATCTTTTTTTAATATTTTTTTAAAAGTCTGTTTGTCTTGTCTATGTCTCCTAGTTGGAGGAGAGTGGGCAACAATATGTTGGTTTGCAAGGTTCCCTCTAGAATAGAATAGAATAACAGAGTCGAAGGGACCTTGGAGGTCTTCTAGTCCAACCCCTTGCTTAGGCGTGAAACCCTATAGCATTGCAGACAAATGGTTATCCAACATCTTCTTAAAAACTTCCAGTGTTGGAGCATTCACAACTTCTGGAGGCAAGCTGTTCCACTGATTAATTGTTATGTCAGGAAATTTCTCCTTAGTTCTAAGTTGCTTCTCTCCTTGATTAGTTTCCACCCATTGCTTCTTGTCCTACCCTCAGGAGCTTTGGAGAACAGCTTGACTCCCTCTTCTTTATGGCAGCCCCTGAGACATTGGAACACTGCTATCATGTCTCCCCTAGTCCTTCTTTTCATCAAACTAGACATACCCAATTCCAGCAACCGTTCTTTATATGTTTTAGCCTCCAGTCCCCTAAATCATCTTTGTTTAATATCATAGTTAAACATACCTTGCTTGCATATTCTATTTTATTCTAACAAGTACCGGTAGTTATATGTAAATGGCATAAAAACTAAACGGTGCATACTTTGGTAGAGCGTTTAATAAAGTTGGGAATGTGGATGGAGAAATTTTAGATGCGTTAATGCTGGTAGCAGAGTTGTGAGTAGGTACATAGACTATCGCAAGGAATGAATGCTGATTCAAACAAGCTAAAATGAAGTTTAAGTTGAATTCAGTGAGAGTTGGTTACTTAGGAAGATGTAAACCAGGAAATAAGATTAAGAATGACTAGGTAGTGAATGAACATGGGTAGAACAGAGAAGTGAGGGTTTGGTATGAAAGAAATGTATTGAAATAGCTAACATAAAGAAGAACAAATGAGAACTGAATCACAAAACAAATATACAATGGTTGAGTGAATGGGTAGAAAGGAAGGGGAAGATGGAGAAAGAGAAGAAAAATGTGGTTAGATGAAGTGGATGAGATCCTGGGGGGGGGGAAAAAGAGAGAGAATAGCTTATAGAATAAGAGAGAATATATGAAGCAGTGTATGAATGTGCTAAAAACAAAGGAGTGTTTATAAGAGTAGAAAAGTACCGAGTGCATGCTTTTGGCCTAAAGCAGTTTTAACTATATTTATTTCTCTTTGCATAGAGTTGCTTAGGTAAAATGTATGCTAAGTGGGTATGCAGGTAAATGTAAATTACTATAAATTCCAGAAATGGCATCACTTTTGCTTGTTTGTTTTTTACATTGTCTTTAATTTTTTATCTGTAGAAAAAACAAACTAAGATTAAAAATATGAGATAAGAATTAGGCATGTACCGGTAAAAGAAGCAAGAATAACAAGCCACTAGACGATTGCTATTCCAACTGCTCTTGACAACAGCCAATTTCACCTGGAATGAGTTACAGTTTGTAATAAAGCTACCAGTTCTGGTTTGCAAGCCACTACATGGCAATAAAGAATTAAAAGTTTTCTGCACCTCTTTGCTGCCAACTAGTGGTCACCTGAATTATTGCATGGCAGATCTGGTAGCCCAATTTCTAGCATTGGGATCTGATGCTTGCCTGACTAGGAAATAAGTTGCTGAGTCTTACGGATTTATTTATTATTAAATAGGGACAGGGTTATAGGTTTCATTTTTAGCAGCTCAGTTTTATCTCCTCATCCATTATCTGGGACTTTGGGTGTTTTTCTTTAACACCCTTTAAATATATATAATGCTTTGTAATCCCTCATTAAGGGGCACCGGCTTTTCACCCAGTCACTGCTAACAATGCGCGGTGTGAATGAAACCTCTGCTGTGAAATGCTTCACCTATGGTTCTCTGCAAATGCAAAAAGGTAGTCTAACTTTTAGCTCAACAACAGCCCTGCGAAATAAATCCACGTGATCCCTTTATTTAAATATACCTGTGCGTATGTAAAGGGCGCTGTCCACCTAGTAACTAGCCATTTTAGGACTAATTTAAACAGAATTGAAGAGAAGGATTCAAAAGCTTTTAAAGATCCTCACATTCTCCATTTAATTTCTCTGTATATCACTCAAAAGACCAGATTTAGGAGGGACAGATTGTCATGGAGAAAAATCTGTGTGTTCGCTAAGAGTTGACAACAACTGAATGTCGCAATGAATCACCACTAACTTAAAAAAACAGATGGGAAATTCTGACCACACATCGTGGACTGCATCAATATCGCACTTTGAACCACAAAATTAAGCTTCCACATTTTAGTCCAGGTTGTTATGCAAAGGTAGCCAACGTAACTGGCCCATGTATCGTAAGATCCAGGCAATTGGTTTCATTTAGTAAACCCTGTTCAGTAAACCGTGGGTTAATACATTATGTGAAAATGGCCACTCTAGACAGGAAATGCAAACTCAGGGAGAGAAAATGGCTTATTCATGTAAATTCAAGCTATAAATTAATGGCCGAGCAAGGATTTCAGCCCATTTCCATCTTTATTTAATTGGGTCATGGAAGAAACAGGGGTGAGTCTCTCGTTCAGTGTTGTATAAACTGCCATATCTACAAGTATTGGTGGAACTCTGCTGTCAGAGCTAGGATGGGGGAACTAGAAAGCTGCTTTTATCCTGTTATTGAGTGGGGTCCTGAGCTCCCCTTCCCTTTCACCTTCTTTCCATTATTGATCCGAGGACAGCTGTGTTCCTGTGCCCTTTAGCAAAGAGAGAGATGGAGCAAATACGGATCGGGTGGCTATTGGGCTCAGACTGTGGAAGTCATCAAATTTCTTATTTTCTCAAGCTGCTTACTTTTTGCATGACAAAGGGCCTGCTAGTAAGATATAGGGCCAATGCCTGAAAGTCACTGGAAATCTTTGGAAAAACAAAAGCTAGGGAACATAGAAGCCAAGTCCTGATTTTTAATTCTGAAATAAATAGCCAGTGTGCCTGCAACCAAGATGCAGAGAGAGAAGGAATTATTCCTCACTGCCTGCCCACGTCTCCATCAAAATTTTCCTCTCTACAGCATTTCGTATCGAATGGCAAGAATGGGAGGTTTATTGCTCTAGATATTATGGGGGAAGGAGTTCACACAAACTGAAATTGTGGTGGGAATGAAGCATTAAATCAGACAGTTGTCTTATCTGGATCTTGCCTCTCTTGTTTTTATTCAACCACCAAGGCTGCAAGATGCAAGTAGCATATCTTATTTGATTATGAGAGCAGGGATTTTTCTATTCCGGAAGCAGACAGAGCTGTTCCCTAAATTTTACAAGAGAAGATTGTTCTACAGACAAATTCATTTAATAGACATTTTTCCTTGACGTGGGTTCTGCATTTCGGTGAAGGGACCTATGAATAACAATAATTAATGCCTGCATTCTTTCTTCTAACTACAATTTTTGGATTCTTTGGATACAGCTGTGAATTTAAAGTGTTGAAAATAAGTTTCAGGGTAGAAGTTGAAAAGAGCCTTTTCCCCTATAAGTCAACTTTTCATGGCCTGATTTCCACACGTGTTGGATTTCAACTGCCATTAATCCCAAACTATCACCTCCAATATTTGAATTCGCCGGGAATTATGGGAGTGATAGTCCAATAGTTGGAAGGCAGCAACTTAGAACAGTCTCTTCTGGGACCATGTACAAGTTCTTTTCATTCCCCCCAGAAGTGGCTTCCTCCACACTTTTTTGTTCTTGGGGTGTTTGAGAAAGTACCTCTCTCCAATAGTTGTGCAATTGTCACTTTCTAGGTCTGAAGCCATGGGCCTGTTCTGCCCTCAACAACCCCCAACTTACAGCACCTCTTTGATGAGCCACACAAAAGCTCCATGTTCCATGCTGCCATGGATGAATGACTCTATGAGCATTTCTAGTGGCCCATAACCCCTACTGCCCACACCTTGCTTAGCTCTGTGGAGATTTATATCTTTAATATCCCTACAGCAAATGACTATGGAGATTCTCAGTCTTCCAGGTCATACATTGGGGAAACAATAGCAATAGCACTTAGACTTATATACCGCTTCACAGTGCTCTACAGCCCTCTCTAAGCGGTTCACAGAGTCAGCATATTGCCCCCAACAATCTGGGTCCTCATTTTACCCACCTCGGAAGGATGGAAGGCTGAGTCAACCTTGAGCCGGTGAGATTTGAACCGCCGACCTGCAGCTAGCAGTCAGCTGAAGTAGACTGCAGTACTGCACTCTAACCACTGCGCCACCTCGGCTCGACAAAACAACCACTTCATAAACTCATGGCACAACATAGGAGAAGAAACCTATCAGGACTAGATTCAGCAGTCCATCTGCATTTAAAAGACAAAGGCCACTCTTTTGAAGACAACAAAGTCTACATTCTGGACAGAGAGGACCATTGGTTTGAAAGAGGGGTCAAAGAGGCCATCTATGTCAAAATTGAACAGCCCTCTGTCAACAGAGGGGGAGGGATACAACATCATCTATCTCCAATCTACAACACAGTCCTTTCAACAGTTCCAAGAAAGCTCCACACCCATTTGCACCACTCAGGTGACCCTGATGACACAGATAAACCTGCAGGTGGCTTTAAAAGAATGCAAATGACCAGCTGACTGCAAGGAGTATAAATCCTTCCATTCCCCACCATCCAGCCAGAGCTGAACAAGCTTCTTGGATGAGAAGCGAAAACGTCTTCAAAAGAAAACCCAGAAAGTCCATTTGCCTCTTGAAAAAAGCACCTTTGGGACCACAGCAAATGAATTGAGCCCCAAGACAAGTTGACATGTAGGAAAGCTTTTCCTAGTAAGAGTCTTCATAGCAACATGTGAAATAAAGTTAATGGAGAGGAGGGAGGGTTGAAGACAGTGTCATATTCTTTTTTTTTAATAGGTGCTATTAGGACGATTGTACACATCATCTATGAAACGCGCATGTGAGCATAGGGAATCTGACACAAGCACATTGCATGATAAGACCACAATTAGATGTGTGGCATGCTAATGCCCCAAATTCAATTCTAAGCCTGAAGCATGAGAGAAAAGACATCCTCCCACCTATGTCTCTAAAAGTTGTTGCCAACTTGAATAAACAGCATGCTAGCTGGACAAAGCTAGAGAGCCGTGAAGTTTAATAATTTAAAGTGATGGAACTGGGCAGGTGAGATCCAAATTCAAGTCCTCATTCAATCATGGAACTCACTGCCTCACTTTGGACCAGTCACTGTTTTAGCCCATTGTATCTCACAAAGTTTCTGTAAATATAAATAACAATAGCAATCGCACTTAAGACTTATATACCAATTCACAATGCTTTACAGCCCTCTCTAAGCAGTTTACAGAGTCAGCATATTGCCCCCAACAATCTAGGTCCTCATTTTACCCACCTTGGAAGGATGGAAGGCTGAGTCAACCTTGAGCCGGTGAGACTCGAACTGCCAAACTGCAGGCAGCCGGCAATCAGCAGAATTAGCCTGCAGTACTGCATTCTAACTACTGCGCCACTGCGGCTCTAGAGGAAGATAAGCTCTCTGCATATCACTCTGAGATCCCGCAAAAAGTCGAGGTATAAATGCAGTAAATCAATACAAGCAGTGCTTGACTTATGACCATAATTGAGCTCAAAATTTTTGTTGCTAAGCAAGACAGTTGTGAAGTGAGTTTTGCCCCATTTTACAACCTTTCTTGCCACGGTTGTTAAGTGAATCTGGCTTCCCCATTGACTTTGCTTGTCAGAAGGTTGCAAAAAGTGATCCTGGGACATTGCAACCGTCATAAATATGAGTCAGTTGCCAAGCAACTGAATTTTGATCATGTAACCATGAGGACGCTGCAACAGTCATAAGTGTGAAAACTGGTCATAAGAAGTCACTTCAGTGCCATTGTAATTTTGAATGGTCACTAAATGAACTGCTGTAAGTCGAGGACTACCTGTAACCTGATTTTTTTTAATATAATACTGTCTGTTTTTCTTAGAATATGGTAGTGTGCATCCACATGTAAATTCATATTCTTAATTATCTTCATAAAGGAAAAAAAACAGTCTTTTGTAGTGTATTGGGATGTTTAGTATTTTAAATTCGTCAGTGTCTCAATGGGGTCCATACAACGATAGATTATTACTCTCAAACAACTATAGTTTCAAAATTGGTTATACCAGTTGTGATGGCGACTTGTGGTAATCGTGGTTTGTTTGACCATGATCACTTGAATTGGCACATGTGGCTGGTTTTACATATTGTCCTCAGACAAAATTAAACCAGCACATGATGTTTTAGCCATAACAGTGTCAAACCAGTAATTCACTGCTTGAATTAATAGATGAAGTTGTCTTCTGTGATTCACATCCATTGAGCTATCTAGTTTGGATTTGTCTATACCAGATTCCTAATCTGGTTCCATCTAGGTATGGGTGAATTCAGATGCAGTAGCTGTCATTCAACATAGCAAATGCTGATAATACTTGGGGAAATAAAGGAGTACAGAATACAGAGTAACAGAGTTGGAAGGGACCTTGGAGGTCTTCTAGTCAACCCCTTGCTCAGGCAGGAGACCCTATACCATTCTGGACAAATGTTGCCCAATCTCATCTTAAGAACCTCAATGATGGAGCATTCACAACTAACCTAGAACTAAGGATAAATTTCCTGACAATAAGACCAATTAATAAGCAGAACAGCTTGCCTCCAGAAGTTGTGAATGCTCCATCATTGAGGTTCTTAAGATGAGATTGGGCAACCATTTGTCCAGAATGGTATAGGGTCTCCTGCCTGAGCAAGGGGTTCCTGCAATTGTTCATCATATGTTTTAGCCTCCAGCCCCCTAAACACCTCCAACATGTGTTGGAACATCTGTTTGAGAAGTTGACTAGAGGCCACCTTCAAGTTCTAGATAATGTCCTTCTGCATACTTTATGTATCTATATGTGTATGTTTCTGCCTATGAGTTAGTCATATTCATTTGGCATTCAGTTTCTATCTTCTGATACATACCAGTCGGTTGTCCCAAGCAACATAAAGCAGAGGTCCCCAACCCCTGGTTCATGGACCGGCACGGGTCTACGGCATGCCAGAAACCAGTGCGCTCAAACAAGCAAAGCCCTATCTGCGGGATGCAGGCAGCACATAAAACGATGCCCCCTCCAGTCCGTGGAAAAACCTCTCTACATGGAACCTGTCCCTGGTGCCCAAAAGGACAGGCTAAGCTGATTGTATTCATCCACTCTCTTGTCCAAGAGGAATAATTGTACCATTTTTATTTTCAAGCCCAGCTTGATCTTTTATGCTGACCTGGAGAAAGTTGGTCATCAGAGATAATTCCAGAAAGGGCACATTTGACCATACAAGTGCTCATCAGCTGTGGAGGGAGCTGTGGTTTGCACGAGTTTTCGTCCACGGTGTCTATGAATTCAAACTACAGAGGTTTTCAACTTTGATTACAATTGTGAAGAACTTTCCATTTGACTTAGCTCTTTGTCCATTTATCTTCTATGTTAGAAGGAGAAGGAAGAGCAAATAGCTTAAGGAGGAATTATATCATCTCTGGAGTCATAGGGACATATCAGTTTTCTCTCTCTGAGACTAGAACCACAAATCTACATGTCATGAACTCTACTCACTCAAATAACCTCCTTGCCCTTAATAAATCTTTGTTGAGGCTTGGTGCTATCCACCAGTTCCCCTGTCAATTCAATAACGGGGAAATAATTTTGGAACATGGTAAGTGTGGCTTTACATAAAGTGAGCAGCAGTAATAAGAACATATGGTTTTGTGATTATAAGTTATGGAAAAAACAGCAACATTTATAAAATAATATTGAAAATGAAAATGTGCAAAGTATGAATCACTTCCCTAAGATGAAAGACCCCATTAGCATTAATTAGATACTTTATCCCTTAAATAGGATCTAGCAATTAAGGCTAATGTTCTAATGGATTCCACAGGATTCTCCATTGCTCCAAATTAATTTGTTGGCCTTTAATCTGGGAAAGGATTTTCTCTTGGTCTTGCCCCTAGAACAATTTTTAGGGTTATAGCAACCCAGCAGTTTTGTGGGGCTTTCTTCTAAATCAGAGGTCTTCAAACTTGGCAACTTTAAGACTTGTGGACTTCAACTCCCAGAATTCTCCAGCCAGCATTGCTGGAGTAACACAATTCTGGGAGTTGAAGTCCACAAGTCTTAAAGTTGCCAAGTTTGGGGACCCCTGTTCTAAATAATCATGCTTGGTTGGGCAGGGTCAAAACAGTTTTCCTTCTTTTCTAACTTTTAAAGGTCTTTTTTCAAGAGTCAACTGTACTTCTTTATTTTTCCTTGAAGACGTATCATTTCTCATCCAAGAAGTTTCTTGGATGAGAAGCAAAACTTCTTCAAGGAAAGACAAAGAAGTCTAGTTGACTCTTGAAAAAGCACCTTTGGGACAACCATGACCCAGATGTCTGAGAATCTCCATAGACATTTCTAACGTCTAAATCTTGTGAAGGGAGATGGAAGGAAACATTTAGCTTTGAGGGAGCTATGATACCATTCCTTAAAGACCTCTAAGCTTGTCCAATAAAAGAAGGTTAAAATCTGTCCCCACTCATTTCAGAGTGAAGAACATGCAATAAAGCATTAAGTTATAGAAAGGCAGATTCCAACAAAATCTAGTAAAAACTGTTGAACAATAAGAGCTGTTTGACACAGAAACAATTACCAATAGAACAGGTAGATTTCCCTTCATATGGACATATTCAACCATAGGCTTTAGGAATTTAGGAATATTGACCTGAGCAAATGTGAGACAAATTCTAATTTCATTGGTATTGCCTTCAAAATGGGGCAGGAAACTTCAGGACACAATTTGATGAAGGTGAAGAGAAAGCAGAGTTCACCCTGTCCATCCTCCTCCTGCTTCTAGGGAAAGTATTTAAAGTACTTGTAAGCTGCTTCTGAGTATTGGCATAAACAGAAAGGTGTGGAATACATTCAATAATAGTTTTTGTAGATGATCCAATTAAGAAGCCCATTCATAGCTCAGAGCCTTTATTTACATTTTTCTTGGAGTATCTATAGAATTCAATAGGATCAAGGATATTCTTTTGGAGTCATTTATAAGCCAAATCCTTGTGGATCCTTTGACTGAGTTGGGTGGCTGATTTCCAACAGTGACCCACTTTTCCTGACAGTTTTGGTTAAACATCTCTGTTTGCACAGTACAGTATTGGAAGTAAGCCACCTGACAGTTTATTTTGCATCCTTGTGCGTATGTGACTGCTCTCTGCAGTTTTTTTTCTTAAATGCTCAACATCAAAAACTGATTCAGATATTAAGCAATCTTTTTATCTCTCTCTTTCTGTAAGCCACACAATTATCCATTCAATCTTGGCCTTATTTTAAAAGCTTCCCTCTCCAGTCCTAAAGTTCTCTTCTTCAATTGACAGTTCAATTGGTCCTACATCTCTGCCCCATTCCAAGGATTAGCTAGGAGACACAAGGGTTTGGCTTGATGCTTAGTTTGTCTTATTAGTGTCAAGATCAACTATCTTTTATTTTCATTCTTTTCTTTCGGTGGGTATTTTCAAGCAATCATCAGGATAGCAGGTCGCCTGATACCACTGAGGACATATTTCTGAGTGATGAGGAATACTTGCATGCTCTTTTGTCTTTGGTTTGTGGAAATCTGCTGGAATATTTCAAATTTTAATTCACTGGTTGCCTTTGCTTGACATTTTACTCTTGATTACATGATTAACTGCATCACAGTTTATTCAGCTAATTCAATTTTCTGGGTTCACCCAGCACGCCTAGACTGAAATGGGATGTTATAAAAACACAATTGAGTTTTCTGTAATGTCATTTTTTTTCCAACCATTCTAATCTACCTCATTTTGTTTTGCCCTGTTTGTTACTTATTGTTTTCATGATTGTTTTCATGGATTTGTAAAGATTTATTTCAATCAAAGTTGGTCTTAGAGCACTATTGATAGTTTTGCATGGTGATGCGTGAGAATTGTGAGAGTTGAAGTATCACACATTTAGAAGACTCTTGAGATGGGAAAGACCAATATAGAACTTCAACTTATTGAGATAGATTCAGTTTTGCCAGGTTTTAATAGACACCTCTCAATGCCAAATTAAAGGAAATCCCCAGACAAATCCTAAAAATCTGTTCTTAACAAATCTAGCTGCTGAAGAATGTTATGTGAGTGGACAGTTTTGGGGACCTCATCACAGGACCCAAAAAATTATGACTGATGCCCCTTTCCCCAAAGGAATATGCCATATACATTATATGGAAATGCCTTTAGTCCCAATTTTTAGCCCAGGTCACTTGGCAATGAAGTCCAATGTCCTTCTGCAATTAGTATCCCAGGGAGATGGCTCTGCGGTGGCCTACCTTGCTTGATTGCCTCCATCACTTCCTGCTGTTACATGACTAAGAAATTAGATTCCCCTCTGGGTTAATGTCAAAGTCACTTTATTTGCAGAAGAAGACAGGTAGGTTGTTGCCAAAATCTTAAGGAGATAGATTGCTCTGGAATCTGTCAGGGTGATGCTAGGAATACAGTCCAGATGGGTCAGATCTGATGTTTAAGATGTCTTTTGCCATCAGCTAAAGGCAATGTGGTGTAATGATGTTGTCGTTATCATCTTCTTCCTTAACCCAAGATGCACATCAAAAACATCATTGTGCAATCTCTAAATCCAGCTATTTTAAGATATTGATGGGGTTGGAAGGGAGAGAAGGAGGACAGCACTAAGTTCAGCCTGGGTAAATCAGTCATGAGATCCAGAAACTTTTCCAGAAGTTTGGACACTTCCCTTTTTCAAGCTTATTACTTCAGTTAATACCATTGAGGTTCTATTAAACTCACAAAACCCCCATTTATCCTCATGCACTCATTCTATCTAGTGATGATGTAGTCACAGGTTTGAAAAGATGTTTTATTCTGCCTTTAGTTTACCATTATTTTGTTACTAGTAGGTGTGAGCTTGTTTTAGTTTCCTACACATCACTGTTGCAGAATAACTTGCCAATGCAGCAATTTTTTTTTTTTTTTGCAGCAGTCTAAATTTAATACTAGCTTTGATTTATTTCTTTCAGTGATTCAGGAGTTGTCATATGATGTGATGTGAGCATTTTTAAGATTTGATCGCTGACTTGTTTACTTCTCAGGTCTGGGAGTTGTTGACATCCACAGAAATTAAATGTATAGTATATATCATTAGATTATGTTTTGATTAGCATTAGTTTTATTTTTACTTATGTGTGGCTTTGGAGTAGCAGAACTCTCAATTGCTTTAGTTACAAGAATGAAAAATTATTGTTGTCATTTTAATTGAGTGAATGCAATGTTTTGCCTTCCCGTGATGGAAACAAGACATTTTCTCCATAAATATAGCACAAGCAAGCCAAGTTTATGATTCATTTTCTCTCTCTCCCTCCCTCCCCCCTCTCTCTCCCTCCCTCCCCCCTCTCTCTCCCTCTCCCTCTCTCCTTCCCTCTCTCTCTCCCTCCCTCCCTCCCTCCCTCTCTCCCTCTTTCTCTCGCTACGAAGAGCAACTAGGGGTACGGAAGAGAAACCTTGCTGAATTCCATGTCCCCCCTCCCTCTCTCTCTCTCTCTCTCTCTCTCTCTCTCTCTCTCTCTCTCTCTCTCTCTCTCTCTCTCTCTCTCTCTCTCTCTCTCTCTCTCTCTCTCTCTCTCTCTCTCTCTCTCTCTCTCTCTCCTTGAAGAGCAAGTGGGGGTGGGGAAGAGAAACCTTGCTGAATTACATTCCATTCCCCTCCCCCCCCCTCTCTCTCTCTCTCATAATTTTATGTATAGCATCCTGAGATAATCATTTCTAATATAAGAGCAGAATGGGGGAAAAATAAAACTAATAGACCCTTTACACTTGGTCTGAGTATCAGTACTTCACAGCCAGCGTCCTCTTGACCTCTCTCTGGAAACCATGAACCACATTTTATCCTTTCCTTATGCCCATGAAATAAATGTTCATGCTACCACTGTAGACTCTTCCAGCTGTGATTTTTTCATTAAGAAGCTGGAATAATTATATCTCGGGCCCCAGACATTATATTTTCTCAGAAGGACAAGATGACGTATCCTCATATGGTAGAAGCTGACTGAAGAAAATATTTAATGCTGGTAACAGGACAGTGGTGTCTATTGCACATACCTAGCTGAGTACTGAGCCTTTTGATATCATCTGTCAAGGTTGGTAACCTTTTGAAGCATCTGATCAGTCTGGATTATGTCTAGACTGCGGTGCTAGGAGACAACTTCTCAACATATGAGTCATCGTTCTATGTGTCCCATGGGGTTCTATTCCCTCCCTTCTTTGGTTCAACATCTATATGAAACGACTGTGAGACCATCTGGAGTTTTGAAGTGGAGTGCCATCACAAAGATAGCATCCAGCTGAATTGTTCCATAGCATCTGGATCCAAGGAAGCCATAAATATCTTTAAATGCTGCTTACCTTTAATAATGAGCTGGGTGAGGGAGGAGAAGCTGGCATTAAATCAAGACAAAGGGGGAGGTTGAAACCGCTTGGGATGGAGATGCATTTTCCTGAAAATGGCAGATATAGATAATAATAATAATAATATAACTTTATTACGGTCATAGACCAGCAATAGACATCTCTGTTTACAATATATTAAAAAATAGTACTGACATTAATAGTCTATAATTACATCCCTGTTAAGAAAATACCTGTTCTCATTTACAATAAGGGGAGAATATGGTGCAAAGTTCCTATGCCTATATCTCATCCAATACTTAAAGATAATATTACTTATGGATCAAAGCCCCTTCGTTTTAACCACTGAAGGAGAGTGCAGCTTGAGTTGACAGTAGATGACGATCATTCAAACCATCCTGTGTGCATCATAGATGTTTTGTAGAGTCTGGAAGAAACAAAATGGTTGCAATTGGTGATATTGTTTTGCTGGAGCCTGGGAAGGCTAGTTCAACAACCAATTTGTTGCCTCTATGGAGGCATATCTCATTTTTGTCTATATATTCCAATTATAGGTTCACTCCCTAGTTTATGTGAGTGGAGAGCCGATAAGTATGTGAATAAATACATTTTTCCAAAAATTGTTAGAGATACCTCCAAAAAGTTGGCCCAAGTTGGCAGCTATAATTCTGTAACCAATTTTTTTCTTATGGACATTGCAGCGACACAGAATTTTGCCACTGCACACGTGGTAGCCGGGTTTGAGTCCTGGAGGAGAATGGCAGATATAGAGAACCTATAACATCTCTGGATTGATCCATTTTGAAGTAGTCTAATTTGGAGACAGAGAGCTGTGCTTGGGTTACATTCCCTTCTGTGTAGATCTGCCCTTGAAAATGGTGGAGGTTGAAATAGATGTAAAATGCATTAGTTAAACTGCAAACTAGCGTAAGATCCAAAATGACATTATGCCTGCATGAAAGACCTGCCCTGATTTACCAATTACTTACTCAGTATTGGAATTCATAAATAATTATGAATTATTTATTTATTCATTCATTCATTTATAATCTTTCTGTGCTTCCCAAATCAACTAATTTTGGGTAGCATGCAATAAAGCCATGAATCAAAAACTAGCAACAGAAATAACTCCTCAAATCAGATTAAAATATACAATAACTAACAATATAACTAAAGGATGTCCCATTGTTTACTCCCAGGAGCCAAAACTCCAGGGGTGAAATCCAGCAGGTTCTGACAGGTTCTGGAGAACCAGTAGCAGAAATTTTGAGTAGTTCGGAGAACCGGCAAATACCACCTCTGGCTGGCCCCAGGAGTGGGATGGGAATGGAGATTTTGCAATATCCTTCCCCCAGGAATGGGGAGGGAATGGAGATTTTGCAGTATCCTTCCCCTGCCACACCCACCAAGCCACGCCCACAGAACCGGTAGGGAAAAAAATTGGATTTCACCACTGCAAAAATCTATTTGAAAACTATAGTTTTTGATGCCTTCCAGAATACCAAAAGAAAGAGAAGGGGCCAAGTTACATTTGAGGGAACGTATTCCATGATTAAAGGAACCATAGAGGATATGGTGACCTATTCTCCCTTGACCTTCTCTAGACGGGCAGACAAGATGGGCAGCGTCACGTGATAACACCCAATGCCAGATCATGTGGACTTTATACCAGCACGTTGAAATTGGCCCAGACAACCAGTGCAATGGTCAGAAATAGATGTAATTTTGAAATAGCGAGTTTCTCCTGCAAGTAGTCCTCGACTTACAATCACAACTGAGAATTTCCATTGCTAAGCAACGTGATTGTTAAATTGAGTTGTGCCCAAATTTTACAAGCTTTTTTGCCATGGTTGTTAAGTGAATCATTGCAGTTGTTAAGTGAATAATGTGGTCATTAAGCAAATCTAGCATTGACTTTGCTTGTGGGAAGCTGGCTGGTAAGTTTGCAAATGGCAATCACATTAACCTGGGATGCTGCAACTGTCATAAATACATGTCAGTTGTCAAGTGACAGAATTTTGATTACCTGACTTTGGGGATGTTACAATGGTTGTAAGTGTGAGGATCGATTGTAAGTCACTTTTTTGAGTGCCATTGTAACTTTGATCAGTCACTAAACAAATGGTTGTACCATGTTGAGAAGTACCTGTAAGGTCTGAATAATCTGTATTCAGTACCAGCTGACGTTTCTATGCTTCCTGAAGGGTAATCCCACATAGAACATGTTTTGTTGATCCAAATGATTAGACTGTGGCAAACAACAAATATTTGCAGATCATTTCCCATCTGTTCTGGAGTAACAACCACTTCTAGGGTATTGTCTTTGTGGGATCCTTAGTGCTCTCTGAGCTTGGTGATTTTCTTGCTAGCACTGATGATGTTACCTAGTTTCAGTGGTGGGATTCAAATTTTTTTACTACCGGTTCTGTGGGTGTGGCTTGGTGGGCATGGCTTGGTATGCGTGGCAGGGAAAGGATACTGTAAAATCTCCATTCCCAACCCACTCCAGAGGAAGGATACTGTAAAATCTCCATTGCCTCCCCACTCCAGGGGAAGGTTACTGCAAAATCCCCATTTCCTCCCGATCAGCTGGGACTCGGGAGGCAGAGAATAGATGGGGGTGGGGCCAGTCAGAAGTGGTATTTACCGGTTCTCCGAACCACTCAAAATTTCCGCTACTGGTTCTCCAGAACTGGTCAGAACCTGCTGAATCCCACCTCTGCCTAGTTTGATAATGAAACATCTGCAAGAAAACCACCAAGCTCAGAGAGTACCAAGGAGCCCACAGTTCATCCCTGAGCTACAAATATTATCTTGTCTTTGTTGGTTGGGACTGAGATTACCTGGGTCAAAGCCCTTGATCCCCATGGAAGCTATGCATTCCTGAGCCGACTGGACTCTTCTCTTAGGTTACGCAGATTGAAAACTTTCCCAAATGAACAGCCTTACAGGCTCACCACTAACCATGATGTGAGGTCCAGGTATAGGTGGAAAGCCACTACTAAGCAGCAGGATAGTCCGTGCACCAACAGCAGCCTCAGTTGGTCCTTGTAGCCAAGCTTCAGATAGACGGATTTGCATCCAGGAATTTTTTAAACCAAGCTATGCATTTGGCAACTCCTCAACCTTGGTAGAAGACTGTTCCTGTCATTGTCCAATCAGATTTTCAAAGTACCAAGTCTTTACATTCATCTCTCAAAAATTCATGGATGGACATGGTCTTATTCCACATTGATCTAGCATTACTATTCGTTACATATTTATCCGTAAATGTAAAATGCAACCAAGGAGACTTGCATATTCCTTACTTATCTCCTCCTAGTGTTGAATTATTCTATTTACTCTTGTGTATATTTATGCTCTATGTGCTGGCTTATCAAGGGTTTAGCCTAGAATTAAGAACTGTCTCTTTAAGACATAGCATTCTGGGGAATGTAGTCCATGCCATGTAGTCCATGACATGTGATCATAACTGTGTACTCTTATTGGTCATTGAAGTATGCCTGGGGGGCGGGAGTAAAGGAAGTCACTTTCAAGCTAGCTACCGGGAAAGGATGCCTGAACAAGGAGATGGGAGCGTTAATCCTTTTTTACAATATTCGTGATGGTTCCAGATTATGACTGTAGATTCAGAAGAACTTCTACATAACCGTGAGTGTTGTCAGAGGATGCCTGAAGAATAAAATATAATCTGATTGAATGTACCATTGCGTTTTGTTAAGCTGCCTGATGCACAACCAATCTACGCTTGATTCAGAACAGTAAAAAAGGATTA
>QLTV01002537.1:506246-526344 GCA_003457575.1 Thermophis baileyi | reverse complement strand
CTATCTATTTATTTATTATATTTGTATGCCGCCCAACTCCCAAAGGACTCTGGGCGGCTTAACAACAGCAAATAAACATTAAAAACATCATAGAAAAGAAAACATTATAAAACATCATAAACAATTATAAAACATTTAAACATTAAAACAATTTAAAACTCAAGCATATCACATCATGGCCGGATCTCGACGATTACAACCGCGAGATCACGGCCTCAGGCCTGCCGGAAAAGCCAGGTCTTTACTGCTTTTCGGAAGGCCAATAGGCCATGAAAAACATCATAGAAAAGAAAACATTATAAAACATCATAAACAATTATAAAACATTTAAACATTAAAACAATTTAAAACTCAAGCATATCACATCATGGCCGGATCTCGACGATTACAACCGCGAGATCACGGCCTCAGGCCTGCCGGAAAAGCCAGGTCTTTACTGCTTTTCGGAAGGCCAATAGGGTCGGGGTGGTCCGGATCTCAGGAGGTAACTGGTTCCAGAGCGCTGGGGCAGCCACAGAGAAGGCCCTCCCCTGCGGGCCTGCCAGCTGGCACTGTTTAGCTGACGGGACCTGGAGGAGACCAACTCTGTGGGATCTCACCGGTCGCTGGGAGCTATGTGGTATGTGATATTCCCTAAATTCCAAAATTGCTTACAGGTAGTCCTCGACTTATGACCAGAATTGAGACCAAAATTTCTGTTGCTAAGCAAGACAGTTGTAAAGTGAGTTTTCTGACCTTTCTTGCCACACTTGTTAAATGAATCACTGCAGTTGTTAGTACCATGGTTGTTGAGTGAATCTGGCTTCCCCACTGACTTTGCAAAAGTCGCAAAAGGTGATCGCATGACATTGCAACCGTCATAAATACATGCCAGTGGCAATCATCTGAATTTTGATCACGTGACCATGGGAATGCTGCAACAGCCATGTGAAAAATGATCCTAAGTCCCTTTTTTTTCAGTGCCGTCGTAACTTTGAACGGTCACTAAACGAACGGTTGTAAATCATGGACTACCTACATTGTCCCTCCAACCAGTCCCTGGTATAGAAAAAACTAAACAGGATGGGCCATTGCCAGTTTTCTTCTTCTACAACAATTACCTGTTCCTATGTTTATTTCTACCAGAGAATGGCCTCGATAACTATTTTGCTTTTTTTAAATATAGATCTTTTTCTAGTGAGCTATCTTGGGTCTGGTTTCTAAGACAGATTCATCTGTTGTTTTCGTTCTTCCGTTGGAAGTGTTTAGCCTTAATGGTTCTCCATTAGGCGTTTACAATGTTGATTGGGATGATTTGGCTCACGTTCGTTTAAAAAATCGCTGTTGTTTGGCATCTCCCTCAGTTTGTGCTAATTTTTCCCTTGTGTTGTACTTCTTTCTTTTCTTTCCCCTTCTGGAGTAGCGCTAATCAATAGTCACACAATATGTTGGCAGAAACTGTGATTCAGGATCTGTATGAATGTTTCATGCTGAAGGTTTTTTTTTTTTTTAAGTAGATGGCAGATTGCATCAACAGTTCCCCCCCCCCCTGCTTTTCTTCCTCTCCTTTTTCAGGGAGCCAAGCCAGTAGGCCAGAGCTAAAAAAAAATGTGTATTTAAACTACAATGGCAGCTTCTTTGTGCTCGCTCAGGAGAAAGAGATTTTTAGCAGAAACGTGGCAGATGGATCTTTCTGTGTGCTGAATTTTCCCCATACCTGCGCTGTCATCCTACTCCCCCGCCCCCCGCCCCAAAGGTCCATCCTTTCAACTAGCCTGTCTTTTTTTTATTTATTTTATTTATTTTATTTATTTGTCAAACATGTACAAGATAGCAGGTATAGGTATAATCATAAACATAATCAAAGTGAATACAGATAGATGAAGACAATAGGACAGTAGGACAGGGACGGTAAGACACACGAATTTTAAGTTTTAAGAATTCAGGTTGTACATTTGCAGGGCAGATATGTCTGGCCCACTGTAAGTGGCTGGCCAAAGGAAAAAGAGGCAAGGAAAAAGTTAAGACCACTCTCTCCCATTTATTTTCTGTCCAAAATTCTCCCTTCCTCTTCGTATAGACTAGAACTGGAACAACAGTCCGTAGCAGGGGTGGGCAGAAGTCCACAGGCCGTAAAGGGGCCGTAGTTGCACACCTGGCTCAGGAATTCTGGAAGCCCACAGGCCGTAAAGGGGCCATAGTTGCACACCTGGCTCAGGAATTCTGGGAGTTGAAGTCCACAGGCCGTAAAGGGGCCATAGCTGCACACCTGGCTCAGGAATTCTGGGAGTTGAAGTCCACAGGCCGCAAAGGGGTCGTAGTTGCACACCCCTGGTCTGTAGCTAAGAGACTGTACTCTGTATTCCAGGGTTGAGTAATTAATTTTAATTAATTATTTTAATTAATTTGCCCAAGAGGCCACATGAGAAACTGGGACTGTTGTGGAGGGCCGAACCAATAGGGCTGTGAAGGTGCGCAGGCATGCACATAGGCACATACATAAATTTAAAAAAAAATAGCAGTCGCCTTCAAAATAAAAGCATGGCATACACTTATGTATATATGATTTGTAATTTTCGATTGATCTCATGTAGGCTGGTCTGGGACAGCCAAAGGGGGCTGTAAAATGCCCACATCTGCTATGTTCCCATCTAGTTCTTTCAACCCCCATTAATCATTATATTACCATAATTGTAGCTTCTGGGGTTTCTTTTTTTTTAAAATAATAATAAATAAGCATCTATTTTAGTAAAAAAAAACAACACCTTTCCTCAAGAAATCATAAAATGGGGTGAAATGCAAAACGTAATCTCTTTCATTCATATTATCACCTTCTCTCTCTTTTGCATACCTTGGTGATTAAAAAAAATAGTTTAAAAATTCATGAAGTCTTGTGTGCCTGTGCTGTAGAAAGATCAAGGAATGGGGGTTAAAATAAATCCCCTTGGCTGTGAAACTGCTGGTTAATTGAGTCTTCTCTGCACTTCCTGATTTATGGGGCCAGGATGGGTTTTCTGCCCACATTGAATTATCATTGCAAGTCTCTTATGAAATAATTTCCTCCCTTTCTCTCTCACACACCCAGACACAAAGACACAGATTCCACACAATGGACAGATTTTATTTTCCCTACTTGTAGCCAAACGCTTTCTAAATCCACACATTCTCATACTTCCCTGCAGGCTACGTGTTTTTTTGTCTCTCACTTCTTCCTTCAAGTGTCATTTCAGAGTTTATTGAGGTGTGTGTGCGAGCGCGTCTGTGTGTGTGTGTGTGTGTGTGTGTGTGTGTGTGTGTGTGTGTGTGTGTGTAGAATTTCAATTCCTAAAAATCTGGGCTTTCATGGTCACTGAAGACATAATTGCTGAATATGTACAGGGCAGTGCATTTGAAAACCAAGGGGAAGAAGGTCTTGGAGGTGTCTGTCTGATCCTCTACTCCTGACCTCCATTTAAGAGGACCTTATTGTGGTGCTAAAAGGTTTCCCCTTTGTGCACATGTGAGGTGCATTCATTACCAAACCTATGAGATGTCCCCAGGCATGTAAATTGTTGAAACTGCCCTTGTAAGAAAAGATTCACAGCAAGCTGAATTGATCCAGAGTGGCTATAGGTGGGGAAATCAGCCAGGGCCCAGTGGCCGAGTACACTAAATCAGGGGTTTCCAACCTTGGCAACTTTAAGCCTGCAGGACTTTAACTCCCAGAATTCTGGGAGTTGAAGTCCGAATTAAGAACTGTCTCTTTAAGACATAGCATTCTGGGGAATGTAGTCCATGCCATGTAGTCCATGGCATGTGATCATAACTGTGTACTCTTATTGGTCATTGAAGTATGCCTGGGGGGCGGGAGTAATTGAAGTATGCTTTCCCAAAGGAAGTCTTTTTCAAGCTCTCTACCGGGAAAGGATGCCTGAAGAGGGAGATGGGGAAGCAATTAATCCTTTTTTACAATATTCGTGATGGTTCCAGATTATGACTGTAGATTCAGAAGAACTTCTACATAACCGTGAGTGTTGTCAGAGGATGCCTGAAGAATAAAATATAATCTGATTGAATGTACCATTGCGTCTTTGTTAAGCTGCCTGATGATAGCATGTGACTTTTTGGCACGCTGAGTATTTTGTGATAAAGGCCACCGTGGATTAAGGGCACAAAGAGTTCAGGTTTAGGTGGGTTTCTTTTTATATCTACCAATACCGAACCTTCCAAATCCTTTTAAAAGTTGAGGGAGGGGGGCAAGGGAGAATTAATAGCAATAGCACTTAGACTTATATACCACTTCACAGTGCTTTACAGCCCTCTCTAAGCGGTTTACAGAGTCAGCATATTGGCCCCAACAATCTGGGTCCTCATTTTACCCACCTCGGAAGGATGGAAGGCTGAATCAACCTTGAGCCAGTGAGAATTGAACTACCGAACTGCAGGCAGCCGGCAGGCAGCAGAGGTAGCCTGCAGTACCGCATTCTAACCACTGCGCCACCACAGCTAATAAGTGGCTAATTCTCAGAACATCAGCTTTGTGTAGGAGACCTGGGTTCAACAGGCTTTACTTGTCATTAATCAGTGATTTGCTTTGTCTGTCTGCCTGTGTATATCTCTTTTACTAGGCTTATGCTACTTCAGTCATCATGCTCCAGGTAGTCCTCGACTTACAACAGTTTGTTTAGTGACCATTCAAAGTTACAAGGGCACTGAAAAAAGTGACTTAGGACCGTTTTTCACACTTACAACCGTTGCAGCATCCCCATGGTCATGTGATCAAAATTCAGACACTGGGCAACCGACTCGTATTTATGACGGTTGCAGTGCCCCATCCCAAGTTCACCTTTTGTGATCATCTGGCAAGCAAAGTCAATGGGGAATCTACATTCACTTAACAGCCATGTTACCAACTGCAGTGATTCAATTAACAACTGTGGCAAGAAAGGTCATCAAATGGGGCAAAACTCACTTAACAATTGTCTTCCTTAGCAACAAAAGTTTTGGGCTCAACTGTGGTTGTAAATTGAGGACTACCTGTACGTTTTTAATCAATTTACATTGTATCTTTGAAGTGATTTGGTTGCTTTAAGTGAGCCAGGTTTGGGCCACAACAATTTGATGCCGTAATTTGGGACAGAAGGGTGAGGGGGGAGGCAGGCAATCTCTTACAATACACTCCTACCAGTTACCAAGGAACTGCCAAATAAACTAACAGTAAACAGCCCAACTAAAAAAATATCCTACCAGGGGTGAAATCCAGCAGGTTCTGACAGGTTCTGGAGAACCGGTAGCAGAAATTTTGAGTAGTTCGGAGAACTGGCAAATACCACCTCTGGCTGGCCCCAGCAGTGGGGAGGGAATGGGGATTTTGCAGTATCCTTCCCCTGCCACGCCCACCAAGCCACGCCCACCAAGACACACCACGCCCACCAAGACACACCCACAGAACCGGTAGTAAAAAAAATTGTATTTCACCCCTGTATCCTACCCAAGACTACTCCAACCAACACGGACAGGGCAAGCTACTGCAATATAAACTGAGAGCAAATCCCACTTCCTACCAGCACTGATGATGTTACCTAGTTTGGCTAATGAAACATCTGCAAGAAAGCAACCAAGCTCAGAGGGCACCAAGGACCTCTCACTCTTACCACTTTTAGAGACTTTTCTGCCGCTTCCCTTTCCCCTTATGATCCTGAACCCCTTTGAAGATACACTTGGGGGATTTTTAATTTGGCCAGGGAATTATTTTCTGAGAAGAACCCTGTAAGGTGTGGATTCAAATTAAAAGTTCACTTAGAAACTCTACAGTCAATGCAGGTTCAAATGGATCCAGGTACAGTATACAGAAAACTCTGGGTGGGTGAGTTTAAATTGTTTGTGGGTGATTCTGTGAAAGGATGTGCGTATGCCCAGTTTTAGATTTTGCTGGCTGACTCTGCAAAAAGGCATGGATGGTAGTTTCAAGCAGGGGTGAAATTCAGCAGGTTCGGACAGGTTCTATAGAACCGGTGGCGGCGATTATGCGCAGTTCGGAGAACCGGTAAATCGCACCACTGACTGGCCCCTCCCCTCCCACTCACTCCTTCTCTCCTCCTTCTTGGGCTCATACACACAGAGCAAACATGAGAAGGAGGCGAGAAGCAGCCAGCTAGAAGACTTGGCCGAACTTTTCTGTCGGTTCTGTGGGCGTGGCTTGGTGGGGGGGTGCCGCCCCACCTTGCCATGAGTGACATCAAGTTGGCCACGCCCACTGAATCACATGACCACCACCACCAAGCCACCACCACCAAGCCACGCCCACAGAACCGGTAGGGGGGAAATTTGAATGTCACCCCTGGTTTCAAGTCTTTGTAAGTATACATAACCGATGTGTTTTCCAATTGTAAGCATTTGTCTGTATATATTTATGTGTTTGTTAAGTAAAAGTAGGTGAAGTCTTGCTAAGGAAAACGGGTGATGACCTCTTCCTTGAAAAGAGAGCTCAAGTTATCCTGAATTATAGAGAAACTTCAAAATGCTTGATCCTGTCCTCTTCTGCAGAAAAGTGCAGTGCACTTCACTGCATTCATGTGCAGTGAAAAATACATGCACAGATTGCATCTTCTTTTCAAATGATGGTGCTGAAAAATTTCACTTTTTTTTCATTTCACCTTTCTGCAGGATTAATTGGTTCGATTCACACAAGAAACTGAAGCAGGCTGTTAGGCCTTAGCAACCACTTGTGTACAACATGCTAAGCTTCATTAGTTTTAATATTGGGTGTATGTTTCTTCTTCCATTATTGAGTACACTGTGCAAGCCCAATCTATCTTGTGGCTTTATGTATCCTAGGAACCCAGAAAATGAATCGATACCACAACCAGGAATAAAATCTTTGCCTGAACTTGGCCTCCTTGTGATGTTTTAAGATGATATTTTCAGGGCAGGTTTGTGGGTTTAGTGCAAAGTCAGTTGTTGAAAAAATAAATGTTGCTAACCATAAATGTTATGGTTCTTGATGGTCTCTCTCTCTCTCTCTCTCTCTCTCTCTCCCCCCACAGGTAAGGTTGCTGTCTGTAACGCTCAGCTCAGTCCAAGGACTATGCCCACGTGCTTCTGCCTCTTTCAACCATGGAGAGTCCCATGTTTGACACCATCCTGGAGACAACAGACGGGGTAACCCCCGACCCCAGTTGGTCCCTGCCCTACCCACTGGGCTTCCAGGTGTCCCTGACAGGCTTCCTAATGTTGGAAATTGTTCTAGGGGTCAGCAGCAACCTCACAGTATTGGTTCTCTACTGCCTGCAAGCTGGCCTGGTTGACTCAGTCAGCAACATGGTGACGATGAACTTGCATGTACTGGATGTGCTCATCTGTGTGGTGTGTGCACCTCTCACCATGGTGGTCATACTGGTGCCACCCGATCGTGCTGCCACCCTCTTCTGCTGCTTCCACGAGGCCTGCATCACCTTCAGCAGCGTGGCAACAGCCACCAACGTCCTGGTGATCAGCTTGGACCGTTACGACATTTCGGTTCGCCCCGCACAGCGTGTGCTCACTCCAGCCCGTGCAATTCTACTTCTGGCTGGAGTCTGGGTGCTATCCCTGACTGTGTTTTTTATACCCTTCCTCGAGGGCGAGTTTGGACACGCCAGCGTGTGGCAAAACCGCACTGTGCTTTGTGTTGGCCCAGAAGAGTTCCACGCTGAGCTCGGCACCTCCTACCACCTTGCCATCCAGATACCCACTTTCTTTGCAGCCGTGGCGGTCATGCTGGTGACCTACGCCAAGATCCTGCAAGCTCTCAATATCAGCATTGGCAGCACCTTTAAGCGCAGCCAGCGTCGCAAGACAAAAAAGAGGAAGCGACGGAAAGCGGTAGAGCTGAGTAGCAGCAGCAGCATGATCAGTGCTGGAGAAGCCAAGAAGCTGTCCCAGCCAATGCCCACGCTCCAAGCTCCACCTCCAATGGGTGTGCAGGCTTCTGTCTCTGTGATCATCGCACTGCGTCGGGCGGTGAAGCGCCACCGTGACCGGAGGGAGCGCCAGAGGCGTGTTTTCCGCATGTCCCTGCTAATCATCTCAACGTTCCTGCTGTGCTGGGCACCTCTGTCCATTGTCAACCTGCTCATTCTGTGCCTCGGGCCTAGCCCCTTGCTGGGCAAGCTGCGCATCTGCTTCCTGGCCATGGCCTATGGTACAACCATCTTCCACCCACTCCTTTATGCCTTTACCCGCCAGAAACTGCGCAACGTACTCCGCAGCAAGCTGAAGAAACGAGTGGTGTCAGCGCTGCAAGTCGATCCCGCACCTGGTGGCACAATCATCCACAATTCCTGGGTGGAGCCATCACGGAAAGGCTGCAAGGGGCGGCCCCGGGGTAGTGATGGGGCTGAGCACTGCCTGACGGAGGCCACAAAAGAGTAAGGGGTAGGGGTGAATTTCAGACTAGGTGCCAAGAAAGCTGGGATGGGTTGTAGCAATCCACTGCATAGCTAATCTGGTGAGTGCCAAACACTGAAACCAATGAAGAATGAGAGGCAGATACAGGACCCTTATTAAAATCACCAGAAACTACAGCTTGGTGCTAACCCTCTGACCAAAGTGCAAAAGTGGAGGTGAGCAGTATCGCAGTGAGCAGAGAGAGGCAACCATCAACACCTTGTAGAAATAACCATTTCCATCTAGGGTCTGATACTGACTCCTCACAAAGCCTCCACTTAGCCAATGGCAAAACCTCCTACCCACCTGAGGTAAAATATGAAGGCTTAAACCTTCTCTTACATTGGCCTGCTGGCTGCACTAAGACCACTAGAATTACAACGATTATTTAATTACTTAATGCCAAGAGTTGTAACAAGCAGGTGAGTGCTTACACGTGTGGGAAAGGCATTAAGTTTAGTCAACGCTAAACGAGTCAGCACTCCAGAAGACCAGTTTAGCTCATTGCAATGCTGAGTAAGTCCAGGATGGCTAAAATAAGCTCTCCATCTTAGAGAAGGCCAAGAAAATGTGTTAGAAAGGCAGGTTTGGAAAGGCTGGGATAGCATAACTTTTTAGAGATCTTTGCCTTACAGGTAATCCTTAGCTTACAACCAGTCATTTAGCAACTGGTTACAATTACAACAGATTCCCCCAAAAGGTACCTAAGACCCAGTTTCCAAATTCTGCTATCCCCTGGTCACATGTCTGGATTTTGGATGTCAGCAACCGGTCCGCATTTATGGCTGTTTGCAGTGCCTCACAGTCATGTGACCACAATTTGTGACGTTTTTGTCAAAAACCCACATTTAATTCAAGTTTCCAGCAAAAAGCATCCCATAGTGAATGATGGGTTCACTTAATGACTGCCGTGTTCACTTAATGACTGTCACTAAAAAAGATCATAATATTGGATCCGGTCCAATGATTTTGCAGTATGTAGAATTCAGATGAATAAGAAGAGAATTGGATTACCATGAGAACTTCCTCAGAGGAAAAAGGTAGCTTTTTTTTCCAAAGGAGGCCCATCGTTCATTATCACTTTTGTCTGGGCTTCCTCAAATACTTAGTAGATTTAGGCTGCAGCCATAAGGAGTAAATCTCACCCAGAACCTAGGTCTTTCTTTTGGGGAGACATACCTAGGATGGCACTGACAGGCATTTTTTTTCTTCAAACACTCAGCCTTGCCAGAGAGCCCAAATGATAGGTACCCTCACAGCTACTTCATCTGCATGAAGATAGCCTACTGGGGTAGAAGTAGAAAAAGAAGAGTCTGAACAGGTAACCGGAAATGCTTCAGTAGTAAGTAATAATAATATCACCCAGTTGACAATTCTGTTATTTCAAAGTCATCCTTCAGAAGAGCTCCGAGAACCTCTTTTAAGTGATGGTAGAAACAAGGGTTTCCTGTCATGATGGGTCAGTGGGTGCTTAGGACAGCTCTTTTGGTTTGAGCTTAATATTCTCTAGATGAGTCTTCCTTTCCTTTGGCATCCTTCAGGTAGAAATATTCAGAGCTGTCATTCTACCATATCTGAAAAGCACTGTAGACTATAGCAATCTTCCACATGGACATACATATTCACTAGTAGAAGTCCGTCTCCTTACAAATGTTTCCCTTTAGACATACCAGATATATGCATCTGACAAAGATTATGTCAGAAATAATTATTCATTGAAAATGTTTATAAGCCGCTTTTCAGGGCAAAGCTTCACAATGTGGCATACACAATGGAAAGTTGGAGGATTCTCTGTCAGTGTTTTTTGAGCATGGCTGGCTGCAGGATTCTGGGAGTTGAAGTCCACACATCTTAAAGCTGCCAAGTTTAAAAAACACTGTTCTATGTGATACTTCAGGGAAGTGTACTGTTACTAAAGGAAATTGTTGTGAATGACAGAAACTACCGTCCGGGGTTATGAACAGGTTGCTGGAGAGGCTAACAGAAACAAGGTAGAAGGAATTATGTAACTGGATTTGCCGAAGAAGGCCCTACCTCACACGATTCAGTGAACGCGTTAAGCCTAGTAACAAACTGATAACCAGTTGTTCTGGTCCCAACGTGGCACAGATTTCCAAATTATCTTCACAAGCAGCCCCACATAAAGCAAATTGCAATATTCCATTTTGGAGACAACTACTTATGATGTCCTACCTTCCAATGCATCTGTATTTCTGCTGTCAAGAGTTTGAAGATGATGCAGTGCTTCTCTCTCTCTCTCTCTCTCTCTCTCTCTGTAATTGTCATATTCTGGAAACTGAAAAGTCACATGACTGCAGTTGATAAATTAAATCTTTGAATTTGTCCAAACCAAAGGGACTTCTGGAGAAAGAACCAGATGCTGCCATGTGAATTAGTAGCTGCCACTTTGGATAAAGTTGAAATGTATTGATTTATCCTGATAGGACATAATCAGTTTGGTGATCATGGATTGTTTTTAACAATTGCTCAGGGAGAATTGCACAGGAAGAAAGCAGCAGAAACAATTATCAAGCCCTCTCACCTCTCTACTTTTCTGCTATATTCCACTGATAGATGGAATCCTCTCTGAGCTCCCTTTGTGTATAAGCGGGCCAAGCATGGTGGTTGACCCCATTTATTCCTTTCCACCAGAGAAAAATAAATCCTTGAATCTTTCGGAGGTGATGCAAAGCTTTTCAAAGTCTGAAGGTTTAGCTTGATGCCTTTTCAATTTGTAGGCTTCTATTTTCCTCCCCTCTCTTAAATCTTCACTGAAAATATCATCTTTGTGAAACATTCTAAAATACAGATTTTTTTTACAGTGTAATATAGTAATTTTATTAAAAATTACAATTTGCAATAAAAACATACAAGCTCAAAACATGAAAGAATAAAAAGAAACAATAGAAGGTGCAGAAGAGGGGAAAAAAGAAAAATAAGAATATAGTAAAGAAAGTAATATATAAAGAAGTGACTTTCCCCTTCATGAAAATATAAAATTAACAATTTTAGTAAATTATCACCTTTTAAAATACAACAAATGGTCTCTTCCTCCCATATCCCATCTCTTATTTATAAACAAATACAACCCTCATCATTTCAGTGCTGATATCAGCAAAAGTCTATTAAGGGGTTACCAGAGATAACAACATATCTATTTTAACTTTGCTTAAATAAACCCATTTTATATTTCTTCCTTTTAGTTCTAACAATCTTGGTCTTCAGTCCTTCAAACTGATGTCCTAGAAATTGCTTGTGAGACATTTCACATCTCATCAGGTGGGCTCTTCCTTCCTCTTAACCACCTGGTTTTGAGTCTGTGCAGATTATTAGTCCATGTTGCTTTGGACTGCTCATTATGAAGTTTCAAATAGAGAGCTTTGCAAAGGTTTCTTGTTTAAAGAAAGAAAGTGGGAACTGATGTTGTAATTTGGAGCTGTGCACTTTCTGCATCTGAGTGACTGTGCTTGTATTCCATTCCTTCCAGGCATTTGACTGGCACTTGGATTCAGCCTCTACAGAGACAGAGATGTCAGTCGGTTACTCAGTTTTCTCAGGCCAAGATGGGTCCCCAGAGCCCCCAGATACATACACCATCTCTAAAGCTTTGGGTGGAGACCTTCCAAAGGGGAGGTGTGTGTAAGCGCATCCTTGAGTTAGTTTTGACTCCTGGCAACTGCTTGGACACATGCATGCAGTTTTATTAGCAATAGTTTAGGAAATGCCTTCTTCTTAGAGCTAAGAGCGAGTGACTGGCCCAAGGTCACCCAGCTGATTTTGCCTCTTAAGGCAGGACTAGAATTCCTGGTCTCCTGGTTCCTATCCTGATGCCTTCACCACTTTGACAACCATTTTCAGGAGCAGCAGAATGAACTGCTCCTGCAGCTGTGGTAGTCATCTGAGCCAGAGTCAAATTCCCATGCTCAATTGATCCCTGGAAGTGCAGAGATGGGGACGGGAAGGAGAAGGAAATCACAAGCAGAGCCCTGGCGGGGTCAAACCAAAGTCTGGGGCTGCTGCATCCTGTTTCTCACCGTGGCCAGCAGGCCTTTGTGAAGCCCAAAGGGCAACAATAACTCTTCTATGCTTAGCAACAGGTATCCAGAGGTGTCTTGCTGTCTCTCTGATAAACAGTCCTCAGAGCTCATAGCCAGCAACAGCTGAATTACATCTCCTAAAGCTCTTTACACTAGCCATCTCTACAGCGGGAGGCAACAGATCCCACACTTTCATTAGCTTAGGTGTAAAGCTGTTTTTCCAATGGCCTGAATCATCCACCATTCATCTTTGTGGGGTAAAGTGGTATTATGATAATAACAATTACCCTCTTAGTCATCTTCTCCGTACTACATGTTCCCTCCCTTCTTATTTGCCTTTTTAAACATTATCTAGAGCAGGGGGTCCCCATCCCCCTGGGCTGCAGCCCACTACTGGGCCGTGAGCCGTTCAGAACCGGGCCACAGAAGCAGTGGGCAAGGTTGCCCATCCCCACCTGTGTGAGCAGTGGATGAATGCCTCCATATGTGAGCAGCAGGTGAGTGTGTGCACTCCATTTGCGTGAGCAACAGACAAGCGTGCCCGCTGCTTGTACAAACGGAGCTGCGTGCGCTTGCCAGCCACTCATGGCGGAACAATCCTCTTCTCTCCCCCCACCCCCAGCCTCCCACCAGTCCGCAAAAAGGTTGGGGAACTCTGAGCTAGAGTAAAATACTGTAGGGGAGATACTGTTTTTGAAGTGCAGTGAGCAGAACTTCGAGAGTGGTCCCACCATAGACTAGGAGTCAGTGGTGAAATCCATTTTTTTTTACTACCGGTTCTGTGGGCGTGGCGTGGTGGGCGTGTCAGGGGAAGGATATTACAAAATCTCCATTCCCACCCCACTCGGGCCAGCCAGAAGTGGTATTTGCCGGTTCTCCGAACTACTCAAAATTTCTGCTACTGGTTCTCCAGAACCTGTCAGAACCTGCTGGATTTCACCCCTGCTAGGGGAGTCAGTTTTAAGGTTGATCTCTCCCCTAAGGACCCACCTATGTTGTAGGTGGCACAGAATGCTTTCTGCTGCGTCCTGTTGTCCCTATTTTCATCAAATGAGATGAATGAGAGAGAAGCCAAAGAGCCATCTCTCGGGTGGGGCCCTTCTCGTCTCAGGTATTCATCATTTAGGGAAGGCAGACGCTGCAGGCCAAAAGATTCTTAGGGCTTGGCAAGGAAGAAAGTAGAACTTTATTTGACTAGGAAACGGGGAAAGAGACAGAACTGGTGGAACAGGAATAGGGGGACACCATTTTGCTCAGATGAACGGGTAGTCCTTGATTTACGACCGGTTGGTCAGCAAATGTTAAAAATTACAATGGACCCCCTCAAAAGGTTCTTATGAGCCAGATACAAATTTCCAGTGGCTGGGACCCCTGCAGTTACGTGATTGCATTTTTGATGCTGGGCAACCAGATCGCATTTATTGCCATTTGCAGCATTATCAATATTTTATGACAATACTTTTGCTGGAAACTGGCATTTTCTTCCGGTTTCCAGCCAAAAAAAAAAAAACTTCCATTGGGGACAATGTGTTCGCAACCCTGTTTGCTTAATAACCATTGCAAATAAATAAATAAATAAATAAAATAAAATAAAATAAAATAAAATAAAATAAAATAAAATAAATAAAATAAAATAAAATAAAATAAAATAAAATAATAAAATAAAATAAAATAAAATCGGTCACATCACACGATGACCTACTTAATGACCAGCATACCTTACAAGTGTAATTACAGGTTCAATCAGAAGTCGAGGACTACCTGTTATGGAGTCAAGGAAGACGGTTGAGACAAGCTCTGCCTTCCAGGGTTTCTGTGGTCGTTGGGAAGAGAGTTACGTGCTTGTCGTACTCTCTTGGTTACGTAGTCCCAACTTCCTTCTTTTACAGCAGGGGTCCTCAAACTTGGCAACTTTAAGACTTGTGGACTTCAACTCCCAGCTATGCTGGCTGGAGAATTCTGGGAGTTGAAGTCCACAAGTCTTAAAGTTGCCAAGTTTGAAGACCTCTGTTTTACAGCATTAGCAGCATGTGGAATGAACATGTAGAGTAGTATGCCTTTTGGATGGAAGCAACAATGAGGAGCAACAATGACATTCCCAGAGGGCTGTGATTTTGGAAACAGAATTCCATCACAAGGCCCTGCTTTGAATAAAATGTGCAAATGCTAATGGCGGACGGATCACCTTCAAGGGTCTCGCTCTGCATTTCCTTCTTCTGGTTTTCTCTTTTTCTCTTCCTCCTGGCTTGATCTGGACAATTCTTCCAGCAGAGGATGCTTTAAATAGAAGACAAATCCTCTGCAAACTGGGACGTGTGGGCACTTTTTCCCCCTGGACAGGTCCAAGCGGATTTTCCCCCCCTGTAAATACCTCCTTTCGCTCTTCCCCCTCAGACATCCAAAACTTTAATCAACGAGATAAATAAACATTTTAAGATAGCAATGTTCTATGGCTGTGGTGTCAATTTAGTGAGGCGCTAAGCGGGTGGGAGGTGTGGGGGGGGAATGTCTGACTGCCTTGTAGCAAGTCAGAAATGCCATAACGTTCTTGCAATTAAAGGGCAAGATAACAACGACAAAAGCTACTTCCTTCCATTATTGATGAGTCTACAATTACTTCTGTTTCAGCGGGAGAACTGAGGGGAGGGGGACAGCTTGGAAAAATTAGGGCAATGTCTTACGCTAAATGAAGCATTGGCGCCCTCTAGTGAGCCCTGGAAGAAACGACCCTCAAATGCATTCCATGACGGAAAGCTAATTTTCAGCAGAGCACATAAGATGGGCATCAGTTTTGCATTTAAGGAATTGCAGAATAACAGAGTTGGAAGGGACCTTGGAGGTCTTCTAGTCCAACCCCCCTGCTCAAGCAGAAGATCCTATACCGTTCTCGACAAATGGCTGTCCAATCTCTTCTTAAAAGAATTATTATTATTATTATTATTATTATTATTATTATTATTATTATTATTATTATTATTATTATTTATTATTTGACTTTAAGTTTCCCCTGCAGTCGAACTACCACAGACTCGGGATAAACAACATGGGGCAAAAACAGTACTCTTCCTGCATCTTACAAAGTAACACATTTATTAAAATTTACTTCATTAAAGGAAAATTCTGGGTGGTTTTTTTTTGTTTGTTTTGTTTTACAGCTATATGTTTAATTTCAAACATGGATGACTTTTGCTTTGTCTGCTAGCTTTGTACAAAAAAGAAATGTGGCTTTCTAAACCAAAAGAAATTGGCAGCGTCCCTCTGTAAACAATTCAGAGGATACAAAGTTCTACACAGAACCTGTGAGCTATTCCAGTCAAACCAATTGAACAGGGTACAGCTTTTCAAATCCATAACCTGCGTTAAAAGCAGACAAGATAAGCATCCTCAGTAACAATCTAAATGAAAATTAAAAACCATAAATCACAAGATAACCATAAATAAACTTGGATTCTAAGCACTGAACCCTGCCCTTCCAAAACCTCAGCTTTATTGTTCAGAGGAATTGTTATAAGCTACAATATTTTGGCTTTGAGCTCCACAAATGGGCACAGAATGCTGATTGGCCCTTTGAACAATAGCAATAGCACTTAGACTTATATACCGCTTCATAGTGCTTTACAGCCCTCTCTAAGCGGTTTACAGAGTCAGCATATTGGCCCCAACAATCTGGGTCCTCATTTTACCCACCTCAGAAGGATGGAAGGCTGAGTCAACCTTGAGCCTGGTGAGATTCGAACTGCCAAACTGCTGGCAGCCGGTGATCAGCAGAAGTAGCCTGCAGTACTGCACTCTAACCACTGCGCCACCGCGGCTCAGTGATACTTATTCAAGATGCCATATGGAACCATTGCCAATGATTTCTTTTCCACCTTCTAAGTCTGTGTCTCGTATGCAGTTTGCTAGGGAACCATGATGCCCTCATAACTGAGGCTGCCCACCTTCACCATGTTGTTACGTTGTGCTATGTTAGCCTCATTTCTCAGGCCTGTTGAGTTGCAACCTTATACAGGTAACCCTCGGCTTACAACAGTTTGTTTAGTGATCGTTCGAAATTACAACATTACTGAAAAAAGTGACTTATGACCGTTTTTCATATTTACAACCATTATAGTATCCCCATGGTCATGGGATCAAAATTAAGATGCTAGGCAACTACTCATATTTACGATGGTTGCAGAGTCCCTGAGTCATGTGTTCACCTTTTGCAACCTTCCGACAAGCAAAGTCAATGGGGAAGCCAGGTTCCCTTAACAACCGTGTTACTAATTTAACAAGTGCAGTGATTCTGTACTTGGGGCAAGGAAGGTCGTAAAATGGAGCAAAACTGACTCAACAAATGTCCCCACTTAGCAACATAAATTTTGGGCTCAATTGCGATCGTAAGCCGAGGGCTACCTGTATTCTCAATGTATTAATTTATTTATTCAATTTGTATGGGTGCTCATCTCATCTATGCAACTCAACTCTGGTCAGTTCTAAGATGCTTTCTCAAAATGACATTTCCGGCTTGAGCTCAGATTTTATTGATCGGACCTTGATTGTCTGGGCTGCGGCTCTTCTTCCTGTCTCTCAAGGTTATTGTCACAGCCTGTTATATCAACACACAAACATACCTAATCTTTGAAACAAAAGTAACAACGATAAGCAGCAGAATCCATCCTTACATTTTAGTTCATTTATTAGCTATCCGTTCCACCTTTATTACTTTATAAATAACTGAAGGCAGTGAACATACGTAATACTCCTTCCTCCTCCTATTTTGCCCACAACAACAACAACAACCCTGTGAGGTGATTGACTCAAAGTCACCCAGTTGCCTTCATGCCTAAAGTGGGACTAGAACTCACAGTCTTCCAATTTTTAGCCTGGTACTTTAACCACTAGACTAGGTGTGGGCAACTAGGGCAACTTTATGACCTGTGGACTTCAACTCCCAGACTTCTTGGCCATAGTTTTCCACTCCCACACTAGACCAGATTAGCTGAACACCAACTCAACACAATTACTGTAAGATCTCCTCACCATTCCTGGACCGCCAAGCATGGTGGCAGAGCCATATTCTTCACGACCTTCATAAAGACCAGATTGGAGCCAATCTATGTTCCAGTGAGATATGATATTCCAAGGGGTAGGCACCGCTGCAGAAAAAAATCTCTTTTCCCAGGTCCTGCCAGATGAAAGTCACAGATGGGACCTGTGCCATGCTTCTCCTACCAGGAGATAGTATATCTCCTCTTCAATCCAACAATGTCAGTTCACAGCTTCAAGGAACGTGAAAATCTCTTTTAACACTTTCCCGCCCATTCTCTTGTAAGTGTGGTCAGTGGCCTATTGTGAATGTGACTGGATGCTTTTTGGAGAATGTTGGGCACATACTTTCCTAATCACTGGTCAATCTTTATCCAGTCTTTTTCTCCTGGGATTTACCTTCTCCAATCAGTGGTTTGTTTCTTAAAGTCCTTTCCTATTCATCACCCCCCTCCCCATTTGGACAATCAATCTCAATGGGCTTTCAATCAGATATTGGAGAAGCAAGCAGACTGCCATACTTTATTCTGGAAACAGAGGGCTATATTTGGGCAACTCTTTATTCCCACAATTCTAAAATTGGTATCCGTAGGCAGGTGCAGTAGCCTTGATTGTTTTTCTTCATTGAGAGAATTCTGACAATAATGAAGGACATCAAACTTGGGCACTTCTTATTTCCCAGTTCTGCTGCATTCGTCACTTTCAATCATCCCTCTCCCCCATTGAAATCAGAGACCTTTCCTGGCAACTGGGCGTTTCAGTTCTCTGATTTTTACAGGACCCAAACCAGGGGTTCGCTGCCGGTTCGCTTCCTCCTGCGCCACGTGGCCATGCGCATGCATGCGCAGTGGCAAAAATTCGCAAAAAAAGTAAAAAAAAAAGTCAAAAACAAGATGCCGGTGCATGCGCAGTGCCAGGGACTCGGCTTCTGCGCATGCGCAGGAAAAAAAATAGTAAAAAATTCCCCAAAAAAAATCCAAAAAAAAGATGGCGGTGTCCATGGACCAGCAGCGACAACCGGATCCGTGACATCACCAGCAGTTTGCTACCGGTTCTATAGAATCGGTGCGAATCGGGAGGAACCCACCTCTGACCCAAACACAATTTGCATGATTTTGCAAAGCCTTCTCCCATCTCTTTTGCCCTGACTCTGCTCTGATGTCTCCTGCTATGTCTTAATTATAGCATCTGAATTAAAACTCGTTTGACAACATTCAATATTTTAAACAACTGAAAATAGCCATATGTTTACATTGGGGAATCATCTTCCCTTATATTTCCCTTTGCATCGTTTTGAACTTTGGAGATTCCCCAAAGTGTGGAGGAGGTGAGCTACAAAGTCCTAAATTACATTTTGATTCCTTTCTGTCTAGCTTCTGTTTAACTTCCCAAAGACAAGGACAGGGACCATCCAAGACAGGGAAGGTAAATTCAATTTTGTCTCCTGCAAACAACAGATGTCCCCAAGTTCACCAGCCAAGACCAGGTTTCCTATCCCTTCTTTCCAGATACATTTCTAACCAGGACTTTGGGTGAAGGAAAAAGCTGATGGATACCTCATGAGATTAACACCAAGACAGCCCATTTACTTTGGCCTGAGGTTTTATTTGAGATGCCACCTTGCTCAGTTTGTTCAAGCTACCAGCTTTCCCCAGTTTGTTCAAGCTATCAGCAAACTTGCATTCCAAGTGTCTTTTGGAAGAATTAGCAGGGTTAAAATGGACCAACTTTGGCTCAGTATTTTTAAGGGAAGAGACTAATTCGCATTTCCTGAGTGACTCCCTCCAGATCAGAAGGTAGGAGCCCTTGTTATGGGCACAGGAGTGCGCTTGACCGCATTTCAAACAGGGAAGCCTTATGCAAATAGCTTTTACCTGGAAAATGGGAGCATGGCTGCACCTCTCCTTTGGAATAACATTCCCCCATAGATCTAGTTGTCCCCCAACTTGACCTTACAGGTAGTCCTTGACTAATGACCAGAATCGGGACCAGAATTTTCATTGCTAAGTGAGGTGGTTGCTAAGTGAGCCGTGCCTGAATTTACAATCTTTTTGCCATGGTTGTTAAGCGAATCACTGCACTTGTTAAATGAATCATGCAGTCATTAAGTGAATTCAACTTCAACCATTGGTAGGTCACAAATGGTGATCACATGACCTCAGAATGCTCTTTCCAGCTGCTGTCATGAGCCATAGTGGCGCAGTGGTTAGAATGCAGCATTGCAGGCTAATTCTGGCAACTGCCAGCAGTTCGATCCTGACTGGCTCAAAGTTGACTCAGCCTTCCATCCTTCCGAGGTGGGTAAAATGAGGACCCAGATTGTTGGGGGCAATATGCTAACTCTGTAAACCGCTTAGAGAGGGCTGTAAAGCACTATGAAGCAGTATATAAGTCTAATTGCTACTACTATTTTTTGGTGGTGCTGCTTCTGACATTTTTTTTTTTTTAGTGAAATGCCAAGAAAACCTACCTGGTAGTTGGTGCAGAAAAAGTACACAGTAAAATAAATTAATTAAAATTAATCCCAGTGTTGGGACCAATACAGGCAGTTGCTAAGAGTCAACACTGACTCAAAGGCACCCCAGAAATATATACAAGCAACCAAGTTGATCATCCAAAACAACATTAGTATTTACATATTAATGGAA
>QLTV01002537.1:477222-492177 GCA_003457575.1 Thermophis baileyi | reverse complement strand
AATGTTCTTTTTCACATAATTAATTTCTGCTTTAATGTTTTACAACATAATCTGTACACAGAAGGATGCATCATTGATGAGACGTTTGAATATTTTTTTTTTCATCATAAAAAAAAAAAATAAACAATATTTTTTTTTCTTTTTTAAATTTTTCCAATTTTTTGAAAAAAAAAAAACAAAAAAGCCTTCAGGAAAAAAACGGGAAAAAAACGGTTTTTTTCCTAATTTTTCCAGTTTTTTTCTGGGCCTTCACATCTCAAGTTCTGACCCCCTTTTGGGGGGGGGTTGTAATGTCATGACATATTTTGAAAAGTGTTGGGGTTCTGTTTTGATGTCACAACACTCCTTTCATCAATCCAAACTTCACTGTGGATTGCTGTATTTGAAATGGCAGATGGAACCAAGTCACTATCTAAACTGGTCCAAAAGCAATAATAATAATAAATAAAATGTGTATACCGCCCTACTCTCAATGATTCTGGGCAACTCACAACAATCAAAGAAAGAAATTGCAACAAAATCAATAAAACTTGATTTCAAGTGAAATGGCAGGTGGAAGACACACTGTGTGGAACCAAGTCACTGTCTGAAACCGATCAAAAAGCAATCAGCTCTCCTACAAAACCAGGTTTTCCTCTCTGTTTAAAAAGCCAAAACTTAACTTTGTTTCTTTGCTTCTTTTGTCGACAAAGATCTATCCTAACCATTTAGAATGCCAACCCGTGAGAATTCTTCCTTTTCCCTTGTTTACAATTTACCTGTCCTTCGCACCGGTTTCCAGCCAAAGATGACACATATGACTGGGAAAAAAAGGGCAGGTTGACACCAGACAACAGAACGTCCAAACAGAGATTGTGATGCCAGGGCAAGCTGATCCACCACATTGGAACAATTGAAGAAGAAAAACAACCAAGTCATTTTCCTATGTGTTGGAAATGCCCCTAAAATCTCTCCCCATAGTACGGGGTGAAGGCACCCAAGAGGGGGTTTGCATTTTGCCATCCATTGAAAAAGATGATGCCACCCACCCACCCCTTGATCTAGAACAGAGATCGGCAAACCTCTGGTGCCTTGAAGGCCACACGGAATGAGTCAAAATAACAATATATTCTGCCACATCATGCCTGTAGGCCTGCTAGGGGTATTTACAATACTTTGGGATGTTTTTCCCCCTATGTTTTCAAATATTAGATTTGTGCTATGTAGGTTTGGGTTTTTTTTGTTTTGTTTTGTAGTTTTCAAGTTTTTCCTGTCTCAAAAGTTGAGAAACTGTACCACCCAATTATTAACATTTACGATAGAGATGATTCTGGAGGCTACATAAAAACTTGTGTTGTTGTTTTTCCACCTAGATTTAAGATGAGGTCATGCTGGAGGGAAGAAGTTTCATCTGCTGTTTTGGATTTTTTAAAAAAAAGACCTGGGGCAGATTTTTACATCCCTTGTGAAATAGCCGTGAGACTCTTCTTTCCAGCAAATTTGTATTTTTAATAGGGCTTTTCTCCCAGCATGGAAAAACACAAATTGGGAGAAAAATCCAACTTTTAAAACTATGCTTACTATACTGCAGGCAGGCTGGCAGGAACATCTACGTGTCCAGATATATTTTGAGGCTCGGTTGGTTCTGTTGTATTGTTTCGATTGTGTTTTCTGCTCTTGCTCTCATCTTTCTATCCCTTCACTTACATTTTGCTCTTCTAACCTGGCTGTGAGGTAGAGGAAAAGAGGAAAGAACATGTTTTTCTGCTCTGTCCTCTCCTTCCACTTGCCAAACAGTGGCCTCTTTGATCTTGTTGACAGTGTAAATGGGACCAGAGTCCCAGACAAACAGTCTGTGATATGACGTGTGAGTGCCTGACCTGGGAGGACTTGCTGACCATCAGCACTCCAGCCACAACGGTTGTGTACCCCACTTGACTAACTATCCACACAAACAAGCCCCGTCGTGATGACTTTGTGAATTTCATGAAGGCATCTTGACCAGTGTGTAATAAGACTGCTGGAGTAAACCATTGGCCTGATCCATGGGTGAAATTCAAAATTTTTCCCTACCGGTTCTGTGGGCGTGGCTTGGTGGGTGTGGCGTGGCTTGGTGGGCGTGGCGTGGTGGGCATGGCAGGGGAAGGATACTGCAAAATCCCCATTCCCTCCCCACTCCTGTGGGAAGGATATTGCAAAATCGCCATTCCCACCCCACTCTGGGACCAGCCAGAGGTGATAGTTGCCGGTTCTCCGAACTACTCAAAATTTCCGCTACTGGTTTTCCAGAACCTGTCAGAACCTGCTGAATTTCACCCCTGGCCTGATCCACTAACGTTCTTACTAAAATCCACAGAAGAAAGAATACAGAATAACAGAGTTGGAAGGGAGCTTGGAGGTCTTTTAGTCCAACTCCCTACTCCAGCAGGAGACCCTATACCATTATGGACAAATAGCTGTCCAATCTCTTCTTTAAAACCTTCAGCACTGGAGCACCCACAACTTCTGAAGGCAAGCTGTTAAGCTGGTTAATTGTTCTCACTGTTGGAAAATTTCTCCTTAGTTCTAGGTTGCTTCTCTCCTTGATTAGTTTCCATCCATTGCTTCTTGTCTTTCCCTCAGGTGCTATGGAAAATAGATTGACCCCCCTCTTCTCTGTGACAGCCATTGAAATATTGGAAGACCCCCACTATCAAGTCACTCCTAGTCCTTCTCTTCATTAGAGTAGCCTTTCCGAGTTCCTATTGGTTTAGCCTTCAGTCCCCTAATCATCTTTGTTCATCTTCTTTGCACTCTTTCTAGAATTTCCAAATGTATCAGTCTGGACTCATGCCACTAATTTTATGACATTAATTTTATTTTAGGGGGTTGTTCTTGTTGATATTCTGATCGTTGATCTTCATAAAACAATTGATCTAACTTGGATTTCAGCTGAGGGATAGAGCAGGGTTAGTATCTGTCAGGCCTTTGCATATAATACCCTTCTCACAATCTTGGGGAAAACTGCTTGTCAGACCCATCTGGGAAAAAATTCCCAACTGGAAGGGTGGATCTTTTAGAGTAGGGGTATCAAACTTGCGGCCCGTGGGCTGGATGCGTCACGCGCAGGCCATGTCCACCCCCGGTTTAGCAAAGGGGGAAAAAGTCGTGATATGTCACGTGACGACAATGTGATGTCACGAGTTTGAAACCCCTGTTTTAGAGGGTTCTGCTCTAGTTGTTACCTTAAAGGCGCATTAAGATCTCTTGAGAAAATGGTAGAGAACCATTTTAATACAACTGGTGGCTAATACAACCAGTCAGGATGCTTTAGAGCAGCGTTTCCTAACCTTGGCAACTTTTAAGATGTTCCAACTTTCAACTCCCAGAATTCTATGACTGACCAGGGAATTCTGGAAGTTGAAATCTAGATATTGTAAAAGTTGCCAAAGTTAGGAAACTCTGCTTTAGAGAGATCCTGGTCTACCAGTTTCTCCACTGATTTGATTCTACTGCTGCCTCTCTTGGCATTATCAGTTCAGCTGCACAAACCAAAAAACGTGAGAAGTGCAGAAGAATCAAGGACTGCCAGCTGTCTGCCAGAGCTTCATTCCCACAATTACCCCTATCCCCACACCAAATGCCACACATTGCGTGAACAACCAGACTTAGGTCAGAAGGTGGAAAATGCTATTTCCACTTCAGATCAGAAAAATTTCAGTTGGCCTCAGTTGTGGGCTGGTGATGAGAAGAAAACTATATATATCATGAAGATGCATCCTGAAAGAATGGTTAGTGAGGCATCTCCAGGCTAAAATTATGTAGATGTGCCCCAGAGGTGGGTTCCTACCGGTTCGGACCGGCTCTATGCAGAACTGTTAGTAACGTGGCGGCCTGGGTCGCTAGAACTGGCAGTGACCCAGGCCTGCCATGCCCCCGAGCCGGTTCTCTCGGTGGCACTGTAGGCGGCGCCATCTTGTTTTTTGCTTCTGCGCATGAGCAGAAGCTGTTTTTTTGTACTGCGCATGTGCACATGTGCGCACCTGCGACCTGCCCGTGCGGTGCGCAACGCGCGCATGCGGCGCGTCCCTGAGGAAACCGGCAGTAAGAAGATCCGGAGCCCACCCCTGATGTGCCCTCAGAAATAGCCACTTTTAAACAGAAGGAAAGGAGTTTTGCAGCACTAGCTGCAACAGAGCACTGGTCCTTAAGCCATATTGGTCAAGTATTTTCTACACGGCCTGGCTGATGCTTTCTGTGACACCTCAGTCCCCCTGCTCAGGATTAAATTTGGACTTGCTGCACCCCACTATGAATCTTTTGCAAACTGGTTGCAACTGGGAATAAAATGCCAGATTAATGAACCCTTTGGCTTGATCTAGTGGCAAGATCATTCTGAATCTTAACAGCTCTGATCAAGCTCTGGATTGCTGCAGGGGCAACCTGCTCCAAAGCAGGTGCCTGGGCCAGCTGTCACGCTGGATGAGTAAGGAACCAGGCACACTGCAGGCGGAGCAGCTGCCAAAGCAAAGGAACTTTTCCTCCCATGCTTGGCCTAAGTTGCAGCTGTCAGAGCCTATCTTTAGGAAGCTGGGTGTCCCCTTACAACCTCACACATGTGTGCTTCTCCTGCTTGCTAGTGACCTGCCTGCGGGCAAATTCTGCTCCTTCCTTCATATCCAGACCCTGGGTGGAAATAACGTTGGCACAGGAAGTCCTGACCCCTAAGTGCCCACTATGTACTCAACCCCATCCTGGGTACTGACAACAGTGCACAAAGCTGTTTCTGGCATGCTTTTAATCTAGTAGTTCATAAACCTTAATTATGCACATCATCACCAGAATACGACAACATCCACAAAACTCTATACTTTGATAAAAACCCTGCAACTATTTCACTGCAGCCCCCTTTCCTCCCACCTCTCCACAATACCTACACGTGAGAGGACCATCATGTATGCACTACGATTGTGACAAGCTTCAAAGGTTATTTCAACAGAGATCCGTGCGAAATCCCTTTGAAGCGGTTCTACAAAGCAGTGCAGAGCCCCTGCTTCCGAAATGAAAACGAAGGGGCTGCATAGCTCTCTCTCTCTCTCTCTCTCTCTCTCTCTCTCTCTCTCTCTCTCTCTCTCTCTCTCTCTCTCTCTCGTGTGGCACCAAGCCCTTGGCCAGCAATTCTAGAGGCCAGAAGGCAAGGCCTTTGCCCCTGCGGAAGCTTCTTTCAGCAGCTGGAACCACCAGATGGGTGAAACAGCACCACTCTATTGCAGAAATGGCCTTCTTCAGAGGTGGGTTCCTACCGGTTCTAACCGGTTCTTTAGAACCATTAGTAATTCGGTGATGACGTCACGGAGCCGGTTCCGTCGGTGTCTCCGTGGGCGCCACCATCTTGGATTTTGCTTCTGTGCATGCGCAGAAGCTAATTTTTTCTTCTGCGCATGCGCAGAAGCTATTTTTTTATTGCTGCGCGCGCGGGCACGGCACAACCCTGAGCAAACCGGCAGCAAAAGGATCCAGAACCCACCCCTGGCCTTCTTCCAGCAAGGCTCAGATGCATCATGGCCCCCTCGTACCAAAATCGAGACCAGAATTTCCGTTCTTAAGCAAGTCGGTTGTTAAGTAAGTTGTGCCGGATTGTAGCGTCTTTGCCACAGTTAAACGAATACTGCAGTTTTATTTATTTTATTTTTATTTTATTTATTTGTTTGTCAAACATGTACAAGATAGCAGGTATAGGTATAAACATAAACATGAACAAAGTAAATACAGATAGATGAGGACAATAGGACAGTAGGAAGGGACGGTAGGCACGCTGGTGCGCTTATGCACGCCCCTTACAGACCTCTTAGGAATGGGGTGAGGTCGACAGTAGACAGTTGTTAAGTGAATCATGCAGTCATTAAGTAAATCCTGCTTCCCCCCAAAAGACTTTGCTTGTTGGAAGCCAGCTGGGAAGGGTGATCACATGAGCCCAGGATATTGCCACCATCATAAAATACATGCTGATTGCCAAGTGCCTGACTTTTGTTCACATGGCCACGGGGAGGCTGTGACGGTTGTTTGAGGATCGGTCATAAATCACTTTTTTCAGTGCCAGTATAACTTTGAACGGTCACTGTGACATAATAGCAGTGTTCCAATATCTCAGGGGCTGCCGTAAAGAAGAGGGGGTCAAGCTATTCTCCAAAGCTCCTGAGGGTAGAAAAAGAAGCAATGGGTGGAAACTAATCAAGGAGAGAAGCAACTTAGAACTAAGGAGAAATTTCCTGAGAGAACAATTAATCAGTGGAACAGCTTGCCTCCAGAAGTTGTGAATGCTCCAACACTGGAAGTTTTAAAGAAGAGATTGGATAACCATTTGTCTGAAATGATATAGGGTTTCCTGCCTAGGCAGGGGGTTGGACTAGAAGACCTCCAAGGGCCAGACCTTCCAATTCTGTTATTCTATTCTATTCTATTCTATTCTATTCTATTCTATTCTATTCTATTCTATTCTATTCTATTCTATTCTATTCTATTCTATTCTATTCTAATCTAATCTAATCTAATCTAATCTAATCTAATCTAATCTGTCTGATCTCAAAATAAGCTAAGCCAGCAGTCCTCAATGTTTCTGGCACCAGGGACTAGTTTCATGGAAGACAATTTTTCTACAAACTGTCGGGGGGAGGATGGTTTCGCATGTACCCTAAATTTCATGCATGCACAGATGAAGCTTCGCTTGCTCACCTGCTGCTTCCACGGCCCGGTGCCTAACAGGCCGTGGACCAGTACCAATCACGGCCCAGGGGTTGGGGGACCCCTGAGCTAAGCAGAGTCAGGCCTGTTTTAATACTTGGATGGGAAACCAGCAGGGGTATCAGCTGGACTGTTAGAAAAATATACTTGGCAGGAGGCAATGGCAAACCATTTCCAGACTTTGTTGTGAAGAAAAGTGCAGGACTTGGGCTCATCTTGGGGGAATCTGCTTCTGCTTTACGCATTATGACTTGGAAGAGTGGGGTATGCAGACGGGCATAGTGGAGAAGGAGAACCGATAAGGTTAGCAAAGGCAGCATCGGAAACTGTGGGTGAAGATAGGTGAAATTGGAGTTACAGTGTGCCAGAGCTGCTTGGGTATCTGTCTCGGGAATTTCAGAATACACATCTGTTCATATTATATCAAAAATGTGCAAAGATGCTTGCTCAGAAATAAACACAACTGATGCCGGGGGGCACTTATTCCTCAATCAAGGCGCAGAGCTTTGCAGCTTATTTTCCCAAGAATCTTTCATTCCAAGAAACCAAATCCACCTGGGCTGCCTCTAGTCTAGACCATCATTTCCCAACCTTGAGAGGTTTAAGCCTGTGTGGACTTCAACTCCCAGAATTCCCCAGCCAGCTTAAAGCTTCCACGGTGGAGGAATGCTGCCATTCCATTGCTCAGTAAAGTTGGGACAAATTAATACCAAGCTGCTCTTCTTCAACATCCTCCGGCTCAGCAAACTGAAGTTGCAAACAGAGAAAAACACAAAGCCTAAGGCAAGGAATAATTCAGGCAGCGTCCAAGTCTGCATTGACCCAATTCAGGGCACCACTTCCATGTGTTCTCTGTTCCTTATCAACAAAATCCAGCCTCTATCCCAGCTGCAACCTTGGTAACCTCTCCTTGGTATTTCAGCGGCATTGGGTGTCTTCTACTTCTTGTTATTTAATCCAACAAGAGGAGGGGGGCAGGGCACGGTGCTAGGTTGCCTGTGAATGCACTGGATAGGGGCAGCCAGTCGGAAGGGAGGGAGCAACGTCTCCTGCTGCTTACTTCCCCCTTCCCAGCCCCCCCCCCGGCCCTATTTTTAGCTGCAGGACTTTATGATCCTCATCCATTCCACCTTGTTCTCTCCATTTCAGATATAATCCAGGAGCCGTCCAGCTCTGCATTCTTTGGATGCAAAAAAACTAAGGCTGGAATGCTGAGGCTATCCCAGCAGAACGTCCAGCGGGAAGGGCCTTTCTGAGTCAGGGATGGGGAAAAAAAGGGACCTGGGTTTTCCTCCAGAAAGGGGAGTTAACCCCTTTCCCCTGCAAAGCAATCAAGCTGGACCACTGAAGACAAGAGAGGGAACATGCTGCTTACAAACAGAAGGTGAACTCCATCTAAGGCAGGGGTGTCGAACTCAATTTCATTGAGGGCCGCATCAGGGTTGTGTTTGACCTCAGGGGGCCCGAGTGGGCGTGGCTGGGGTAGGCGTGGCCAACTCAACGTCACTCGTATCGGGGGTGCCTGTGGCGGCCCAAGGGCTCTGCCAGCGAAAACGGGCTGGCGAGCTCCGTTTTCAGCTGCGACGGCTTCCTGCAACCCTCTGCCAGTGAAAACGGAGCTCAGGAGGGCCTGGCAGAGGGTTGCAGGAGGCCATCGCAGCCAAAAACAGAGCTCGCCAGCCCGTTTTCGCAGGCAGAGGCACCGCGGGCCGGTCCTTTATTGTTTCCAGGGCGGCCCCACGGGCCAGATCTCAGCACCCCGCAGTCCGGATCCGGCCCCCGGGCCTTGAGTTTCATAGCCCTGGTCTAAGGAAACGGCTTCCATTTGTCATCTAAGAATCCCAGTCCACTGGGCCATGTTTATTAGTCTTTCCAGAAATAGACTCTTGCACAATAAGGACTAAAAAAAAAATTTAAAAATCCCTTTTCACATCATAAACGGTCTGTGTCTTCCTCAGTCTTGGGCCCTCTACCAGAGGCCTGGAAGCTTGATGGTTCTGCGCAGTATCTTTGTTCTTCCTAGCACTGCACTCTTCTGAACAGGGAGCTGTGAGGTTGTTCCTGGGATCCGTTGGCGGCGCCATTTTCCCAGCTCAGGAGTCACAGCCTTGAATGCTTGAATGCTCCTACTACCACTGGGGCCACTGGGGCCTTTACTTTCCATATTCTCTCCAGTTCCTTCTTCAGGCCCTGGTACTTCTCCAGGTTTTCATACTCCTTCTTCCTGGTGTTGCTGTCACTTGCACCACTACATCTATCACCATTGCTGTCTCCTGCTCTTTGTCCACTACCACCATGTTTGGTTGATTGTCCATCTGGATCTGGATAGCCCCACAGGATCTTAACCCTCTTATTCTCCAGGACCTTCTGTGGAATCTCCCATCTGGACTTGGGAGGGTCTAGCCCATACACTGTGTAGATGTTCCTGCACATAATGCCAGCTACTTGGTTGTGCTATTCACTGTATGCTGTTCCTGCCTACATCTTACACCTTGCCTCCATGTACAGTGCATATATTCTGAGTTTTGCAGGGGCGAAGGATTCAGCTTGCTAATATTGAAGGTGTTTGTTTCTCAATTACAGTAAAAGCAATCTAGCATTCAAGTACATTTCAACAGCTGGCCTAGTATAGGCTGCCTGTATAGGACCATCATTCAGTCCCTACAAAGCAAAAGACATTATTTGCTCCTTGGTCATATATATGCCCTCCTAGCATAATCTCCAAAGAATTACTGTTCCTTTCTGTCTTTAAAAAAAAAAAAAAGGAACAATACCTTGGTTAAACTGGTGCCTCACCACTTTTGAAGATAATGTTTTCTGAATGATCAAGTCATATTTGTTATGATAGTCAAAATTGACTCTCCCTTTCCACTCTGCAAAAGTATATTTCGAAAAACACTCACAACAGAGCACAGCAGCCAAACATTAAGAGTTTTCTGTCCTGCAACATTCCCGTTTCGATATCATTTCACGAGAATGAAAAATGAGGATTCAAACAGCTAACAGGCAGCTGCAAATATAGAAGGCGAATGCTAAAATCACTGGCTTTTTGATCAACCTTGCCATGCGTGATAATCACAAGCAATCTTTTATCTCAGATTCTTGGAAGATTGTCCATCCATTAGTATCTAGGTCACAAATCTGGGTCAACTTGCAGTTCTATCTATGAATGGAGAAGTATGAAGATTTGCAGTCACCATGGTTTGCATTCACAACCAGTGTGTAAACACAAAAGAAGAGCGAAAGAGGGGGAAGGCTGGCTGCCATAACCCACTTTCTCCACAAACAAGAAAGAAATTGGGAGAATGGAAGGCGATACAATCTAGATCAAGTGAGGTACTAATACCACTCTATAAAGCCTTAGTTAGACCGCACCTGGAGTATTGCATGCAGTTTTGGACACCACACTATAAAAAAGATATTGAGACTCTAGAAAAAGTGCAGAGAAGAGCAACCAGGATGATCAGGGGACTGGAGACTAAAACATACCAAGAGTGGTTGCAGGAACTGGGCATGGATAGTCTAGCAAAGAGAAGGACCAGGGGAGACATGATAGCAGTGTTCCAATATTTGAGGGGTTGCCACAGAGAGGAGGGGGTCAAGCTATTCTCCAAATCACGTGAAGGACAGACAAGGAATACTGGCTGGAAACTGATCAAGTGAGGGACTAATACCACTCTATAACGCCTTAATAAGACCACACCTAGAGTATTGCATACAGTTTTGGTCACCACACTACAAAAAAGACGTTGAGACTCTATCAAAAATGGTCTAGGGTCTCCTCCTTGAGCAGGGAGTTGGACTAGATGACCTACAAGGTCCCTTCCAACTCTGTTAATCTGATAAAAAAAAATCTGATTAGAAAATAACATTGGTCAAAGTTCACATCCTGTGTGCCGATGTCAACAGCTACATCCTATTGATTTTATTGGCTTTCAGTCACATTATTTGCATGTTTGTTAGGTCACAAAAAATCTTTTCAGATAGCCCTTTGACCTTACCCCAGATCGGGCTTTGTTGCTAAACATTGTTTTTCGTTTCATTGGTTTGTGATTAAAAGAAAGGGACTGCTGGATCTCACAAAATTCAAATGTTCCAGTGTCTGGGAGGGGAGATGCTCTATCAGTACGTACAAGACCATACTGTATATGCGTCTGTAACACGGATGCAATTGTACAAAATGTATTGTGTTTTTCCAGTTAGAAATTCAAAATGGTATACCGGTAGTCCTCGACTTATGACCACAATTGAGCCCAACATTTCTGTTGTTAGTGAGACATTTGTTAAGTGAGTTTTGCCCAGTTTTATGACCTTTCTTGCCAATGTCTTGTTAAGTGAATCACTGAAGTTGTTAAGTTAGCAATCCGGTTGTTAAGTGAATCTGGCTTCCCCCATTGACTTTGCTTGTCATAAGATCGGAAAAAGTGATCACATGATCCCAGGACACAGCAACTATCGTAAATATGAACCAGTTGCCAAGCATCTGAATTTTGATCACATGACCAGGGGGATGCTGTAAAGATTTTAACTGTGAAAAATGGTCATAAGTCACTTTATCCAGTGCCATTGTTAACTTTGAGCGGTCATTAAGTGAACTGTTGTAAGTCGAGGACTACCTGTATATGAAAATTAAATGCTACTACATTCTTGAATCCTTTCCTTCCTCGAGACATACTGAGGTTATCATTCAGACTTCCTACCCATTGTGGGTCCTTTTTATGGCTCTCCTTAAACCTTGGAATATGCTCTCTGCTGAGGACTAACATCATGAGTAGACTTCTCCAGCCAATGCTTAAGCTTTTTTCCTGTTTAAAATGCTTTGGCTATTTCTTCCCCTTATTATATTTAACCTGCTTGTTGGTTATAAAGCCAATGGGATGGCAGTCAGGAATGTTAAGGCTAACAACCCTTAGAAGTGAACTAGTTTAGGGAAATTTATATGACTGTATCTTCAGGATCTTGCTCTTTACATGCTGTAGGCTGGAAGCATCTATTTTATAAAGCCAATAGCAATAGCACTTAGACTTATATACTGCTTCATAGTGCTTTACAGCCCTCTCTAAGCAGTTTACAGAATCAGCATATTGCCCCCAACAATCTGGGTCCTCATTTTACCCACCTCGGAAGGATGGAAGGCTGAGTCAACCTTGAACCGGTGAGATTTGAACCGCCGAACTGCAGCTAGCAGTCAGCTGAAGTAGCCTGCAGTACTGCACTCTAACCACTGCGCCACCTCGGCTCTATCCCTTCTCTCAATACACCTATAGGTGGGGAAAATTCTGAATTGATCACCAAAAAGATACCGAGTACTCTTTCATTTCTGGAGCCTAGAGAACCAAGGAGAAATTTCCTGACAGTGAAAACAGTTCATCGGTGGAGCGACTTGCCTCCAGAAATTGTGGGCGCTCCATCACTGGATGTTTTTAAGAAGAGATTGGACAACCATTTGTCTGAAATGGTACAGGGTTCAACTAGAACAGTGGTTCTCAACCTTTCTAATGCCGCGACCCCCCCGCCGTCGCCGTGACCCCCCCCGCCGCCGCTCCCCGCGCAGGATGAGGTGACAAAGGGGGCGTGGCACCAGGGGAGTTCTTTAGTTCTTTTACCCTCTGCGCATGCGCAAAGCATTCTGCGCATGCGCAGAGGGTAGAAGAACCCAAATGGCGGCGTCCGGGCTACCAGCTGTCCGGTGACCCGCAGGCACGGCCGAACCGGGACCTTTTCACCTCTGCAGTGATGGTGGCACCAAAATGGCGGGCTAACGCGTGCGGCGACCCCTGTGAAATGGTCGTTCGACCCCCCAAAGGGGTCGCGACCCACAGGTTGAGAACCGCTGAACTAGAAGACCTCCAAGGTCCCTTCCAACTCTGTTATTCTGTTATTCTGCTGCTCACAATCTGGCATGGAGGCAGAAAAGTTTTTCAGTTTTTAGAAAATGGTTTTTAAGTGCAGTTTCGATTCAGATTTTGCATTGTTTCAAATAGATGTTTGCAAATTATTTTTGTTTTACTATTATTTGGGATTATCCCACACATACTCCTTGGGTAGGCTTTTGCTGATAACGTTGACTGAGTATTTATTTTATGTATTTAGTAGTAAATAAACAGAAGGCCACATAACCTCAAGGATTGATTGCGCCTGTTATCAGTTAGAAACACATAATTATTTCTGGGTCAAGTGCCGAAATAGATGGCTGCTGCGTGTTGGATCCATTTCACTGTGAGAGAATACAACTAAATGCACTTAACCGCAGAACCGTGGCAAAGTGGCAGCAGGTGAGTGGACTAATGAGCTGATGAAGAAAACGTTTCTACGTGATTAAAAATCATCGCACTGTTCGGTTTTACATTTTTCAAAACAATCCAAACACACAATTTTAGACAAAGAGGTTGCTTCCAAACCTCTTTAGCCAATAAAACAGAAAATGTGGATGTGTCAGAAGTCAACTTAATAGTTCAGCTGATACAGAGCTGGCTGTTTGCATTGGCGGTTCAAGCATTTTTGTTGCCAAAATTTAAGCCATGCTTTCTCTTAAATGCCACAGATACTATCTTCCAGCATTGCCCAGCCAACACCAAGGCAATGTAAACCTTATATCCTACTTACAGTATCTCTATATCAATTTGCACTTGAAGATGCTGTAAGTCACTTGAGATGAAATGGCCTCTCCGCGTAGATGTCTGATACAAACCGCTATAACATTATAGGTATCCCAGCATTACATTGCAAATTAAGCAAAGTATGTCATTTGAATCAGTTGAAAAATGGATACCTTTACACAATTCACATAAGTGTGCCTATGTGGCTCTAGGGGAGCTTCTATTTTCCATCTGTAAAATTCAAATAGCAGCTACAGAGATACGTCCGGATGGCATGGAATTATATGAAGACTTGCCCAGTTCTTGGAACATAGAACTTCCTGCATCCAATTGCTGTTTCCTGTTATATTATGGAAAAATGTTGAAATGTTGAAAACAGTTCATTTACTGACTGTTCAAAGTTACAATGGCACTGAAAAAAGTGACTTATAATGTTTTTCACACTTACAGTATCCCCATAGTCACATGATCAAAATTCAGAAGTTTGGCAACTGACTCATAATTATGACGGTTGCAGTGTCCTCGAGTCATGTGATCACCTTTTGCAATCTTCTGACAAGTAAGGTTAATGGGGAAGCCAAATTCACTTAACAACCATGTTACTAACTTAAGAACTGCAGTGATTCTGTTAACAACCGGGGCAAGAAAAGTCGTAAAATGGGACAAAACTCACTTAACAACTGTCTCGCTTAGCGATAGAAATTTTAGGCTCAATTGTGGTCGTAAGTAAGGGATTAAATGAATTAATTAATTAATTAATTAATTAATGAACGAATAATGCTCCCAACCCTTCATCACATGCCATTTTAACCCCTCGGCCGCCAACCTGTGACCAGTCTCAATGCTGTTTTAAAACTTCCAAATCTATCCAGATTTCAAAATGGTCTGGGAGCTTCATGATAATGTAAGTGTTCAGCTGTTCCAACTCTGAATGCAAACGTATTTGCAAATGAAACACCTTGGACCAACAACAGTTGTGAACCTATGGCAGACAGTAAGCCTCTTTTGGTGCTAGTTGTTAAGGAAAAAATCTGTAAATGGCCCCAATCAAATATTTTACCTGCCAAATGGCAATTGATTTGGACCAGGGGTCCTCAAACTACAGCCCGTGGGACGGATACGGCCTGCCGAAGCCATTAATCCAGCCCGCGCAGGACCATGAGGCTGCTCCGCCCATATTGCACCGCCCACCCTCCGGCCCCCACCCTTCGGGTGAGCACAGGACTTACCTTTGCGAGCCCCATGGGTTGGAACTGGAACTAACATTTTTGGCCTGCAGAATGCTTCTGGAGGCGGGGGAGGTGAAAAATGGGGTGCACAGATGCCTACAGAATGCTTCTGGAGGCCAAAAACGGGACACATGGAGGCCTCCCGGGGCGTCCGTGTGCCCCATTTTTTACCTCCCCCTCCTCCAAAAGATAGACAAAGAGAGAGAGAGAAAGAGAGAGAGAGAGAGAGAAAGAGAGAGACAGAGAGACAGAGAGAGACAGAGATAGACAGAGATCAATGCCTGGAATTCACTACCTGACTCTGTGGTTTCTTCCCCAAACCCCAAAAACTTTAACCTTAGACTGTCTACTGTCGACCGCACCCCATTCCTAAGAGGTCTGTAAGGGGCGTGCATAAGCGCACCAGCGTGCCTACCGTCCCTGTCCTA
>QLTV01002537.1:378875-430859 GCA_003457575.1 Thermophis baileyi | reverse complement strand
CTCTTTGATGGTTTTATTGCATTTATAGCATTTGTCATCGTTTGTAGAGGTATATTTATTTTGTGGGTGTTTGATTGTGGATTTTTTTGAGTTTTTGCTTGGCATGGTCAATAATCAAATAGTATCTGACAAATTAATTAATTAATATCAGTCTAACAAATTAATTAATCAAAGTGTGATTAGTTTATAGTACCTAACCAATCAAATAACCAATCAAATAATAATTAATTTAATTAATTAATCAATGTTTAGTTAATTAATATTACCTAACCAATCAAGTGATCAATCTAACCAATAGAAAAATATCAAATCAATAAAAATATAATATAATAATATAATCAATTTACAGTTAATTAGTGCCTGATTTATTAATTGTTCAATTGATAATCATTCAATGCTTAACTCAATTTGTTAAAGTTGTATTGAGAAATTTTGGTTAAAATACTTTTCCCATACCGGGAGTCGAACCCGGACCGCCTGGGTGAAAACCAGGAATCCTAACTGTGCTATCAGAAGGTGCAATGGGGCATTTTCTCAGACCCACATTTCTCATAGCAGGTGTTTTTGTAGGGCAAAATGGGAAGAGAGAGTGTGCCATTAGTCTCCTGAAGCATCTGAACGTCAGCAGGACTATCGGTATCAATGTATTTATTTGGGGTTTTAAAAATCCTTTATTACACGTAATCCTCGACTTATGACCACAATTGAGCCCAAAATTTCTGTTGCTAAGCAGAAATTAAGTGAGCTTTGCCCCATTTTATGACCTTTATTGCTGCAGTTGTTAAGTGAATCACTGCAGTGGTTAAATCAGTAACATGGTTGTTAAGTGAATCTGGCTTCCCCATTGATTTTGCCTGTCAGAAGGTTGCAAAAGGTGATCACACGACCCCAGGACACTGCAACCGCCATAAATACATGCCAGTTGCCAAGTGTCCGACTTTTGGTCAGGTGATCATGGAGATGCTGCAACAGTCATAAGTGTGGAAAACATAAATCACTTTTTTCAGTGCCGTTGTAACTTTGAACGGTCACTCAATGAACTGTTGAAAGTCAAGGACTACCTGTACTTTATAAGTTAACAGCCAACATACCTCACATTCGTTTCTCCCCCTATCTTCATCACAACAACACTCCTGTTAGGTGGGTTGGGCTGAGAGTGTCTGGCCCAAAACCCAGCCTGCTTTTATGCCTAAGGTGGGACTAGATCTCACAGTCTCCTGGTTTATAGGCCAGCACCTTAACCACTACACCAAACTGGCTTTTTATTTATTTATTTAAATTGAATGAGCAAGTGAATAAATGAACCCAGACTAAGAATATATTTAGTCTGCCTGGTATGTACTGTACATATAAACCTTGTAAGAATAATCTATTTTCTGGATATGTACGTGTGTTTGTGATTTCTATGCCACACTATTCCCGAAGACTTTGAGCACCTTACATCTACTAATAAAGAAAGAATTAATTCATATCTACTAATAAAGAATTAAAAACAGTGGTGTACTAAACCTGGCTCATACGGCTTGTGAAAACCTATTGTTAAAAATTTCTGGAGTTTTGTAAGCGACTGAGAGTCCTGAGCCCTAGTGCTCCAATCAGCTGTTTGGTGGGGAGTCATACAGCAAAATAGTGGCAATGGAGCTGGCCAGTTATCAAACATTTACCCCTGGTTAAAAATGAGCTTCAGCTTAATGCATCACCAAATGAGTATCTCTTCCATTACTATTACTTGTTTTTGGTTCAGAAGAAAAACCAGACATCTGTAGATGAGATTCAAAAATCATTTGAGTCCTTCTGAAATATTAAGGATTAATCGTAAGAGATTTGCAAGGAAAACTGACTATACTATGCAGGGGTGGGTGCTAACTTATCTCGCTGCCGGTTCAATTCTTCCTGCGCCGTGTGGCCATGCCGCGTGGGCGCGCGCATGCGCAGTGCCGAAAATTCGTAAAATATTCCAAAAAAATAAAATAAAATCCGAAAACAAGATGGCGGCGCATGTGCAGTGCCGGGGACTCGGCTTCTGCACATGCGCAGAAGAAGAAAAAAAAAAGCAAAAAATTCAAAAAAAAATTCAAAAAAAAATCCAAAAAAAATATGGCGGCGTCCACGGACCGGCACCGACAGAACCGGCTCCATGATGTCACCAGCGGTTTGCTACCGGTCCTACAGAACCGGTGCAAACCGGGAGGAACCCACCTCTGATACTATGTGCCATCCTCAATATCCTGGCTGAGTAAGAATTTACATTCACGTTTGATAGGAGCCACTTTGAAATAACATTGATTTAAACTGCACACGTTGCTTGATTTACAGGTCTCCTAGTAAAGGACCAGGAAGTCTCACAGGTGCTTAGCATTCCAGCCATAAATTGCTCCAATAAAATCTACTTTTATTCCTTTGCTTAGGGAAATAACTACAATTTTAAGTATCTGTTAAACGTCACCCGAGAGCATGGTCTTTGCTTGTGGCAGTAACAGATGTGTGAGTTCATATCCACTAATGTGGAATAGCAACCTGTTTTTTATTCCACCTTTTGCAATCACAAAGTTGAATGAAACAGAACAGTTTTCTCCAGTTTTAGCTGGGCCCAGTCATAGCCTCTAATGTCACCTGGTGATTAGCAGTGATTTGTAGCATCTTATACAGCTTCTCCAGATGGCCGCATTTAAATTGCCATCCATCAGTCTTTGAGCTGGCCGAAAAATATGCCAGCATTAACTGTACTGCCTCTATTCTAACATGCTGACCTTATGCATCTTGGCAGACAAAGTTTAGGAAAGGATTTTATCCAATTATTTTCCCTCTCCAATCTATTGGCAGGAAAATACTGTAGCTATCTTCTCCTTAACCCAGGATGGAGTGAGACTGGGCAAGGGTTGGCAGTTGCACAAAACAACAGATTTAGTCACTTGTCAAGTTGCTCAACTAACAGATCATAAGTGCAGAGGGGTGCACAGGATGAAATGGATAAGATGGACCCAGTTTTCCTGCTTGGTGCAATCCCTCCTTCATGGCTGTTGATCCATCAGGCTATTTCTGAACACAAGTATAGCCCTCTTCTGAAAGGGTGCTAAACCTGCGTCCAAAAATAGCATGGCTAATCACAACCACAAAGGAGAATGAGTTGCGGGGAGGAATGTGATTTTTCTCTCTCTCCTCAACTAGTACTGCAAGGGAATCAGAGGTGGGTTCCTGCCGGTTCGGACCGGTTCTTTAGAACCGATAGCGGGAATTTCTCTCCACTCGCTGAACCGGCAGCACTGGCCGGCTGGACACGCCCCCGAACCGGCTCTCGTGGCGGCGGCATAGGTGCCGCCATCTTGTTTTTTGCTTCTGCGCATGCGCAGAAGCTGGATTTTCAGCACTGCGCATGTGCACGCAGCTGCGCGGCGCACAACGTGCACGCGCCCACACGGCGCGGGAGGAAGCGAACCGGCAGTGAGGTAAGTCAGAACCCACCCCTGAAGGGAATGGCAAAAAGTCATCAAAGAATCCAAGCCAGTTCTCCAGAAGCCATATTTTATTAGAGACTTTGGCCTGCCACCAGTATCATCCAACCATCTTGAGCTGGGTTGATAATAATGAGCTTTTGAATTCTATGAAAGCGTACAGGTAGCCCTCGGCTACAATTGAGCTCAGAATTTCTGTTGCTAAGCAACACAATTGTTAAATGAGTTTTTTCCCATTTTACCACCTTTCCTGCCACAGTTGTTCACTGAATCACTGCAGTTGTTAAGTTAGTAAGACGGTTGTTAAGTGAATCTGGCTTCTCCATTGACTTTGCTTGCAAGAAGTTCGCAGAAGCTGATCACATGACCCAGGGACACCGCAACCGTCATAAATATGAGTCAGTTCCCAAGCATCTGAATTTTGATCACATGACCATGGGGATGCTGCAAAGGTCATAAGTGTGAAAAACGGTCATAAGTCACTTTTTGGCTGTAACTTCGGTCACTAAATGAATGGTTGTAAGTCGAGGACTACCTATAATGGCCAACCATGCTAAAAATGTATTCTTTGGAGCAGGGGTCTCCAACCTTGGCAACTTTAAGCCTGGAGGACTTCAACTCCCAGAATTCCACAGCCACCAAAGCTGGCTGTGGAATTCTGGGAGTTGAAGTCCTCCAGGCTTAAAGTTGCCAAGGTTGGAGACCCCTGCTTTGGAGGATGTAATGACTGTTTGCGAAAGCCACTGAGAGGTTTGGAAGTGAGCTTTTGATTTTCTCTGACTTTGCTTGTCAGACGGTCATCACATGACCCCAGGACACTGCAACGGTCATAAATAAATGCCAGTTGCCAAGTGTCTGGTTTTTGATCATGTGACACTGCAACTGTCATCAGTGTGAGAAAAGGTCTTAAGTCACTTTTTTCGGTGCCATTGTAACTTTGAACGGTTCACTAAATGAACTGTTTCAAGTCGTGGGCTACTTGGATTCTCCCCTTTTGAGTTTTCCGTATGTTTGTACATCTTGTAAAACTACTGATATAGCAATAGCAATAGCACTTAGACTTATATACCGCTTCACAGTGCTCTACAGCCCTCTCTAAGCGGTTTACAGAGTTAGCATATTGCCCCCAACAATCTGGGTCCTCATTTTACCCACCTTGGAAGGATGGAAGGCTGAGTCAACCTTGAGCCGGTGAGATTTGAACCGCCGAACTGCAGCTAGCAGTCAGCTGAAGTAGCCTGCAGTAGCCTGCAGTGCTGCACTCTAACCACTACGCCACCTCGGCTCATATATACAAGATGAGTGAACAAATAGCACCAACATCTGGTGCCTGCTCTTTTTTATTTATTTATTTCATAAACAACATCATTCAACTTGCAGTGGGTCAGTTTAAAAAAGTAATTGCCCTTTGAGATTCATTAACTGGTTTCACCACTTTTCACTTGCAGTCACAGCAAGGAAACACTTCCTGGATGGGTGATCTGCCTCTCATTTTCATGGGGAGGAATTCTGGCCCATTTCTTTTTGGCCAGCTACTTCAACTCAAGAATATTTGAAGGTTTTCTCTCTCATTTTAGGTCCTACCACAAAATGCAGCCTGTAAGACACATGCGGCCCTGAGCAGCTAGTAATACAGCCCCACGAGATACTAACATTATGTGATTTGTTTTAGTGATAGTTACTACTTTATATATTTTCTATGTGGCCCAAGACAATTCCGCTTCATTCAATGCAGACCAGGCATCATCAAGTCCTGAGACCAGTGGTGGGTTGCTGCCGGTTCGGACCGGTTCTCCCACACCGGTGGCGGAAATTTGCACCCGCTCGCTGAACCGGCAGTGATGGCTGGCTGTCCACGCCCCTGAACCGGTTCTCTGGTCGCCGCGGCCCTGCAAAGAATGCTCTGCACATGTGCAGAGGGTTCTGCGCATGCGCAGAGGGTCATTTCCACAAAATGCGCACTTCTGTCGCGATGCGAACTGGTAGGGAAGGTAAGTGGAACCCACCCCTGCTTGAGACATCCCATAGGATGAATTGTTTATAAAAACAAGAAAAACAGAGAAAAAGAAAGGTAAAGATGTAGGATGACAAAATTGAATGAGAACAAAGGAAAGTAATCCAGCATCCTATAATCTCTAATACTGTTAGCCCCACTAAATAGCCCCAGACCCAAAATAGCCCAGAACCAAAACCCAAAATAAGTCCATAGGAAGACTAAAAGTACTTTGATTGAGACTGGTTGTACTAACAGAATCTTGCAAGTCTGATTCTAACTAAATGCCTCAGCATTTGCTCATTAAAGCTCACTGCTGAAGAATACAAAACTTCCTGGGATCAGAAGTCTTTGTTCATGTTTCTTTGTAGCCATAGGCCAAGGCTGTCAAACTCCCGGCCCACGGGCCGGATGCGTCACATGCTGGCCACGCCCACACCCGGTTTAGCAAAGGGGAAAAAAAGTCCCGATACGTCACGGGATGCTGCTGTGACGAAGCGAGTTTGACGCCCCTGCCATAGGCAAACACATCAATACAACCATACAACATGTAAGCCACTCAAGAGTTCATCTCATGGAGGAGATGAGTAGCATAAAAAATAAATAAAAAAAATAGCTATAGGGTCTATCATACAAAACATCTGTGTTGTTCTTCTTCACCATGTCTTGTCAGACTTCACGTGGGTTGGTAGTAAATCTCAGTTTCTCCAAACATTTAATTCTGAAGATTCACACATGGCAGGACTAGGTCAGAAAACGAATCGCCAGTAAGAATGGATCCTTAAATGCGAAAGTTGATTTGCCATTGAAAAGCAAAGAGCATTTGTATCAAGTTTATGCTCCAGTATTTAAACACGAGGCTCTTTCTTTCTTCCTGCCTGAGTTAACAGATATTTGACTGGATTTATTGGCTGGCCTTGGGAGGCATATGCCTGGTAAATTTGAATGTTTGGAATTATTGTCTTGTTGCTTCAGCTAATGGCCTGATATCCTCCTGTAGAAAGCTGTGGTACAAAACACTGTACTTCAATGGTGGTTAAATCAGGTCCTGAGACAACAGCAAAGCACATAAAACTGTAACACTAATACAGGTGGTCCTTGACATATGACTACAGTTGGGTCCAGAATTTCCATCATAAGTCATTGTGGTTGTATATCAATGGTCATAAGTGCGAGGACCAATCATAAGTCACTTGTTTTAGTGCTGTTGGTAAGTTTCCACAGTCACTAAATGAATGGTTGTAAGTCAGGGACTACCTGTAAATCATTAGTGAGAAATTGGCTTCAGAAGGACATATATGGCAGCCTCAAATATGGCAGCTCCCAAGAACATATGATAGCAAACAAAGGAACAAAGCTGTCTACTCACTATGCATGCTTATCCATGGTTTGCTTGTTTGCTTATCCATGGTTTGTTGGATAACCAGAACTGGCGGGTTTTCATTTTGTGTTTTAAGGCATAAATATGCCAACCACATAAAAACTACAGGTAATCCTCAATTTACAACCACAATTGCGTCCAAAATTTTTGTTGCTAAGTGAAACATTTGTTAAGTGAATTTTGCCTCATTTTATGATGTTTCTTCCCACGGCTGATAACTGAACCACTGCAGTTGTTAAGTTAGCAATATGGTTGTTAAGTAAATCTATAAGACTTTGTAAGAAGGGCACAAAAGTTGATCACATGGCCCCGACACACGTCATAAATATGAGTCAGTTGCCAAGCATCTGAATTTTGATCACGTGACTATGAGGATACTCTAACGGTGTGTGAAAAATGGTCGTCGCTTTTTTCAGTGCCGTTGTAATTTTGAACAGTCATTAAATGAACTGTTGTAAGTCGAGGATTACCTGTAGTCAGTCTCTTCTTCTCGGAAACACTATGGAGTAAAAGTGTGTTTCCCGGGACCCTAAGCAAAAAAGCAAAGGGAATATGGGATGCTCCCTTCTCTCCGTTGTACAGACGTTTCTCCATCTGGGAAGCAGCAGCAACAGCAGAATCCAGAAAAGGAAAGAGCCGGGAAATTAACAGGATTAACAGAGTTGGAAGGGACCTTGTAGGTCATCTAGTCCAACACACCCCCCCCCGCCCAAGCAGACCCTACACCTTTCCTGACAGATGGCAGTCCAGTCTCTTCTTGAAAGCTTCCAGTGATGAAGCTCTCACAACTTCCGAATTGGTTGATTGTTCTCACTGTCAGAAAATTTCTCATTTCCAGGTTGAATCTCTCCTTGATCAGCTTCCATCCATTATTCCTTGTCTGGCCTTCAGGTGCTTTGGAAAATAGTTTGGCTCCCTCCTCTTTGACCAACAAATATCTTGCTGGTCACCAAAAGGGCAGCAAAAGTGATGATTGTTAGGTGGTTTCTCTTCCCCGCAAAGCAAAGGGACGACCCGAGACCAGAAGAGCACGCCAAGAAAGGAGCGGGAAGGAGGGGGGGGGTGTCCCAGCTGAGAAGAGCCCGGCCTGGAGCTACAGCTGGGCGTGGCTTCACCGCACGGGGGGGCGGGGGGCGGGGCCGAGATCGCTTTCCCAATCCCGGAGGCTTCGCTGGGACTCCGGTCTCAGCTCCGGGAAAGGCGAGAGGTCGCTAGAGTTGCGTTTCTTTGCTTCAGGTTCGGCAGAGCTTTGCTCGTTAGTCACCCTGGGGTCGAAGGGGCCGCGATGTCCTCAGTGCAGGTTCTTTACCCTCCCAAGATTCATCACAGCATGCTTAACGCGGGATGCCTCAAAGATGATCCGACTCAGGGTAAGCGTCCCAGGAGAGACGGTGGGGGGGGGGGGACGGGACCGAGAGGGCTGGGGATCGCTTGCTTGTGGAGTGTTTTACACACACACCCGGTAGTTGGGGTATGCACAAAAGTCTGCATATGGATTGTTTCGATCCTATCATTAGCTCAGGGGCCAAGGGCAGGCTCGATCCTTCCTTATAGTGAACACTCGACTATCACTTTCGTCCGAGTACCTTCAAATTGTCCATTGGCTGTGGGATGGGGGGGGCTTCCACCAAAAGTTATGCATGTTCGGAGGGGGGGGGCTTATTGTGATTAAGGGGGGCTTATCGTATCAGCACCACGACCTTGTATTGGCTTTAATTTAGCTGTCAGGATTTCCCCTGCAGTCTTAGGACCTGTAGTTTGTCCAGGAGGGCTGACACCCCCAAGTGAACTACAGTTCCCAAGGTTCCATGGGGAGATGGAATGTCTTTTAAACCCAGGTAGATGATGTGTCTCTAGAGACCCGCTAGCCAAGTGCTTCAGATGGGAGCTTGGTGACACCAGAGGCTGCAGCTGTAGATAGATAATGGCAACTGAGCAGCCTCCTTCCTCAGCTTGGTAGCCAAGGGTAGACTTTCTGGTAGTTGTGGTCTCAAAACAATTCAAGACCATCAGGTTGGGGAAGACTGGGTGGATTGTGTTTCTTAAATATCAACAATCTGGAGGCCATGGTATTCCCCTCCCCCAAACGTTTCAATCTGATTATGATTTGTGTAAATTCCCCCTCTTCTATCTTTCCCTACACCCCAACTTCTGATATACTCGCTAAGGATTTCCAGTGCAAAGCTGCATTTGATGCCTGAATATGATTCAATTTAATAGTGTTTCTTTCCTTGACTGGACTACCAACACCATTCTTAACGAAGTTTGAAGACCAGTGCTGAAATATTTCCATCAGGTTGCTTGTTGCCAAATGTAAAGGAGACTCTGGTATTCTAGCTCAGTGCTGACTCCTGTCAGCAGCTGCTAGCTTTGCAAGCTTTTTAGCTACCTCCTTTAAGATTTATAGTTAACTTTCTCTAAACTAGTATTGGACTACAATTCACATTTATTTATTTATTAATAAAATTTGTATGCCGCCCAACATCCCCCAAAGCCATCAGGACTGGCTGGGGATGAGAGTTGTGATCTCCCTAGCTGGCTATTAAATCTGGTTTAAATCCAGATTAGGATTTGGATTGGTTAAAATATATGTAAGTAGCAGGTTTTCACAGCTCAATGAATTGAGTGGCCAGAGCAGAAGTATATACAAAATGTGCCCTTGGACTCTTTCTGTGTTTGGGATCTTGCTCCTATTTGGTTTTTAATCTTTTAACTGTTTAAAATGAAACAGGAAATTGGGATGCGGAATGCAAATAAAAATCTGTACCATCGCATTTATTTGCACCAATACCTTTGGATTCTGCGAATACCCCATTGGAGAACCTCCTTGGGACTGGTTCTCCTCCTGTAATAAGTGGTCATGTCCATCATGCCACTGATTTCATTAATAGGCAAGGATCCCATGGTAGCTATTTTGTGAATGCTTCCAAAATTCCAAATATATCCTTGACTCAAAAAAAGCACCTATTTTCTGGCATTAGTGGGTTTACGCCCAGAAGTTGCAAAAAATAAATTGCAGTTTACTGAGATGCATACAGGCAGACTTTTCAGGAGAAAGTTGGAGATACTCAAATCTTGTCCTTTTTGTATGTGTGCAACATAACCATATTTATAGAAGAGAACCTGTGTAGCTTAAGACTGAACTGTGGAGTCTTTGGTGCTTTCTTAGTCTTTCCTTGCAGAAGTTTCATTACCCAACTAAGTAACATCATTTGTGCTACTGAATGTGGGGTTTGCTCCCTGTTTATATACAATAGTTTGCTCTGCTGGTATTAGTGGGAGTACTTTTTTTTTTAGTAGTCCCTTGATTAGGGTATTGTTTTCTGCTGGATTGTTTGTCTGGTGTGGATAAATATATTCCCAAGCGGGGCAGAGCGTCAATCATGCCTTACCTGCCCAGATGCAAACTTTGCCCTCTTCCATCTCCCTGAATGCACTGTTGACAACCAATTTGTAATTGTTTATAAATAGATGTCCTTAAAAAATTAACCCTTCTCCTTTAAAGCAATCCATATGATTGCTATGATAAGATTTGGTACTAAATGGGCATTTGGGCTCTATAGATCTTGCTAGAATGGCTTGAAATACATAAAATAATATGTATTATCAGATAAAGAGCTACTCGCTACAGAGGAAAAAAGATAATTAAGTCAAAGACAAAGAGGCACGGGATTTGTCACTCTAAAACCCAGAGTCCTGTGGAACTGGGCAGCCAATAAATATTGTGTTACATAGTATTTGTATATTCATAAGGGTATCTAATAGACAGTACATTCACACAACCCACTATATCATAATGTTTTTTAATGTTACTGTGCAGTTTAAAATGTAGATCCTGCCACTGTTTAAGTTTCATCATTAGGCTGTTAGCTTATTGCATTAAGTTGGGCTGAGGGAGAGAATGAGTGGCCCAAAGTCACCCAGCTGCTTTCCTGCCTAAGACAGGCATAGAACTCAGGGTCACCCAGCTTCTTTGGGCCAGTCACTCTCTCTCAGCTCAACTCAGCTCATCTCACCTCACAGGGTTGTTGTTGTTGGGGAGAATAAGAGGAGTAAGGAAGATTGTGTGTTCACCACCTTGGGTTATTTATGAAAATAAGATGGGATATAAAACAAATATTTTTTAAAAACGAGACATCTCAATAATTCTCATAAAAATTCTATACATTAAATGGCAATTATTTTCCTGTTAAAGGGGAAGTAGAGTTGGGATATAGTGCCTGATCCAAAGCCACTAAGCCAGATGACAGCAGGAAGATATTTGCCGCTGTGCTTCTTTTGATGTTTCCAGCTTATATGCTCTTGTCTGTGAGTAAAGCATTGTAAACAAATGTCTTTGCAAGATCCTCTTGACCGACATAGAAAACTTGCTGGAAACAAATCTCATTCTATTTTTACCCTCTTTTCACATCTGTCAGGATAAAAAAAAAATCTGTTTTGTTTGCATTGTTTTTTGGATGGCCCTTCTAAATTTATGTGTCACTGAAAAAACACGTAACACAGTAATGTAGCAACCCATTTTCAGTCAAGGTTGCTCTCTTGTCCTTGTGACAAAATTGTTCCTCCTCTACTCCACACTATCCTTTTTAAATGACCTTTTAGGATCTACTTTTGATCTCTGGGATGACGTACAGCTAGCCAGTACTTTGGCCTCACAACACTGTTTCACATGACAGTTGTGTCCTTTATCCTCTCCCCCCTCCCCATTTCCCAGCAACAGAGAATCTCCCACAAAGTCCACAGTAAATAAAAGTGTCTCTGCCCAGAAGGCAGAGAAACATCATGTTCCTCCAAATCCATTGTGCAAGATCCTGTCCAAACTCCCACCGCAATCACTCCCACCACAATTTCTCTCTTAGGTTGAGCAAACAGTCCTACTTCATACTAAACTCTCGACCACGTCATTTATAGCTGGAGCTCCCTGACTTAAGGGCAACTCCTGCATTCCTAAGGAATTTAGCTATGTCTCTCAGCAGTTTATAGTTTGAGGCTTATCTTTGTCGGTTTGCATTGCAGGAAAGTGAAACCAAACTGGCAGACTCTGTTGAAGGAGACAGGAAAAGTGACGTCTGTCCAGTCATTTAGTACCTGGATTAGATCGTTGAGGGAGAGGTTTCATCAAAGGCTTTTAAAGTCAGTGTCTCACACACTTCACTGTTTGTATGTTAGCAGGGTTTTTTTCCCCAGCCGATTCATTTTTAAAATATGTAAGTTTTTCAAACTGTAAGCATCATTACCAAGCCAAACTGTGCTACAGTTCAGCCTGGTTCCGTCACATATACTGACATCCATGTTGTTTCAGCAGGAGTAAAATGCAATTAGACTTTGAAAAGATGAGGCAGCACAGTGCTGTGTGAACAACAGACAAACGCATATAAAAAGATTAAAATGTTTGTGTTTCCTAAAAAGATTAAAAAGTATTTCCTTTGTTTTTCCCTAAGGTACTTTTGGTCTTGGGAGATTAGAAATATACTAACCCTATACAAGATAAGAAATGAAGTCAATAAGGACCTGTACCTAGGAAACTGAAATTTGAAATTAAGCAGCTTCACCTTTGTTTACAGGATAGTTGAATTAGCAGCTATTCTTTGTCATTTAGATGTAGGAAAGGATCCCCCCCCCCCCCGTTTGTCAGATCAAGACCTTGACCAGGCTGCCACACTATTTGTTAGTAAAGGCTGCATCAAATAGGAAAGATTTCTTCTAACCCCACTATGGGGGAAAAGGGCCTCCTAGAGACTCAAGGTCTCAGCGATATGCCTAATCTGAGATTATCCCAAAGGTGCTTTATCAAGAGGCAAAAGAAAAACCAGGAAGTCCAGTTGCCTCTTGAAAAAGCACCTTTGGGACAACCATGACCTGGATGACTGAAAATCTCCATAGACATTAATCTGAGGTTAGTCAGTCAGTCCGTAACTAATATCTGCATTTATATTTGCAAAGAAAAAATATGTGTGGAGAACAGGGAGGCCTTGAGGCCTCGTTTTATATAATCTAAACCGGTCCTCTGAAATGGGCAAAAGCAAGCAAAACGACGTAGGCGCGCTTTTTAGTGCGTTCGTCTGAACGAGAGTTACGTCCACCACGACTGAACACTTTCCTAAACTTCGCGTGCTTTTCCTAGTCGGCAGTTACTAAGAGTTACCTTTAAACTGGAAGGAGCAAGGAAAGATCCCGGTCTGTAAGGGGCGTGCATAAGCACACCAGCGTGCCTACCGTCCCTGTCCTACTGTCCTATTGTCCTCATCTATCTGTATTCATTTTGATTATGTTTATGTTTATACCTATACCTGCTATCTTGTACATGTTTGACAAACAAATAAATAAAATAAATAAATAAATAAAACGCTAAAGAGGCTGCAGGACCTGCACAAGGACTCCGCGTTCGGCGAATTTTATTTATTTATTTATTTAGTCAAGCATATAAGATAACAGATAAAAGTATAAACATTACATGAAAAGGATACGAATGAAAAGGGACAGTAGGACAGGGACGGTAGGCACGCTGGTGCGCTTATGCACACCCCTTACAGACCTCTTAGGAATGGGGTGAGGTCAACAGTAGACAGTCTAAGGTTAAAGTTTTTTGGGTTTGGGGAAGAAACCACAGAGTCAGGTAGTGCATTCCAGGCATTGACCACTCTGTTGCTGAAGTCGTATTTTCTGCAGTCGAGTTTTTAAACCGCTTTCCCCTCTTGCGAAAACTCCGGCACTGCCGCGCCGGTCTCTCCCACGTGGATAAACAAGCTGGGGGGGGGGAAAGAATTCTCGCGCGCCTTTCCTCGATTGGCTAGCGTCGCGCGCCGCGCTGCTTCCGATTGGTTGGAGTAACTTTGCGTGCCCGCCCCCTCCCCCGGGTAAGGCTTCCTCCCCGCTTCGCGAATTTTGCCGACTGTTTGGTCTCCCTCGGTAGATTAGACTCGGCCGGCTGGCCATTAAAAACTTTTAAGGTTTTCGTTCTCCGATTGGCCGAGCCCTTCCCCTCCGTCATGCGGCTCGCCTTCCCATTGGCCAGGTGGTCGTGGAGTGGGTTAGCCTCGTAAAAACGAAGGAATTTCCTCTCTCCCCCCCCCCCCGCTCCCGGGCTCGCGTGGTTGAAGCAGCGCTAGCGGCCGCGGAGGGGAGGGGAGCGCGGAGGGGAGGGGAGGGGAGCGCGGAGGNCTTTTAAGGCTTGATTGAGGCGGGAGGGGGGGGCGTCCCGCTGCTTTGGCTGGCCATGCTTGTGGCTCAGGGACCCACCTGCCACCGCCAGGATCCTGAAGGGCCGCTGGCCCCGGACGCCGTGCAAAAGGAGCCTGGATGCTTAGGTACCCCAGCGCAAGGCAGCACGTGTGGCAGCAGCAGCAGCACCCGGGCGTCTTTGTGAATGGGGGAAAAGAAGAGGAGGCGAAGATGGCTTTCCCGGCACGACTCACCCGGCTTGTCTTCCCTTTTCTCCCTGCAGGGAAGGTGGCCTTGGAGACGCGCTACCGCCTGGGAGCACTCATCGGGAGCGGCGGGTTCGGCACCGTCTATGCGGGGACGCGGCTCAGCGACTCCCTCCCGGTGAGTGAACGTGTGAGCGGCGGCTTTGCTGGCACCGGGCTGGAGAAACCGCGTGCAGAGAGCGCCAGCCCCGCGTCTGTAAGCCAACGGGGAGCCACCCTCGCGTGGGGGGAAGGGGGCGGTGGGGCGGGCGAGGCGCCCTCCTGCTACACCGAGCCCACCACATCCATCAGTTCTAGCTATCGTGGTTAATGGTAAGTGGGAGGTCAAAGCCTGTAGAAGGCGGGGCGCCCCAGGATTTATCCATCCTCTGCTCGGAGGGGTTTACAGTAAATTTGGGAGGGGTCCACAAAGCGCCACACCATTTAGATATTTCAAACCCCTGGTTAAGGACCTGGTGCCTTTTTTTGCTTAAAAAAAAACGCATGATTTAAAAAAAAAAAACCATGGTGCGGTATATTAGTAATTGACTTCTGCTGGTGTTTTAAGCCATTATCTGAGTTTAAGAGCTTCTAGACTGACAAACATAATTGTGGCTAATACAATTTCCTGAAATGCTTGAAGGTGTTATTTTGACCCAAGAGGATGTTGTGTACCCATGATTGAAGGGGACTGGAGAAGATGGCTTTTGGAAATGCAGAAAATACAGATGTGGATAATTAACCTGTTTACCTAGTTAACTTATTTGAGGTGTGTGAAAAATCTGGCTTCAAGGACAAAGTGTAATTTGGAGTGAGGGGGGGCATGCCTGTTACTGGGAACACTTGCTGTGTGTTTTGTGGACATGCACAGCTTCCCTGGATTCTGGGAAATACACATTGGGTTTAAGGTGTTCCCCAATGGTGCTGCCCATGTCTCCACATTCATTCAGAATCATATTTTGTCCTTTGAATTCTGCTTTAAATAAATCAGGACTTAATAAATATTAATACATTCATGTAACATAACAAAAACTCTTGTATGTTATAGTTCTAGACTAGGCTAGTTGGCTTCATAAAACATGGTGACACCATTTATTCTGTTGTGCTTAATATGGTATGTGCCCAAGTTCCTAATTGGGTACATTATGTAGGCCCAGAAAATGGATTATTTCACTAACCAAATTAGAGCCAGTTTGGTCTAATGGTTAAGGCACCAGTTTAGAAACTGGAAGACACTCGGTTCTAGTTCTGTCATAGGTATGAAAACTAACTCTGATTTTGGGCCAGTCTCTCTCAGCCCAATCCCCTTTTCAGGGTTGTTATCGTGGGGAAAATAGGAGGAGAGATATTAGGTGGATAGCCACATTGAATTATTTATAAAAATAAAGGGAAATAAAAAATCAAAATCAAATTGAAATCATTATATATACAAAAGGATATTGCAGCTTCCAGTACTTTAGCTGGTGTTGGCTTTCATACACATTTGTTCTTCCCAAAAACCTATGATTTCGTATGGGAGTTTTTAAGTTTATAAAGTTTAATTTTTTATGATGTATTATTTCAGCCACCCAGAGTTACCGTGTGGCAAGATGGGTGGCTAACAAATTTTACAAATAAATGAGTAATCTATACTTAGATTCACAATCAAAGACTGATAGGACTTGAATTATTAAGTTTCTAAGAATTATTAATGTAGCATCTGAGGATATAGGCAGTTCCAGGCAGAGGTGGTGGGGGAGGAGTTGTGAAATTAGTGCATTCAGGTCTGATAAATTCAAAATTTCCAAATATTGAGAGCCCTTTAGGTAGGGCTCCAAGGGCTCCAATCACAATTGGTATAGCAATAGATTTCTTTTTCTGAAGGTGATCAATATATATGATGTACTGTACAAGGATGCTACATATATATCATTCTACATCGTACAAGTTCAGTACCAAAAATGCATGCCTAGGCATTTTTGCCACATGTTTGTGGCTGGACATCAAAAGGCAGCTACAGTTTCCATCAATTTTTTTCTTGACTACTAAGAAAAACTAGTTGCGTTGATGAGGGGAGAGTTAAATAATAGACCTCCCAGCAAAAGTTATTCCAATTGTTACATTATTAAATTTCTACTTATAGAATACTAAAACAGTATATTGTATGTAACTTCTGTACAAATAGGGAACTTTAGATTATTGACAATCTTTACAGGGTAGTGAAAGCAGCATCCTGTGTTGTACACCACAAATGTGATGTCATGGACAACATCACTCTCTTCTGCAGCTATGGCACCTGAGTTCCATGCTGTTAAAATATTTGTGAGAGAATCCATAATTCTGAATAAGAGAGATTTTGCCCAGTGCCAAAGAGACTCTTTCAATATAGTTTATTACAAAAGTAGTCCTTGTTTAGTGACCACAACTAGGTCTGGCAATTTGGTCGTTAAGTGAAGTAGTTGCTAAATGAAACGGCAACTGTGCATACGATCTTCAGATTTCCGTTGCTTTACAGACCTGTAAAGGTCGTAAACATGAGGACTGGTCACAAAGTTATTTTTCATCACTATTCTAATTGGGAAACAAGGTCCACCTGTATTTGTTTTTGAAAGTAAAGCTTTGAGAAAAACTAAAGTTTATACTGAGAAAATTCAGCCTTCCTCCAGCTTTGGAGAGGCATAAGGAGGGCTTGTTTAAAGGATGATGGTGGTTTTCAGGGACTGGATTAGATACCATGGTGGGTTGTAGCAAAGTTTGTTCTAAACCTGCAAAGATTGCCTTTTAAAAGTTTGCTCATTTTTCTTCTTTCAGGTGGCTGTTAAACATGTTGTCAAGGACCGAATCTTGCAGTTCCACCATATGGTGAGCATCAGGGGTGGGTTCTAACTTACCTCGCTGCCGGTTCGCTTCCTCCCACGTCGCGTGGGCGCGTGCGCATGCGCAGTGCCAAAAAAAGTAATTTTTTTAAAAAAAGCCAAAAACAAGATGGCAACACATGCACAGTGCCGGAAATTCTTATGCGCATGCGCAGAAGAAAAATAAAATAATAATAATAAAAAATCCAAATAAAAAAATCCCCCCCCCCCCAAAAAAATGGCGACGCCCACGGACCGGCACCGACCGAACCGGATCCGTGACGTCACCAGTGGGTCGCTACCGGTTCGGGCAAACTGGGAGGAACCCACCTCTGGTGAGCATTCCTTCCACGCTGAACATTTTTGCAATTGAACCCTTGCAATACCCTTTGCTGTTTGGAGAGCTGTTGCAAACACTCTGATCAGTTTTGATTTCTGTTCTTTAGAATGGCACCCTCATCCCTCTGGAAGTCCATCTGCTGAAGAAAGTATCGTCCCCAGGTTGCCAAGGTGTCGTCCGTCTTCTGGATTGGTTTGAGCAGCCTGACTCGTACTTCATTGTTATGGAGCGACCGCTTGTTTCTCAGGACCTGTTTGACGTTATCACAGACCAGGGCCCACTCCTAGAAAATGTGGCTGCTGGTTACTTTCAGCAAGTGGTGGAGGCAGTGCGCCATTGCCATCTGTGTGGTGTGTTGCATCGAGACATAAAAGACGAAAACATCTTGGTAGATCTTCTGCATGGTGACTTAAAGCTCATAGACTTTGGCTCAGGTGCATTGCTGCGAGATACTCTATACACAGATTTTGATGGTGAGTAGAGATTGAGTAGAGGCAGGGAGAAAGGAAGGGAACAAAGCCTTTGTCTGAAACTGCAGTGAGTTTCTGCTAGCCACTGTGGAGTTACTCACAGGTAGACGGCCCAGGGGGATCTGTGCAAGACAACTTTCTATGGAAGACGAAGAAGACATGGAACCCAATATAATAGCAAACAATGGCTTATCACAGAAGTGTCTCTTAAAATAGCTTTCCTACACCCAGTGCCCCTGAACTTGAAGTAACCACTTGGCTGGAGATTATTGAAGTCCAAAATCCATGGAGGGTATCAGGTTCAGAAAAGCTGGTCTTGAAAGGTGACACAGAAAGGTTTCTGATTACAAGAATTTCAGAGAGTTGGTAAAGAGACACAAGAGCTCTTTGGGTTTTTTCCTAGCTCAGTTCTGGACTAATTAACTAAATCCTCACTTGAATTCACGCTTGATTTCTGCAGACTTTATAGACATCCTTAGCAATAAGTAGACTGATATTATTTCCTTCTGGATTTTTATTTTTATTTTAATTTTCAGTTTAGCGTGGGCCCTTGGTTATTCTCTAGTGGCCTCCTTTATCTGCTTAGCCTCACAATTGCTGCCACCTGCTGAAGCCCTCAACCAATAAGAAAAGCAAAATGTGTTCTGTGTATGGAATGAGTAGTTATATTGATAATTAACATGAATGCACAGAGGAGTTCTAAGGCCGTATTTGCTACCTTTTCGTCAACAGAACTATGCCCCATCTATTATCATTCACTGGACATTTATAAGGAAGAGATCTTTATATATACAAATTTTGTATGTAGACTTACATTCTAACTATGGGCCAGGATACGCACAAAACTTTACAATGGATTGAGTTCAATTCCAGTCATAGCATTCCTGTTTGCTCCTAAGAACTCCATGTGTCTCATCATATGTCTGAGGACCTCAGGAATGTTGTTTTGTGCTAGATAACTAGTTCCCAGGCCTCTCATATTTTGAATTCTTTTGAAAAATATGTTAAAGGTAAAAGCAGTTTGATCATCTTAAGCTAGGCTGTTTGTTTTAGATTAAGAGTGCCCATTGTTTTTTAAAGAAACTCAGATGGTTAGGCATTTTTCAGAATACTTTCATCTCCCAAATATGTGCCAGTTACTCTTTTGATTCGTTGCACCCTTTCAATTTTCACATTTTTGGGAAGCAGAAATTCTGTGTGCTAAGTGTACAGCTGATATATTTATAAATTAATTCTAGGTATCCCAGATTCTTAGCAGTGTCTGCTCCCATATAGTATTAAACTCATAAGAGTTTGGTTGCAAATGAGAGGAAATCTCTGTCTAGCATATGCTACTGTAAAGTGTTGATAAAGGTTTGCATGATCGTTTTCTCCAAAATTATTTTACAAAGTGTATTTTTATACAGAGAACATTCTTAATATTTTAATATTGTCTATGTTTGCAGATAGAATAATTTTATGTAGAGGAAAACTGAGTATGGTCAACTGTTTATCTGAACAGGATGGCCTGTCTACTCTTGTCTTACAAGAATAAAAAAAAATGCAGTTTACAAGCATTTTATTCTGAGGAAGTCTCTTTGGGCAACGTGGTCAGCTATTCCTCTCTCTTGCTACAGGCACGCGGGTGTACAGCCCCCCTGAGTGGATAAAATACCACCACTATCATGGTGTGCCTGCCACAGTGTGGTCCCTGGGTGTGCTGCTATATGACATGGTATGTGGGGACATCCCTTTTGAACGTGATGAGGAGATCCTGCTTGGAAAACTCCACTATCACTGTAGGATATCCTCAGGTGAGCACTGCTGTGAGCTTAGGCCAAAGAATATGTCTGTCAGATTCTGGGAGACTTTTAGGCTCATGTATGTAACAGGGCCCAAATGGGGGCTGGTCCGGGAACTTCTAGACTAAGAAGTTATCTGGCTTTCTGTTGAAAACTTTTTCTGGTGACAGTTCTGGCCAATATTCTTTGCCTTGTCTAGTCTTTCTCTTCCTCTCCGTCTCTTTTCTTTTTCCTTTCCTTTCCTTTCTTCCTTTCTTCCTCTCCCTTCTTTCCTTCCTTCCTATTAGTAACTCCTGGCAATTGCCTGAATTAGTCCTGCAGTTTTCTTGGCAAGATTTCAGAAGTGGTTTGCCCTTGTCTCCTCCTTCCTAGGGCTGAGAGAGACAGACTGGACCAAAGTCACCAAGCTGGCTTTGCGCCTAAGGCAGTACTAGAATTCATAGTCTTCTAGTTTCTAGCCTGGTGCCTTAACCACTAAACCAAACTGGCTTTTTTTTTTAGTAGAATTAAATTGGCCATTTCCCTATAGAGGTCTTTGTGTATGCCATTGGAAAGCAAGATCTGACTCCTTTGTACAAAAATCTGTATGTCCTCCCACCCCCAATCAAATACTCTTAAGTGGCTGAAATAATGAGGCCAACACCCTACAATCAAGCAGAGTCCAGCTAAAGTAAATTATTGTACCAATAAAGCACAATAAAAACATGAACTAATAAAATTAAAGGTGATTGTGACCCTCATCAGCACATAAATGTTCTTTGAACATTTACTTACTGTTTTGTTGAGCGGGTTGTCCTGCACCCTCAGAAACCTTGGATAAACTATTTAATAATATGGGAGTTGTCCCCAAGAAGGACTGTCTCTGTTTCCTCCCCTTTAGCTCCTTCACCCTATATTGTGATGACCTTTAGAACCCTCTTTTCAGAAGAACACGTTGGACCAGTACAACTTGGGCAGGAAAGGCAATCCTGAAGACCCATTAGAGCCAAACCACATAGAGCAGTGGTTCTCAACCTTCCTAATGCCGCGACCCCCGCCCTGCCGCTGCGACCCCCGCCCCCTCCCCACGTGGATGAGGTGACAAAGGGGGCGTGGCGGGCTAGTGCACGCTTAGGCGACCCCTGTGAAAGGGTCGTTCGACCCACAGGTTGAGAACCCCTGACGTAGAGCTATGTGGGTTAAGGCTAGTACTCTGATTGGAACCCATAAACATAATGGCTGCCAATGAATGCTTAGAACTTCATAGTGGCTTTGACTGTGGAAATGTTAAGGATGCTTGACAAGCAGTTGTCATTGGATGGACCAATTTACTGCACGAATTTATGAGTAATTTACCCATCTCTGAATGACCCCCCCAGGTTTGGTTAAACAATGCAATCAATTCATAGATTTTGGCTGTGGGAAAGTAGGTACGCTTTGGCTTTGTCTAAACGGCACAACCACTGCTGCTTTAATGATGTAAGCCCTGTCGAGTGGTTTGCCCATAGGGTGATGCAATTTCAGTAATTATTTCCTCCTTTGATAGATTGCCGCCACTTGATTGAATGGTGCCTCTCGTTAACACCAGAGAAGCGACCTTCCTTGGAGCAGATCCTGGCTCATCCGTGGATCCTCACGTTCTTGGAGCCAAGCGGACGCAAAGTACAGCAGCCCACCACCCACAAAGGTGGTACTAGCCTCCGGACAGAATAGGGGGCAGCCGGTCATACAAGGAGCAAAGGCACCATATGGCTTCTCCTGCACCAAAGGACTGATCTAATCACTGTTTCTTATTCCTGCTGATTAGCTGAGCGGGAAATTGCCAGTGGGGGCAATTTCTGAAATCCCAATGGTGTGGCAGTAATCCTGCCCAACTGACTAGACAATGGGGCTGTCACATGGCCCCTACACAAGACAACAGAGACCATGGGGTAATGTTTTGTTTACACAAGGACTCTGCCTGGCCCTGCGTGCTGGGAACGGGCAGAGACTGGCACCAGGCAAGCAGTTTCCAGGCTTTCTCTTATATGATTTGTACGACTCAGGACCCCAACCTCCTTGGGGCAGCAGGATCGACTTCATTTTTATGTAACGTGGATATATATGCTTATGTCTCTGCAGGTGACAGCTTATTTATTTAGCATAATATTCCATTGGGGGGGGGCCTCATTTTTATGCTGATGCTAAGCGTTTACCTGCTATCATTTTGAGTGTAAAAAAAATATTTTTTTTCTCCAGTGCAGCCCAAAACTGACTCGATAACCTCTCCCCACTTTATCCCCATATAGCCATTCCTGTTCAGCCATTCCAAGTCTGAAACCAAGTTCTAGGGCTTGACTTCTCCACTATTGCCCTAATTTATATGGGGAAGGAAATGAAAAGTAAAGACCTAATCTCATTCAAAAATGTACAAAAGTTCATCCATAAATAAGGACAAGATCTGTGTGTGTGTGTTAATTGAACTTCTGGGGGGAAAAAACCTGGCTCCAATCGTCTTACAAGAACCTCAAATTTTGTTCACATTCAAGCCAAGCTTTCATTCCAAAGAAAATTTACCTTTTCCAAAGATGCTGGCAGAATCTTGCAATTCTAATGGTTTTAAGAATCCCGAGTTTCTTGTTTGAAGTTCCTGATCGGATTCTTGCCTCTTCTCATAGATCTTTCATCTGGGAGACCTTGGATATGAATGTGAATGGCCCAGGTTGTTCCTCATTCCATCTCTTCAATTTTACTTGTGGTGGCTTGCAAGTACAACTGAGATGTTGGTTAATATAGGGAAAGTCTGGTGCCATGGGTGTTTTCTTAGCTTTGGCAAATACCTTTTCATCTGATTTTTCTGGACCTCCCTTCTCCCACCCTTCCCCCTCCTTTTTTGTTTGCCTTAGAAACGCTGGGGTCAAAAGAGGAGACTTTTGTGTTTACCCTTATTCATATTAATAAATTATGCCAAAGTACTCTTAATATTTGAGTAAGAACTTGTGTTTTGAAAAAGTAGCAGCAAGAGCCTTCCCCCCCCCCCATCTTTTAAACGGAGGTCAGAGCCTTCTCTTAGCCGAATTTATTTCGCTGGTTGTTTTAAATTCTGGTCTTTCCACTTAGTAAAAAGAGAAGGACACTACATCCCCAAGCAGTTAAGACTGACAGTAGATATTTGAGGTGAAGATTCAAGCAGATTTATCAGTCATGATCATCTAAACAGAACTCTGCAAACTTTAGCCAGCCTTGGTCTTCAGCCGAAAGGAGTGCTTGCCACAAGCTTGCTTGTCCTGAATGAAGCAGGTGAGATGGTGAGCCTGCTTGATACCCTAATGCTGAAAATCCAAACTTACTAAAAGCAGGAATATTTTGCTCTAACTCTCCTCTGGGAAGTTAAACAGGACTCCACTTTTAATCTGAATCTTAAAAGACACCTGGAAAACAGAGATTTAACTGCTGAGTGTCTCCGAGGTTCATAGTGACCTTAAAATAGTGAGACCTTCTGCTTCTGTAGATCATGGAGAGAGAGAGAACAAAAGTCTCCCCTCGATCTTTTTCTGGCCGTGCTAAAATATGAACTTGTGGTTCCCTGTATCTGCACAAAGCTGAGCAGTCTTAAATTTCTGTTTCTTGAACACAAATATCATGCCTCTTAATAACTAAGTGGGTGCTGGATCAGAGGGATATGCAAAAAAGGGAAAGACTGCAAAACTGGAGATCCAGTCTGGGATATTGCCAGCAAGAGTTTCTAAACCTGCTGCCGCTAGCAATTATAACTAAAGAATATTTATACGCCAGTTCAGGTTGTTACTCTATATTTGTGGACTTGTGTGTTTTTGTTACTACTGCCTCTCATGTACATTTATGCAACCACATAACACAGTGCCTCGCCCTTTTGGGCCCCAGGATCTACAAAGCCCAACCTGGGTTTAAATAAACTTTTATAAGAAAAAGAGTTGTTTCTCTCGTGTGCGCGTGTATTTTGGGGGGAAATATCCATTGAGTGTCCATGTCTGTAAATGATCTTGGTTTTAAGATCAATAGATCTCTTCGCTGATTCAGTGCTTAGTTCCAGAACTTTTATATTTGTAAAACCTTTTATCCTCTGAGAAATTTAAATAAGCTTGAAAGCAAAGGATAGTTACAGAGGTCTGCTATGGCACATGCTTTACATCCTTTGTACTTTGAAGAATGTTCAAAGTAAATTTAAAATATAAATGATAATGCATTTTTTAAAATCTTTGAAATAACTACAAAAATAGCAAAATATGCAGAGAAAACTCTGTTAGTGACAATATATGAGGTTAGGCAGTAGCTAATGGTTGGCACATCAAAGGTCCTTAAAATAAAAGTCTCCTTTTTTTTGTCATTCAAAGCAGTTTGGATGGGAATATGCACTGGATCCAGGGGTGAAATTCACTTACCTTCCCTACCGGTTCGCAAATGTGCGCGCGCCTTCCATGCATGCACAGAGCCTGAAAAAAAAAGGGACGTCATGACGTCCGCATGGGCGGGCGGGGCTTCGCGCAGTCAGCCCTACTGGATCGCGCGATCTGGATAGAAGCGGCTGAATTTCACTCCTGACGATCTATATATTGTACTAAATATCTTGGCTTATCAGATAAATCAGTTGGCTTTATCCAAATCTTAAGCCACAAACAGATGCTAAATCCCCTGAGGCCCACCTGGGTTTGGTTTTGTTTTGGAGCAGAGTGCAAGGTATCCTGGAGGATTTTTTTGCCAAATTTCTTTAGCAATTCTTTAGCTGGATGCTTGGATCTACAAAGATGTACGATGCCTTGTGAATTACCAGAATTGTTGGTACCAATTTACCTTTTTAATTTATATTTATTTGTATACTGCCTTTATTATTTTTACAAATAACTCAAGGCAGTGAACATATCCAACACATCTTCCTCCTCCTATTTTTCCCACAACCACCACCCTGTGAGGTGAGGTGAGGTGAGGTGGGCTGACAGAATGACTGGTCCAAGGTGATCCACTGGCTTTCATGGCTAAAACAGGACTAGAACTCTGGTCTGCTTTCTAGCCTGGTGCCTTAACCACTAGACCAGGGGTGTCAAACTCAATTTCATTGAGTGCCACATCAGGATTGTCTTTGACCGCGGGTGTGTGTGTGTGGTCAGAGTGGGCGTGGCCAGCTCGATGTCACTCGTGTTGGTGCCTGTGGTGGCCCGAGCACTCTGCCAGCGAAAATGGCCCTCCCAAGCGCCGTTTTTGTTGGCAGAGGGTTGCAGGAAGCCGTCGCAGCCAAAAACGGAGCTCGGGAGGCCACACGAACACCATTTTCACTGGCAGAGGCACCGCGGGCCGGTCCTTCGCTGTTTCCAGGGCAGCCCTGAGGGCCAGATCTAAGCACCCCATGGGCCAAGAGTTTGACACACCTGCACTAGACCAAACAGGCTCCCTACCCATTACTCATTACCCTACCCATAAAAAGAGCCGAGGTGGCGCAGTGGTTAGAGTGCAGTACTGCAGGCTACTTCAGCTGACTGTTCAGCAGTTCAGCGGTTCAAATCTCACCGGCTCAAGGTTGACTCAGCCTTCCATCCTTCCAAGGTGGGTAAAATGAGGACCCAGATTGTTGGGGGCAATATGCTGACTCTGTGAACCGCTTAGAGAGTGCTGTAAAGCACTGTAAAGCGGTATATAAGTCTAAGTGCTATTGCTATTGCTACTCAAAATCTGATTATCAGTTTTTCCTCAATCATGCAAAATACCCATCTATATAATCTGTAGGTTTGGTTTCAGCAAAACCCACAAAATCATAGACACACTGATGCTATCTATGATTTATGCCGTTTCCATCAGTTTCCATTAAAAGGTAGCTATCTTTCTTACTTGCAGATACTTCAAAATGTAATTAAATCTCTCTATTCATGTTCCTAACGCTTGCTTGTGTTCTGATCCACAAGATTGTTCACACGTCTTCAGGAAGTGTGCAGAAGGCATTTCCTTTTCGTTTGGAGTAGCATACCTATCTCCCAGGGTGTGAATCCAAATTTAATTGAATGCCTTATGACACAAGGGAAGCAACTGGAGAGGTTGGCTACCTTGCCAAGTTGTGAGACTGATTTAACCTGTTTTTTTAGGAGTTCACGATTGCCCACAGATTTATGAACAACAGGGAGTTGCCATTAAAATTGTCCCTGAGCAACGTTTGATAGAAGCAAGGATGGAATTAGACCATAAATCTAGACCAGAAGTTGCAGATGTCACTATCTTGTTAAGAGATGGGTAAGTGGAGCGTCATTCATGTCTTGCTCTCAGCGTGAGAAGTTCTAGTTCTCCCAAGCACGTGGGTGTTGTCTGGGGGAGATAAAGCATGAGGTTTCTCAGTCAGGTCCTGACAAGATTAAAGCAGCTCAGCATCCTATTAAAAGAGGTGTGTTCTTAATGCTAGAGTATAAATGCTTCTGCTGGAACAACTGCTTTGAGAAATGCAGAAACTGTTGGTGTGAGTGGTTCAGGTAAGTCAATGGGCTTTGGCAAACAGATAGGCTATGGGTATGTCACCAATGCCTCTTTCATTAGAGACGCAGATTAATCTAGTATCTGGGATAGGGCTGATTAATACAGTGGTTGGCTCTGCCTAACAGTTTTCAAGCAAAATCAGTTTAGTTTGTAGAAATGTAAAAGTCATCTGGGAAAGAAAGGTACCATAATAATTCAGTGTTTAGTATAATACTTCTCCACTGAACCAGAAACTACTGTATGAGTTGGAGAAATGGTTGTTCAAATCACAGATCAGAGAAGGAAGCATACTGTAACTGTGAGCCCAAATTAAAAGGCAAATATAGGAATGAAATGGCTAGGAAAGGATGATATCTGGAATCAAAATTGGAGGCCGAAGTACTAATGATCTGAGATATACAGATGGCACCACTCAATGCAAGTGAAAAAGAAAAGATCATTATGAAAGTCAGTGGAAAATGTAAAATCTGGGTTACAGCTAAATATTAAGACAAAGATAATGTCAACCAGCATGTTTCCTAAACTTACAAGTGACAGCAAAAAACTGAAAGTAGTAGGTAGCTTTGTTTTGGGGGTTCAAGAATAGCTCAAGATAAACAGTATCCTGAAAAGGTAAAGAGAAACATAGGCAGATCACGAAGAATATAGACATTTCAATTACAATCAGTTGTAGACAACTGAAACTCACATACTGCAGTTTATGAGCTGGGAAAAAAAAAAACCTTGACAAATTGAGGCCATGGAAAAAGTCAATGGTTAAAGTGGAGAGACAAGATCAAAATAATTACAGGAACTCTGTGGAAGAGCTGCAAATACTCGTGCTGAATATATGGACCATATCTATTTCTAATATAGATCACGATGGTTCACATATTCAGCTCGAATCAAGCCCAACTCAGTGACAACTAACTGGTGTATCTAGATGTCTTAAACTACAACTACAACTGCTTGCCACATTGATTTGAATTAATGAAGGTTGAAATTCAAAGCATCTGGAAGGCATACTGTTGACTTTCTGTGCATCGTGTGCATTATAATAGTAATCTTGATTTATGCTTCAAAGGTAAGTCAATAGTATTCTCTTCATTTTGTAGATTTTATGAGAGAGAACTGTAACTTCATGTCTTAGATCAGTGGTTCTCAACCTTCCTAACGCCGCAACCCCCCCGTGACCCCCTCCCCACCGCTGCGACCCCCTCCCGCCTCCTCCCCGCACACGATGAGGTGACAAAGGGGGCGTGGCACCAGGGGTGAAATGCTCCCGATTCGACCGTGCCTGCAGGTTGCCGGACAGCTGGTAGCGACGGAAGCGGAGACTTCGCCCACCCACCCGGACGCCGCCATTTGGGTTCTTTTACCCTCTGCGCATGCGCAAAGCGTTCTGCACATGCGCAGAGGGTAAAAGAACCCAAATGGCGGCGTCCGGGCGGGTGGGCGAAGTCTCCCGCTTCCGTCGCTACCGGCTGTCCAGCGACCCGCAGGCACAGCCGAACCGGGAGCATTTCACCCCTGCTGACAGTGGCACCAAGATGGCGGGCTGGCGCGCGGGGCGACCCTTGTGAAAAGGTGGTTCGACCCCCAAAGGGGTCGCGACCCACAGGTTGAGAATCGCTGTCTTAGATGCACCCTCTGCCATGAGAAGGATATTTGGGGTTTGAATTAGGAGCTTCCATCTTATCAGTTATAACCTTAATGTATCCTACCTCCGTTTGCAGTGCACACCTATTGATGTATTTTAAAATTTTGTGTGTTCCTTCACATGTATGAGTCTTCTCCAGTTTGGTACCCTACAGATTTATTGGGATTGCAGCTCAGTGTTCCAATTCAGGATGCCAATAGTTAAGAAATCTTGGAATTGCTCAATATTTTGGCAGCTTAGGGAGTTGACGTTTTACATCCGCAATATATAGACAAGATATGACAGACAGATATGACACAGATTTGCTGTCAGGTGCCAGGTAGAAGAAACAAATGAGATCCACAGCTAAATATCAGTTTCCTCACTATTTAGTATGTTTGAGACTTTCTCATTTTCTTTTCCAACAGCCCATAAATAATATTTTAAATACTGTCATGGAACTACTGGGGAAATATCTGGTGATGTTTAACCTTGAGAAGACTGATTGCAAAGTTCAAATGCTTGAGCAGATGTCACACAGAGGAAGAAGAACTGTTCTCTACTCGCTCACAGTGCAAAAACAATAAATTTAAGTTAAAGGAACAGATATTCCAATTAGACATTAGAAAGAACTTCCCAGTGTAACAATAGTTCCCAGACAGAACTGGTATGCTCCTTTACACAGGAGTTAATTCTGAGTAAGGATTTGAAGTTAGTGATCTAAATTACCCCTCAGGGTCCTGTGATTCTATGTGGTGATTTGAAGTTGTTGAATATGGGTACAAATCAGAGGATAGATGAAATTTTTTATTTATCTATTTGATTTGGTTGGGGAATACTTGGAGTTGAAGCCCACAAGTCTTAAAGTTGCCAATGTTGGATGTCTGTGGAGATTCTCAGTTATCCAGGTCATAGCTGTCTCAGAGGTACTTTTTTTTTTTTTCTTCAAAAGGCAACTGGACTGGATTTTTTTTCCTTGAGGAAGAAGAAGAAAACATTTTGCTTCTCATTCAAGAAGCTTCATTAGTTGTGATGCTGGGGGATGGAAGGATAGGTACCTATCCAGTCCATTTGACTTTTGAAGAAAAAATCCCCCATCTTTGCCAAGGTTGGACACCCCTACTTTAAACTGTGCCCTACATATAGAATTACTAAACCTAAGCCGCTAAAATCCAGATGACCGCTAAACGGCTGCAAAGCATTAGGGTTTTCGGTGTTTCTTTGCTCCCATCTAATAATTTTCTGGATTTTATCATTCCAGATCTGGTGGCCCCACTGTAAGCATGACTTTCCAGAACAAGCATCATGTCATCCCTCTAGCATGATTGGGTCAGCAGCCTAGCTTTATTAGAATCTATTAAATTGCAGTTATTAGACTAAGGATGGCTTTTGAGATCAATAGCTGAGTGATGGGTTATGCGCACTAATCTTGTGATAATTAAGATTATTACTCGATGATCAGTTTAATACTATTAGCTTCAGTCATCATCATGCTTTCTTTGCATCCCCAGTCAAAGTGGGTATGGTAGTGCCAAGACAGCCAAGGACCTAGCCAATATGGATAACTTAATTGGCATGCTGGAAACTCAGGTTGAGTGAGGAACCTGTTGTTCATGCAGAGAAACGGTTATATAATTGTTCACCAACTTGCTCAGATTCCAGTCTATTATACTAGAGCCAATTAGAAGTTGCCAAAAGCAAAGACTTTGAGGGCAATAAACATGCTTTGAAGTGCAAGCCAATTATGTGGATCCACAATTTCATGACTGCATGGTCATACGGATGAATTTTGAGATCAACTCATTTGACCTGAGAGTCCATGTAGTATGATAATTATATTACTGTAGTAGCAAGTAAGTGGTTGCAATGTTGAAATAAGGAAACACGGGTCCAAGTCCACTTTTGGCCTGGAAACTCCCAGGTGATTTTGGATCACTTCCTTTATCTGAGCACAATCTACCTTGTTGTTAAAGGAATAACATCATAAGTGATCCTACACAAAAAGTCCTCAACTTATGACCATTTATTTAGTGACTGTTTGATGTTACACAGTGCTGAAAAAAGTGATTTATGACTGGTCCCCTCCTGTCCTGCCGCAAAACCATTGTAGCATCCCCACAGTCATGTGATCAAAATTTGGGCAACCGGCATGTATCTATGACAGCTGCCGTATTCCAGGGTCACGTGATTGCCACCTGTGATTTCCCCAATTGGCTTCCAAAAAGCAAAGTCAATGGGAGAGGTGCCAGATTCACCGAATCACAGTGATTCATTTAACAACTATGGCAAAAAGGTCATAACATTGGGCACAACTCACTTAAGGACTGCCTTGCGTAATGGTGTGGAAGTTTTGGTCCCAATTATAATCATAAGTCAAGGACTATCTGTAAAATGCACCAGCTAACACGGCATGGAAGGAAAGGAAGGAGAAGAGGAGAGGAAACTGACAGTATAAGAGCTAGTAGATACAAATACAGGTAGTCCTCAACTTACAACAATTCATTTACTGACCGTTCAAAGTTACAACGGCACTGAAAAAAGTCACCTATGACCATTTCTCACTTACGATTGTTGCAGCATCCTCATGGTCACATGATCAGAGCCGAGGTGGCGCAGTGGTTAGAGTGCAGCACTGCAGGCTACTTCAGCTGACTGCTAGCTGCAGTTCGGCGGTTCAAATCTCACCGGCTCAAGGTTGACTCAGCCTTCCATCCTTCCAAAGTGGGTAAAATGAGGACCCAGATTGTTGGGGGCAATATGCTAACTCTGTAAACCGCTTAGAGAGGGCTGTAAAGCACTATCAAGCGGTATATAAGTCTAAGTGCTATTGCTATAAGTTGAGGACTATCTGTATATGGTGTAATAATGCATTGCATAGGGCTCAAAGATAGTTTTTAAGCATTTTCCTCCAAGTCTAGCAGACACAGTGCTAAAAATATTCTATCCCTTGCCTGAAAGATCCTCATGTTCGCTCTCACCATTTTGCTAAAATTTTCTGCCATCGTGCCACGGTGTGCCGCAAATGTGTGCCAGAGAGGTGGGAAAGAGAGGATGAGAGAGACTGACTGTAATTCATCCTATTTTTCATTACCTAAAATGACTACAACCTCTCGTTCAGAGCTTAAACCAAGGATAAAGAGTAATCAGTAGAAAGTTTAGCTGCTCCGGCTGATACTGTAGTGTTTTAGCTTCAGCAGACGTGAGGCACTGGAAGCTTGGATGGTGGAGAAGGAGTAGGCCCGTCTCTAGGAGCCCAAGGGCACACTATTTACAAGTATCTGACACTACAGCACAACTCTGCGTTTCAGGCCTCCAAGCATTGCAACACAGGGCAAACGGGTTTACATCTGTCAAGCAGATTAAATCACCTTCACAGTCTTATGAAATTAGAGGAGGAGGACTGCTACTCCGAAGGAACCGCGTGAGCTAAAGGGGAGGGAGGAAGAACAGAGACAGCCTCTCCCAACATGATTTAACCTGATATCTCGAGAAGCTTGCCAGAAATAGTAGCTGGCAAGTATCCCCCGTCACTCCTGTCTCTCATTTATATACAACAGCCCCCAAAGGGCAGTTCAGATCAAGGAAATGCATGTTGGGGCAGGTACAACCCGTATAATATCTGCCGAGGGTATCTGTGACTTTTCAGCATTCTCTTTCAGTACAGGTAGTCCCTCAGTTTATAACCATTTGAAGTGACCACAAACCCCTGAAAGATACTTACAATCCGGCTCCAAAGCAGTGGGGAAATCCACATTTTTTAACTACTCGTTCTGTGGGCGTGGCTTGGTGGGCGTGGTGTGGCTTGGTGGGCATGGCAGGGGAAGGATACTGCAAAATCCCCATTCCCTCCCCACTCCTGGGGGAAGGATATTGCAAAATCTCCATTCCCACCCCACTTTGGGGCCAGCCAGGAGTGCTATTTGCCGGTTCTCCGAACTACTCAAAATTTCCGCTACCAGTTCTCCGAACTACTCAAAATTTCCGCTTCTGGTTCTCCAGAACCTGTTAGAACCTGCTGGATTTCACCCCTGCTCCAAAGTTCCAATGGCCAGACACTCCTCCCCCCCCCATTGGATCACTTGATCACATTTCAGAGACTCCACAAACAGCACGTAATTATGGTCATTTGCAGCATCCTGCGATCACATGACCGCAATTACAATGTTTTTGCTGAAAAATCAGCATTTACTTCCAGTTTTTGCCCCATAGAGAACAAGGGGTTTGCTTAATGACTGCAGCATTCGCTTAATGCTGCAGTCCACGTAATTATGCCCATGTAAGGTCATAACGTGGGAGATCTGCTTTACGGCCATCACAACAAATAACTGTAATGGCAGGCTCCAATACTGTTGTAAGCCAAGGACTTTATACAGGCAGTCCTCAACTTACGATCACAATTGATGTTGCTAAGTGAGAAGTTTGTTTCATTTATGTTGCTAAGTGAGAAATTTGTTAAGTGAGTTTCGCCCCATTTTACAACTTTTGTTGCCACCTTTGTTAAGTGAATCACGGCAGTTGTTAAATTGGTAGCACGGTTGTTAAGCGAATCTGGTCTCCCCACTGACTTTGCTTGTCAGAAGGTTGCAAAAGGTGATCACGTGACCCCGGGATGCTGCCACTGTCATAAATGTGAGTCAGTTGTCAAGCATCTGAATGTAAATCACCTGACCACGGGGATGCTACAATGGTCATAAGTGTGAAAAATGGTCACAAGTCTCTTTTTCAGTGCCGTTGTAACTTCGAACAGTCACTAAATGAACTGTCGTAAGTCAAGGACTTTATATAAACATTTGTGCTTTCTGAAAGTCCACAATTTCTTAACTGTTTGCCGATCTTTCTTTGAATCTGCCGTGCATCGTAAAGGTTATGTCTGTCTGAAGAGGTTAACTTGCATGCCACATTAAAACAAACACAAAAGCAGTTGCCTCTCCCTTTGAATTAATTTCAAGATCAGGGGGATTATTAGCACCGGGGAGGCAGTGGCTTTCCATAAGTCTATATACATATATAATGCAATACGGTTTAGCTATTCCTGCACCTTGAAACCCCTAACCCTGTCTACTTAGCGGTGAAGAAAAAAAACAATGAAGGGAAGGATAAAAATAAACACAATAAAGGGTGGATACCAGAAAACACAATTGGGCTTCATTCTTGCGGCTAAGGATGAGTACTGAGGCATTAAGCCAGGAGTGAACAAGCTTTGGCCTTCAGACTGCTTGCAGTCCTGGATCTAATTTGAATGACCCTTGGCCTAATTTCAAAACCCTCACTTAGCAGTCAGATTAGAGTACTAGGATGAGGGGTCTGCCACTGTTTTATCGGTCTGCAAGGCAGGAAGAAAAGAAAACCAAGAAATGGGGAGGGGGTCATCCTCTCCACTTTTCACTTTGGTCTTATCTCTTAAGTGTGCACACACACACACACACACACACACACACACACACACACACACACACACACACCCCTCTAACAGATTTCCCCTTGAGAAAATGTTTCCTTCGCCCAGAAAATATCTCCCCATCCTTAAGCCACAGGTTTCACAAAAACAGAAATTTGGACGAAGTGAAAAAGAGAGAGAGGTGATTATCCATACAGACACATCCCAAATATTTTGCTTTATGTAGACTGTTTACAGCCAAACCAAGAAATTAACTCTCTGAATTCTTTCTAGCAAACAGACTGGGATAAAAACAAACTTTGGATTCCACTGGCCTTGGAAAGAGAGCTAGGAAGAAGCCTCTATGTTCTCCCAAGAGCTCAGCATGAATAGAATTGTTGTGTACGACAAGCCCAATTTTGAGGGCCTCAGCAAAGAGTTCACCTGTGATGTCCCTGACCTGCATGAATTGGATTTTGGTGATTGCATCTCCTCCTTGAAGGTGAGAGGGCAGCCCTGGGTGGCCTACAAGCTCTCTAAGTTTGAAGAGGACGGCGTCATTTTTGAGGAAGGGGATTATGCTGAGATTGACAACAACAACAGGATTTCATCCCTACGACTAGTTCACCAGGATCTCTCTGACCCCCAAATTACACTGTATGAACATCCCAACTATGAAGGTCAAAGCAAGGTGGTGAAGGAGGAGACCAACCTCGCCTATGGTTACTTCAATGACCGTGTCTCCTCCCACGTGGTGCAGAGGGGTGTCTGGCTGCTCTATAAAAATGCAAACCGTGGGGGATGGTATCACATCGCCTGGCCAGGGGAACGCATTCATGACTATAAAACTGAGATCAACTTTGATGATAACGTCTCTCACTTACAACCCCTGAAACCGGGCCGTCCAATCATTACCGCCAAGTTGCTGTGGGATCAAAAGAAAGTGGAAGCTGAGCATGATGTTCTGATTGATGAGATTGTGGGGACCAACTGCACCGAATACGAACAAGCGTTCACCACCAACTCCACTCGAGAATATACTGCCACGGTGTTCCAGAGCTTCCACTTCAGCAACACCACTTGCCTAAAACTCGGCTTTTCTTTCCAGGTGACCTTGGGTTGTTCCAATATATTTATAGTGGAGAAAGGCAAAAGCGAGTCCACCACCACTACTGAGAAGGTAGAGGTCCTGCTGCCTGCCAAAATCCCTCCATGCACTGAACTTTCCATACAGGTGATCAAGAAGGAGACCACCACCTCGGTGCCAGTGGAGCTCACCATCTGTCAGAATGGCAAAGAAAAGAAGGAGAACGCTGAATACCGCTGTGTTTCGGGCCGTACCATCAGCACCAGATATACCATGAAGCCTGTCCCAGCAGCACCAGGCACTTCCCAAGCTAAACCACAAGAAGTATGACACAGGAGGAACACAAGCAACTATGTCAACTCTCGCACGTGGATAGATCTAGGAGAACATTTTCAAGCACGGCCTGGGTCAGGGATGAGGAAGAGAACTTAAGTTATTCCTGATTACGCTCCTTTCAGATTAATGTTCTTGTGGTTGCAGATACTTCCAGACTGAGAAGGAAGAGAAAAACAAGAGCCTGCTTTTTTCTAGACGTGGTGATGGTTTCTGAGTTTAAATAATTAGGTTACGGGGATATAATTAGATTTGGAGATAACAGTTTAATCCGCATGGCAATTTATATAGAAAAAACATGAATATTTTCTTGAAGATATATTAACTACCTGGAAAACAGGTGTGGGTTCCACTTACCTTCTCTACCGGTTTGCATCGCGATGGAAGTGCGCGTTTTGCGCGCCTACATCATGTGGAAATGACCCTCTGCGCATGCGCAGAAGCCTCTGTGCATGCGCAGAGGGTTCTTTTCCAGCTGCGGCGACCGGAGAACCGGTTCGGGGGCGTGGACAGCCAGCCATCACTGCCGGTTCGGCGAGCGGATGCAAATTTCCGCTACTGGAGAACCGGTCCGAACCAGCAGCAACCCACCACTGCTGGAAAATCAAGAATGGATGTAATAATTTTTCCTCAATTTGAACAGTTAATGCTATTCTTAGTACTGAACATCATAAAAGAGCAGAATTAAAAGATCTACAAGGTTATCTGTATTTCTCAGTAAGGGGAGGAAGCAGTGGTTTATTTGTTTTATTTATCTGATGAAATTGAATTTTAAAGGAATGAACAGTTCTTTATTAGCTTACATAAACCTCCATTTAAAAACATTTTTTTTTTTACTTTACTGGTCCAGCTTTATTTCTCATTAAAGTTATCCCTCTGATCTCAGATGTCTTACTTCACTGTGTCTAATCAGATTTTATTTGCTTATTTCAAGCACTGTATGCATAGCCATTTCAATTCAGTTATTGAATTCACCCATTTCCGGGTACATACCCTAAACTGAACTATAAATTAAACAAGCTAGTTCACAGCCCCATTTAAGACACACATAAGACCCAGGGTCACAAAACCAAGCAAATTACTGTTAAAACCTACTTGAAGGCACATACCGTAATCATTCAATTGGCAGGGCCACATGCAGCCAGTCCAAGCTGTGAGTGAGAACCAGAGGTGGGTTCTTCCCGGTTCGGACTGGTTCGCCCGAACCAGTAGTAACCCGCTGGTGATGTCACGGAGCTGGTTTGGTTGGTGCCAGTCCGTGGACGCCACCATCTGTTTCTTGGATTTTTTTGGGGGGGATTTTTTTTTTCTTCTGCGCATGCGCAGAAGTCGAGTTGCCAGCACTGTGCATGCGCCCCCATCTTGTTTTTGGCTTTTTTGGGGGGGATTTTTTTTGGATTTTTCGGCACTGCACATGCGCACGGCGTGGCCACATGGCGCGGGAGGAAGCGAACTGGCGGCGAGGTAAATTAGAACCCACCCCTGGTGAGAACCCTTCCAAAAATTGATGACGTTATATTTTGTAAGAGAACATAAAGGGGAATAATTCAATTATATGTATTTATTTCATTCAGTTTCTATTTGAATCATGCTTCTTCATGGATAATCCCGGTTCAATCACCGGGTGCCTTTCAAAGGCCAAATGAGGCTCAAAAAAGTCACACAGTCCTTGCTTTATGACTAGAGTCCCACTGTTCCTGACAAGAACAAACCCCAACATAAAAGTACATTGTGTGACTCTGCTTGGCAGCCTGGTGAGGCCAAGTGCACACATAGGGATTCTTGCTTTTGTGGACATCCTGATGGCCCCTTCTCTGGATAGCCTCTTGGCTTCTCTTGACCTTTGGCTTGCATCTTGCTAATGTAAAGTGTGACCATTCTGGGATTGCCATCAATTGCATCACACCAATTTCTACTAAACTGCAGAGCTGTTAACACAGGACTGTAAAGCTACCATTGGGGCAGAAAGGCCCTTGCTCTTCAGAATCCTCTTCCTTGTGGCTCTTGAGTTATCCATTAAATGAGCAGGGAGAGGGGAGTAGGAAATGGTGGTTCCAAATGTTTGGTTCCTCTCTGCTCTTTGGACCCACTTTGACTCACCACCGGGTGACTCAGGGCTATCGGTCACTGATTCCCCAGACTTGTCAGAGTTGGAACCTTTTACCCAGTTAAATGTTCCGGAACAGCCCTTTGATCCCAAGAGGGTATGTAATTAAAGCTTCTATGGTGAGGCGGGCGCTAGGACTTTTGTCCCAAGCCAAGCTGATGTTTACTAGTGTGGGGGAGAAGCACCGAGGTCTTCTGAATTGACTAGAAAGAATGGGCAAATATGTACCTGCAAAGAAATGGATGAAGCTCACCTATATCAATTAATCAGACGATGGGGATGGGGGAAATAGTACGTCAAAACCAATGCTAAGGGAAGATACTTTCTGTCCGGGTTCAGGTGCGTCTGCAGAAGACAATTTAAAAAGAGGCAAGATAGTGGGCTGAAATATGAAGCAACAACCACTATGTTGTCTTTTTGATCCTCTCTCCAGATATCTAAATTCTTCCTCCCGCCCCCCGCCCCCCGAACATTTTGAAGGGTTGTTTCCATCAATGTAGTCATAATTATGTCCTAGATCATTCTTTAATCTGATACCTGCTAGATCTGTTGAACCAACTCCTGGTCCCTACCTAGCACAAACAATGGCTACACTAAGTAGGGATTTGGGGAGTTGGAAGGCAACACATCTCCAGATTGTGAAGACTCACCTAGATGGTAGAACTCTTTTATGATGGTGCCTCAAGCCTTCTACTTTAAGTAAAACCAGCTGGATTTTACTATTATTGATTTATTTAAATTTATTATATTTGTATTAGCACTCACAATTATTGAGTCAGATGACATACAATTTAATAAATAAATAAATAATGGCAACACTGAGCATTAAGGGGCTGCTAAAGAGACCCCATCTCTCAAAATGCACATTTAATCTTTAAGTCAACATAAATAATGCATTTTGAGAGTAGTGGCTCCGGATCATTTGAAATCCTTTTCATTAAATCAAATCCTTGCCTTTTAAATTCTGACTTTTAGGAGGCCCTTCTCAAGGCTGCCTTTAAGTAATCGCATATGCCTCAAAATAGCTTCACACATAATACATCCAATGTCTTTAAGAAAGAAACACAATTGACCATGGATGATGGGTTGAGAAGGGAAGGGCTGAGAAAGGAAAAGCAAAGCACCATCTAAGATCTGGATGGAATGGCCAAGTCGCTGCGGCCAACTCGCCACGGCCAACTTGCCATGACCAACTCGCCGCAGCCAACTCATCATGGCCAATTCGCTGCAGGACAATATACCATGGCCAACTTGCCATGGGACAATTTCACAATTCAATTTATTTAAAATAAGTTAAAAAATATTTGAATTTTTGTCATTCACATTTCATTCCGTCCCTCCTTTTGCACCCTTTCTTTAATGATTCTATTCCATCATTTCTTTGATATTAGTGTAACTCTTGTCCTGCAGCAAGTTGTCCTGCAGCAAGTTGGCCATGGCGAGTTGTCCCGCGGTGAATTGGACATGGAAATTTGGCTGTGGTGAGTTGTCATAGACCTGATCTAGAAGAGGCAAGACCAGGTCTAATGGATGACTGCTCTGCTTTAATATAAGAAAGGCTAGGCCAGGGATGTCAAACTCGATTTCATTGAGGGCTGCATCAGGGTTGGGTTTGACCTCAGGGGACCGGAGTGGGCATGGCCAGAGTGGGCGTCGCCAGCTCGATGTCACTCATGTCAGGGGCACCTGTGGTGGCACGAGTGCTCTGCCAGAGAAAACGGGCTCCCGAGGTCCATTTTCGGCTGCAACAGCCTCCTGCAACCTTCTGCCAATGAAAACGGAGCCCGGGAGGGCCGCACACGGGAGCTTCGTTTTCACTGGCAGAGGCACCGCAGGCCAGTCCTTCACTGTTTCCAGGGCGGCCCCGTGGGCCAGATCTAAGCACCCTGTGGGTCAGATCCGGCACCCGGGCCTTGAGTTTGACACCCCTGGGCTAGGCAATCTCTGGCCTCAAGGGGTCTTTACAGCAGTACTTGGAACCTACAAAAGCTATGATTGTTGAAAGCTGACAGCCTAGTTTACTGATATTTTAAAGTGAGAAGCCCATGAAAACGATACTGCAAGCACTGAAATAGCTTATCTCTCAGTCCAACCCATCTTACAGGGATGTTGTTATGGGGAAAGCAGGAGGAGGCAGGTGTGTTGGGTATGTTTGCTACCTTGAGTTATTTGTAAAAAATAAAGGCAGGATAAAAATAAATATCATAGTGTGGGAAGTATACCCCAAAAGGACAGTGCCAGAAACCTCACAGCACCAGAAACCTCAGAAAACAGTGCCAAGAGACTCAAGCCAGCCCTTCCCCCTTTAAGAAAACCAAGAAGCACCAGCTGAAAGAAAAACACAGAGCAGCCCTGCTAACAGAGCTGACAATAGAAACACTTAAGTAGAGCCATTAAGATAAGGGGAATCAGGCTAAAAATAAACTCTCCAAGTTAAACCGAAACTCCCTTCTTCCTGCCCCCTGACAGAATTAACCCTTAGGACAGGAATAACAAAAGACCTGGGACCAAGATTAACCCAGCATAACAGGAAAACAAAACCCAGGGCAATCAGAAACACATCAAAACCCATCAAGCTACAGGAGCTTCAAAGGAAAATTAAGTATAAAAAGGTACAGGCTTGCCATCCCAATCTGCTTGCAAGCCAGGAACGCTCAAGGTGTGTTACTACTTTTCTTGCCTTCCTGAATTAAAGGATCCTTTTTCTGGCAGCTGGCTTTCATGTCTATTTCTTCTCAGCATCAGTGACTGCTTCCCAGCTGGGAAATGAACACAGGGAAATTTCTTCCAACAATAGTTAAAAAGCAAAGACAACATACTGGTAATCCTCAACTGATGACGGTAATGGAGCTTGCCCATCACGGCCATAATTCATGACAGTTGTAAAGCAGGTTTTTACAACTGTAAAACCTTTTTTTGTGGTGGTCATTAAGCGAAGACGGCAGTTGAAAAGCGAACCAATTCTTTGCTCTGCGCCTCTTGTTGAATATTGGAAGTAAATCAGGGCTGGGTTCTAACTTACCTCGCTGCCGGTTCGCTTCCTCCCGCGCCGCGTGGCCCCGCACGCGCATGCGCAGTGCCAAAAAACCCCCCCCCCCCAAAAAAAGCCAAAAACAAGATGGCAGTGCCAGAAACTCGGCTTCTGCGCATGTGCAGAAGAAAAAAAACCCGTAAAAAAATTTAAATTTTTTTAAAAAAAAAGATGGCGGGGCCCACGGACCCGCACCGACCAAACCAGATCCGTGATGTCACTGTGACGTCACCAGTGGGTTGCTACCAATTCGGGCGAACCGGTCCGAACCGGGAGGAACCCACCTCTGAAGTAAATGCGTAAGCAACTGGTCATAAGTTGAGGACTATCTGTAACACTCCCTAAAATAAGCCATTCTCCATTTATGATTTGCAGCTTTACCATCCCTAACAAATGTTGAATATTTTTTAACTATCAAAGATTCTGCATCCTTCCCTCCTTCTCTCATGGTTTTCAGAAGCTAGAGGCAGTTTTAATTCTTCCAGTCTTCCAGCTAAATTTTATTAGCGTACATATTGGCGGCAAAGGGTCGATTTGTTATTGCTCTTGTGTTTTTTTTAATCAACTTGATGGATTTCTATTGTCATGTTTATCATTCCAACCCATTATAATTCACCTGGATAGAAAACTTGCAAAAATAAATGTAAATATAGAAAAAGGAATAACACGAATAGGGAATCTCTGTCCTAAAGGCTGTTGAACCTTCAGTATTCAACTTCAACCTGAGGCATTTCCTCACTGACCACTTTCCAATCTGGCAATTCTTGATTTTTTCTTCTCCCAAAAGCAAACTGTAACATGTAGTTAAAAAGGTAAAGGGAATGTTGACCTTATGTCAGCTTCTGGCGAAGGAATTGATTTGGGGGGACGACGGTGTTATGCAAGCGGTCCTTTTTAGCCATCCGTTCTGTATTTTCCAGGGTGCAGGTATTCCATGCAAATATTAACCAGGTGCGATTTTGCTGCAGTCAGAATTCTGCCCTACCAAGGTTGCAAGCTGCTGCCATCTGCTGAGGGAACACTGGGGAAGAATTTCACAAAAATTACAGTTGCAGGGGAAAGGTTAATGCCCCCCTCCCCATTTGTGATCTCATGGAGATTATCTGTTTGGAAACCAATTAGGCATGCGAAAAAGCTTGCCAAAGCATGTCAAACTGTGAAGAGGTCAAATGCACCTTTTACCTAATGCTAAGGTTCAGTCTAAAAATCAAGCAAAGAAAATCAACAAAAAGAGGATAGCTGGCAGGGAGGGAGCAGAAATCTAAAAATAACTAACCCCAAACAAGAGGATTAGCCAGACATCTACAACGGGATCAGGATCATCAAATCCTTGATTAAAGTGCAAGATATTGCTCTGTGTCACAAAAGGCTGTTTAATGTTTACATTAATAATTTAAAATCAGAAAACAGAAAACGACAGCTATCATGCCACACCAAAGCCCGCCAATGAAGCACCATCTAGTAGTTACATGTTTCAGATTTCAATCTTTTCCTTATTTATTTTAAATTATTCACCTTAATTTCATGAGTATTTAAGATAATGATAGTCTTGAGTCAATTGTTTGCCATTGCCTTTTTTTCAGAAAGTTTTTTTCAACTTCCCAGTCTAGGTTATATCCTTGGGATTTCTTAGTGGTGTCCAGAAATAGTACCAGATCAGTACAAACCAGTCTCACCAGGCTTAGGTTCAGGGGTGGGCTGCTGGGGGTTCGCAGGGGTTCAGGAGAACCTCTAGCTAAGATTCTGTGCAGTTCAGAGAACCCCCAAATCCCACTCCTGGCTGGCCCCGCCCCGCCCACCCCGCCCTTCCCAGGAGTCCCCACATGGCCCATTTTGGATGCAGGTAAGTGCAGGGCACACACAGACGCTTGGGGAGGGCGAAAAACGGGCCTACCGGAAGTTCGGGAAAACCAGAAACGGGCCCGTTTCCGGCCTCCAGAGGGCCTCCAGAGCCTGGGGAGGCCGTTTTCACCCTCCCGGAGGCTCAAGGAAAGCCTCCAGAGCCCTGGGAGGGCAAAAACGCCCCCTCCCCCGTGTGGTGCAGGAGGCCGACTAGACCACACCCACCATGGCCACGCCCACCCAACAACAGGGCAGTGAACCCCTTGCTAAAATTTTTGAAGCCCACCCCACCCCTGCTTAGGTTGTTGTTGTTTAACTTTAGTTACCCAAGTTAAGCTGAGAGTCACCTCCTTCTATGAGTTATGTCCCATTAAATAAACCAAAAACTATAGTACTCCTGTGATATTTTCCAAATGTACTCAGTCTTGGATGACCTCCTTCTTTCATATGCACATTTATGCAAATAGTGTTTACGGTAATTCACTGTAAGCGTAGGAGAGTTATTAGGCAATTTGATATCTTTTCATGGAAAGTAATTGCTCAGACATAAGGTTGAAGTTGCTAGTGCTTCCCTATTATTGCATGATGTGTATAGGATTAACTGGGTTACTTCTTTTAGGCAAATATTATGGTTTTATTTAAACAAACATTATTGCTTCCTTTGAAGATGTACAGTATCCTAGTTAGAGGGACGTACAACATGGGAAACCTCTATTCTTAAGTTTAGCTGCAACCTCATACTGAATGAGAGCTTGTTCAAAGTTTTGTGCAAATCAGGAACTAGGAACCAGAAAAAAACTTCAGCAACGTGAATAATCTAGAGTCTAAACACTCAGAAACAATTGCCAACACAGAACAATCCAATCACATACCATAATAATTGTGGTACCATAATCATTATGGTATCAATCATTATGATATCATTAAAATATGATATTGAATATTGCACTGAACAGCAGTTTTTGTAACCAAACTTAAACACAGTCATTTGTAGTCTTCTGCAATCCAGCAAACTTCCAGGTTTTAATTAGGTCGTATTTGTTTATGAACTATTTAAGCAATGCCCAATATGTTCTGTTCAGGTCAATATGTTCTGTTCAGTGCTTTGCTTTAGGCATTCAATTATTATAATTAGCACTCTTATAAAATGACATAAAGATAAAACATGATTAATTTGTTATTTTAAAACCCCACCCATTAACTTCAATTAACTTTTAAAGAGACTAAAGAAAAATCAAACCGCATACCATAACAAGGCCCAACTGCAATAGCAACACTGAAAGCGAACAGAAGCCCCTATATTAATGTTTTAGAATTGACAGTGGTAGATATAGAAGTGGTAGATACCTTTTGCCTTTTAGGACTGGTTATCAACAGTAAAGGATACACACCAGATATGTACCAGAGACTAGTGATGGTAAGGTAGCAATGAAAGCCATAGAAAAGATACTCAAATGCCAGGATGTGTCTATACCTAGAAAAATCAGAATGATGCAGACAATAGTTTTCCATATATAACATTCCATGGACTGGGTTCAACTAGGACTGGATAAAGTGGAAAGAAAAAGAATGAGAGAATATCCACCACCAAGTGAATGGACCCAATTACAGCAGTGACAAGCACACTGTTAGAAGGCCCGAAGGACCAAGTTTGGGACAGATCATGCTGGAGAAAATCTATCATGTGGTTGCCAAGAATTGACAACAACTTGATGGCACATGATCAAATACATAATACTTCCTGATCAGCTCTATATAATGCCTTGGTGTTTTTAAAGCAGTGTCTCTCAATCTTGGCACAACTAAGTGTGAACTTGAAATCTACACACCTTAGCATTGCCAAGGTTAAAAAACAGTGATTTAAAAAATCTGTCCCCAACAAAAATAACTTCATCAGATACCAAATCCTTCAGAAAATGTGGGTTTTTAATTTGCCTCTTTTGCCTCAAAAGCTATTTTGCCAACTGATAAGAGTTTCTCAAAATATCCTGGGTTTTATATATTTTTAGATATTAGGCAATGACAGATAAACACAGCTGACTTTGAATTTCTTTGCAGAGAAAGGTACCAGAATAAATACATATGTATTTATGTCAGTGTTTGTGCAAGATGAATTATAAAATTAGTCCAGTGGGGCTGGGTGCAAATAACCTAACCTGAATTACTTGTTAATTGGATAATCTGTTTTGCTTTCTGAGCATCTAATTCATTAGACATATATAGCTGAACTACTAAATGGGGTGAACCGTCTAGATGACAACTAATTGTGAGATGTGCAGTATTTGCAATATTGATTTGCACAGATGGGACTTTCTGTCAATGCATATACATGTGGATATATATCATAGGTGTTCCATAGTTCTTCTCATTTACAGACTATATATTTTGGAGTATAATAGTACATGTAGTCCTTGACTTACAATAGTTCATTGACAGTTCGAAATTACAATGGCACTGAAAAAAGTGACTTATGACCATTTTTCATATTTACGACCGTTGCAGCATCCCCATGGTCAAGTGATAAAAATTCAGATGCTTGGGAAACTGACTCATATTTATGACGGTTGCAGTGCCTTGGGGCCATGTGATCAGTTTCTGTGACCTTCTTACATGCAAAGTATATGGTGAAACCAGATTCACTTAACAATCTTGTTACTAGTTTAACTGCAGTGATTCACTTAACAAGGGTGGCAAGAAAGGTCGTAAAACGGGGCAAAACGTGCTTAACAAATGTTTCACTTAGCAACAGAAATTTTGGACTCAGTTGGACTACCTGTAATCCTCGACTTACACATATTTCAGTAGAATTAGGCTCACTCATCACTGACTCCAAAATTACTTAGAATTTTATATAATAGCTTAGGTGTGTATTCTTCTTGATCAGAAAACTCCTGCAAAAGTTATCCCATCTTAATTTACAGTAAATGCTTTATCTGATTTCACAAAGTTTAGTAAATATTTCATTGTTTCCATACTTCCTGTACACAATACAGGTAGCCCTTAACTTATGACCACAACTGGAACCAGAATTCTCATTGTTAACCAAGGCAGCTGTTAAGTGAGCCACATGCAATTTTATGACCTATTTGCCACAGTTGTTAAGTGAATCACTGCAGTTGTTAAGTGAATCAAGGGATGGTTAAGCAAACTCCTGCTTCCCCCATTGCTTGTCGGAAGCCATCTGGGAAAGTCACAAATGGCAATTATGGGCTCTGTGCTCTGTTTGGCCTTGCAAAGCTACTTGCCAATTAGGTCTTTGGCAGCGTGTCAAGAGAGATAAAGGTTGGTGCTTATCAGCCTTCTTCCGAAAGACTGTGTCAGACTTCTGTCAGACTAATTAACATTGTTTGGGACTTATTACGGCTGTGAATGAACATAATTTATATAAAATTATAAATAAAAAGAGGTGTTTGGGACTAGGTTTGTGTTTTATGATTTATCAGGAAGCCTAGGTCAGAACAATCCCAGGATGCTGCAATCATTGTAAATACATACCAATTGTCAAGTGCCTGAATTTTAATCATGTGATTGTGGGGATGCTGTGATTGTCATAGGTGTGAGGACTGGTCATCACGTTTTCAGTCCCATTGTAACTCCAAATAGTCACTGAACAAAGGGTTGTAAGGTAAGGACTATCTGTAATGCATAATGGCCCACATTATATTCTCTTTGGTTTATGATTTAACTGTGAACTCTTGCTGGCCTATTTGGAAGAAAGCCTCATTGCATTCAAAGATGTTTACTTCCAGGAAAGCATGCAGGTTACAGCACTCTTTCTTCATCCTGTCTTTTTTGACAACCCACTTAAGTTTTGTGGCCCCACCCGGATTTAGTGTTTTGATCTTGCAACAAAATTAGCTTTAATGAACCATTGGTGAGCTGCATTCAGCCTAGAGTAGTTACAAATTAAGTCCTAAGAGAATCAGAATCGAGCTGGAAGGGACCTTGGAGATCTTCTAGTCCAGCTCCCTGCTCAAGCAGGAGATCCTATACTATTTCAGACAAGTGACTTTCCAGTCTCTTTTTAAAAACCTCCAGTGAGGAAGCACCCACACAACGTCTGAAGGCAAGCTGTTCCACTGGTTAATTGTACTCACTGTTCGGAAGTTTCTCCTCAATTCCAGATTGCTTCCATCCTTGATTAGTTTCCATCCATTGTTCCTTGTCCTGCCCTCTGTTGCTTTGGAAAATAAGTTGACCCCCTTCTCTTTGTGGCAGCCTCTCAAATGCTGGAATAATGCTATCATGTCCCCCCAGTCCTTTTCTCTAGGCTAGCCAAACCCAAATCCTGCAAACGTTCTTCATATGTTCTTGTCTCCAGGCCTTTAATCATCTTCGTTGCTCTTCTTTGCATTTTTTCCAAAGTCTCAACACCTTTTTTGTAATGTGGTGACCAAAACTGGCTGCAATATTCCAGCTAAGGTCTTACTAAGGCTTTATAAAGCGGTACTAATGCTTCACATGATTTTGATTCTATGCCTCTGTTTATACAATTTTACTAGTGTTTATATACTATATTTTGATAAGAATATATATACTTTACAGCAAGTATATCTTACAAAGATGATCTGGTAAGATTTTTCTTTTGTATAAACAGCCCAAACTTTTTACCATTCCTTTCCCCCCCCATACCAAGCAAAATGTTAAACCGAGCCTTGGAATTTTCCAGGAGATCCTCCAGGTTACAATAGGGCAGTTCATAACGGAAAAACTTTTTGAACAGCGTGCGTTAAATCGCACTATTATAAACATAAGGACCTGCCTACGTAATTTCTTAGCACAGAGTTTAAATATATCTTCTCTGATTGATGCAACCTGCTACAACTATAGCCCCACCTCCTGTCAGGCTGCTTCTTTCCGATTTGTCGGAGAACCCGGGAAGACGTGCATCTATGAAAATGTTTCTCATTGGTGATGAGGAGGACAGCAGATTCGGATTGGTTTTGCGTTTTATCGCAGCGCTCACTGGCGTGGAGAAGCCCGTGCCCTACTGCGGGCGGAAGTAGGCGTGATGGCAGGGGCAGGCGGCAGCATGGCGGCTGATGAATCGGAGCCGCTGCGGCTCTTTGTGAGCATCGGGCTGAGCGAGACCAAGGCTCGCGAGACCCTTCGGAACGAGGCGCTCACCGCGTTGCTCCGCGAAGCAGTCGTACAGGTCTCAGTAGCCGCCCTTCTTTTAGTCTGTAGCCCCTTCACCGTTTCCCCAGCTGTCCGGGGGTAGCCTTGCCACGTTTTCTGCACCCCTTCCGGTAGTGACCCTGCCCTTTAAGAAGAAATTGAAAGGGCGAAAGCTTTCTTCGTCCTTAAATTTCCAACTTACGTTTCCAATAATAATAAGAAGAAGAAGAAGAAGAGCTGTTTCTGCTCATCAGAAAACTACTTTTTCTGTAAAACGAGGGAAACTGTCCCGCGTTTCTCAACCACTTTTGTGCTATTAATTCACTTACAGATATTTGTCTCTTGCTTTCTTACTCAGCGTTTCAACGGGTCCTACCGAGCAATTCATAGTTGGGTTTATATAATGTACTAAGCTATCTAATGGCTTGTTTGTGAGACTAATATAATTTTATTTTGTTTTATATAACCAGCCTTCTCACATACGTGACTCTCTGGTTTACAATAGAATAGATTAAAAACAATAAAATGTATAATATAAAATAAAAAATAGCAATTTAATATGGGAATCTAGCCAACTGTGGTTTTATACCATGAGTGAGCAAAATATAGCTTGGCGTATTGTGTGAACACAGCCATTGGGTGGCAAGGATAGATTTAATCAAAACTGCTAAAAAGATGTGTTGATTTTAAGCAAAAGGTATTGCACTGGATTTTAGGAGATTGTAAAGGAGGCTAGTTCCCAGATATGGCTTCTGCTTTTACAACATTATGTAATTTTAGAGAGGTTTGTCAAATTTGAATTAGCATAATAGTTTTCATACAAACCTATCCGTGGGTGTAAATTCCATTGGAATAAAGAAAGCGCTACTGTGTAGATAGGTACTTGGAAATCTGTTCCTTGCTTTCCCTAATATATTTTGCTGTCCATTTCTATCTTGTTCTGTGTAGATTCTGCTCAGTTTATTCTTCCAGTGAATGTTGAAACTAGTTATACCTGTAATTTAAACAATCCTAAAATGTGTCAGTGGGCTGGATTAGACTTAGTCATGTTGAGATCAATGGAACAGGTTAATCATGCTGCCTTAAACCTAAAATAATTTAAATGGGTCATTTATAAGTATAATTAAGTTCCAAGCTATGTCTAACACTTACCATATGTTGAGTAAGGAATTGTTTTTTTGGCCCTACCGGTACCATCATTCTAGGAATGCCAATGGTTAATGGAAGTGATTCTTAGCATGCTAAACTGAAAGAGGCTCAGATATAAGATCCCCTGGAATCTTCATAGAGATAGATCGGTGTCTCTTGTAGACTGCTTGCAAATTTTATTTGATTCCTGTCTTCTGTTCTAGTATAAATACAGATAGTAAAGATTTAAAGGGTTGGGTTTTTTTGCTGTTAGGTAAAGCTGCAATTTGTGATAATGTCTGAAGGAATGCTAACAGTGTGTTTGAGTCACATTGAAGATGTTCACCGAATAGCCATTTCAGTGCCGACATTAGCTGAGTTCAAACATATTAAAGTAAAGTAGTCCAAGTTTCAATACTGCTGTCATAAAAAAGCCTGTAGAAATGTCTCTAAGATATTAAAGCTCATATCTTAATGCAGGCAATTACTGTATTTCCCAAACCATTTTTCTGCATTGGAATTTCCTTCCTTTGTGTATCTCTGTAGAAGTGAAAGTATGACTCTACAGAGAATATAAACAGCAAATGAAAAAGAAACCAGGCTATTGTTTTTCAATGTATGTTTTGCTATGGGGATATTGTTTTTCAATGTATGTTTTGATTTTTTTTTTTTTTTTTTTAAGAGGGTGAAGTCATTGGGTGGGACAGATTTAACATGTATTCTTCTATTGTTAAGAATTTGACATTATAGTTCTCCCAAATCATGTGATTAACCTAGCTTCATAATAGACAAATTTAAAAGTTGTTTTATAGATTTAAAGAATAACAACTGAATTGACTGAAGTTCTTGTGTAGACCCAAAAATAATAATAATAAGTTTGGCCATTATTTATATTCATACATGCAAAAACAACAGCTAAAATGAATTAGAAGGACTCCTCGACTTACCACCAATCACTTAGCAACTATTCAAAGTTCCAATGGACCCTTCCCCAAAGATACTTACACCTGGGTTCAAAGTTCTGACAGCAGTCTTCTCTCCCCCCCCCCAAGGTCACATGGTGACATTTTGGGCACTCAGCAAACAGCCTGCATTTATGGCCATTTGCAGCCTCCCATGGTCACATGACTGTGATTTACATCTTTTTTTGCTGAAAACTGGAGTTACTTCTGCTTTTCTGCAAAAAAAGCCCCCATAGCAAACAATGGGTTTGCTTAATGAGCTCAGTGTTTGTTTTACAGCCACCAGAAAACAGGTTGTGAAATTGACCTGCGTTATGACCATAACAACTTATGACTTTACGACATAACAATTTACGAATGGGAAGGCTCCATTACAGTTGTAAGTTGAGGATTACCTGTATGGATGCTAGTCATTGGGTTGTTGGATTGGAACAATTCTGTAATGTTTGTTCTCCAGTTGGAAAGATCAGGGTGGAAAATCTGTCTGGATTTACCTGGTAGTGACATGGCTTTCTGTTGTATGAGAGAGAGAAGCTAGAAAAGGCGCTCAATTTTTAAGAGACTTATCGCCTCTTCCTAATATAGACTCTTGCTGTTATCCTGACTTTCAGTTTCCCCTTTTGACTCCTCTTACTCTTTAGGCACAAGGAATCCTGGGTCCAGTGATTGACAAGACAGTCGGCACCCTGTTGTATAATGTGGCTTCCCGGCTTAAGGACTCAAAGCGTCTTGGTGACATTGTTGAGTACATTGCTACCAAAAAGATCATCACGGATCTGCAGCTCAATGGTACATACTTGGAAATTTCACAAGCTGGAGCCAAGAATCCCCCTGCTCTTTTTAAGCAATGATGATTGGATTTGGCCCCAAAGGCCTTGTTGCATGTCCTCTTATACCACAATGGACCGGATGAAATAAATGATCAGAGCTTGAGAAACAGGAAGCTTTTCCGCTATAGGAACCTTCCTGCTCAAGGTTGTCTCCGTGGTAAGAGAGGCATTTAGGGTGGGTGGAATATATCAAGATTGACACTTGCCATTTTGAATTCTTAAACATTATATGGGATGTATGAGTTGGCAATGATATGATAATGGAAGAGCCTTTTTTGAGCAGAGGACGTTTTGACCATGCCTTTCAGAGGGGAATAATATATTTCAGAGACCACAAAAGGAAATGGCATATAAAGAATCACCCGGATAATAGTTACAGGAGGGTCACAAGTGTTGTGAGTTTTCATGGCAAGTGGTTAGAGAGCACAGCACAGTTCAGCCCCATGGTAACAACTGGGAAGCTTTATCCTGAGACATCCGGAAAATGCCATGGGTTCTGCTCGGAAAGCTTTACAGGGGCATGGCCTATTTGTTTTTGAAATTTCCCTCTTGTCATCGCTCTGATTTATTTTTATCTTCCCATTCTTCATGGTGTATCAAATGGCTTTGAGTGTTTCTCACCCTTGACAGTTCGAAGATGTGTGGACTTCAACTCCCAAAATTCCCCAGCCAGCATAACAGGCTGAGGAACTCTGGGAGTTGAAGTCCACACGTCTTCAAACTGCCAAGAGTGAGAAACACAGATGTAGATTATGCCTCTTTCAATTTGTGAAGGAGGCGAGAATGTAAGGTAATGACAGTTGTAGGCTCACCAGCTAGATTTATAGCTGGGTGAAGATTTGAATCGAAATCATCCAGATCCTGGTCAAACACATCACCCACTGAAGCACACCGCCCTTTCTAATCCACCTGTATTCTTTATACCTGCAGCTGCTCTGGAATACCTTAAAAGTCACCCTGTTGATCCCATTAATACAGCAGACTTTGACAGGGAGTGTGGCATTGGCGTGGTCGTCACACCGGAACAGATTGAAGAGGCAGTAAGTTTCAGTCCTATACGGAGGCCAAAAATAAAACAATCTCCAGGTGAATTATTCCACAGAGCCGCGGTGGCACAGTGATTAGAATGCAGTACTGCAGGCTACTTCTGCTGACTGCCAGTTGCCAGCAGTTTGACAGTTCGATACTCACCGGCTCAAGGTTGACTCAGCCTTCCATTCTTCCGAGGTCGGTAAACTGAGGACCCAGATTGTGGGGGGTAATAGGTTGACTCTGTAAACTGCTTAGAGAGGGCTGTAAAGCACTGTGAAGCAGTATATAAGTCTATAAGTGCTATTGCTATTGCTATTCCTAACAAGGCCATTCCTAACAAACTCTGCCATATGCTTCTGACATGGCAAGAGAGGAATAAGCCAAGGCTCCTGGTGTAAGGTACAGATAATCCTTGACTTACAACCATTCATTTAGTGGCCGTTCAAAATTACAGTGGCACTGAAAAAGTGACTTAAATCCGGTCCTCGCACTTATGGCTCTCACAGCATCCCCATGGTCACCTGATCAACATTTGGGCACTTGGCAAACAGCATATATTTACAACAGTTGCAGCATCTGGGGGGTCACATAATCTTCATTTGCAACCTTCCCAGCTGGCTTCTGTCAAGCAAAGTCAATGAGGGAAGCCAGATTCACTTAACAGCTGTGTGATTCACTTAACAACTGCCTTGTGTAGCAATGGAAATTCTGGCCCCAATTCTGTTTGTTAGTTGAGGACTGACTGTAATGCTAAACATATCATCAGTGGACACTGGAAAGAGCAACTTAATAGACATGCTAATAGACATGCTAGAGCTGAGGTGGCGCAGTGGTTAGAGTGCAGTACTGCAGGCTACTTCAGCTGACTGCTAGCTGCAGTTCAGCGGTTCAAATCTCACCGGCTCAAGGTTGACTCAGCCTTCCATCCTTCCGAGGTGGGTAAAATGAGGACCCAGATTGTTGGGGGCAATATGCTGACTCTGTAAACCGCTTAGAGAGGGCTGTAAAGCACTATAAAGCGGTATATAAGTCTAAGTGCTATTGCTATTGCTATGCTCTTTTCATGCTATGCAAGAATTCTGGCTTGCAAGTAATAATTGAAAATAGCTCCATTTAATATTTCCTTTTCAATGAACACCCGGCCATTTTACGTCCTTAAAAATAACCACATTGGATACGATGGTTGTCTGTGTATAGTTCCTTACTAGCTCATTGATCCACATTGCCATCGTTTAAATTGATGACAATGCATATATAATACCGCAAGGGAATTTTATAAAACAAAGAATGCTGAATCTTGTCTCTTTCACACACACACACACACACACACACACACACACACACACACACACACACACACACACAGAGAGAGAGAGAGAGAGAGAGAGAGAGAGAGAGAGAGCTATGTATCT
>QLTV01002537.1:303219-369113 GCA_003457575.1 Thermophis baileyi | reverse complement strand
ATATATAAAATATATATTACATGTTTAAACTTGTGTTCTATGTCATGTGTCAAACAGTTATATGTATGACTGTATTTTGAGCATTTACCTGAATTTCCAATTTTATTTTTTAAAAAAATAGAAATGCAAGTTGGTTGCAATTTTACAAAAAAAAAAAAAGGCTTATTGAATTCAACAGGTCTTACATGTAAATAGGTGTGTACCAATTTTTGGCCTCCACTACATTATATAGTTGCTAATTTCTACTAATCCCGAAAGATACTTGTTAAATCTAAAGATTTCAGATAAATTACATGAAGTTGCTTACAGTTGCTGTAACTGTGAGGAGGGTGACATATACATTTAATAAATATCTACCGTGTTTCCTCGAAAATAAGACAGGGCCTTATATTTTTTTGAACCCCGAAATATGGCCTTGGCCTTATTATCGGGGGGGGTTTATTATTTTGGGGGTGCAGTAGGCGGCGAGCGTGGGACTGGATGTCCCATCACCGCTGCCTCCCCTCCCTGTTCTTGATGCCGGCCGAGCGGCTGGCCTGCTGCCACCACCTCGTGGAGCAGGACTCTGCAAGGCTTGTTGTGCCGTTGCATGCACGAACTGTAGGACTGCTGCGAGCTTCATCATACCGGCACAGCTGGGGTCCTGCTGCCGTTCGTGCATGCAACGGCACAATAAGCCTTGCAGAGTCCTGCTCCACAAGGCAGCGGCGGTGGCGTGACGAGTCTCACAGAGACTCATTTCTGGCAGGTGGGACGTGTTGGGCCGCGAGACGTGCGTCCTACCTGACACTTGTAGCTCCGTCACGTTCCTTGGCGTTGTGTCCAGAGAAGCCCATTGTAAAAGAAAACTTCTCGTGAGTTCAGTCAAACTTCTCGAACTTTTGGCTGGGAGAGAGAGAGAAAACACAAGCGACAAGTTGCCCGGGTTTTTAGCTTTTCCCAGGCTGCTTTTGGAAATGCCACCGCCATGCCCGCCGCCACGGAAGCCATAGCCACTGAGACGCGCGTCTCGCAGCCCGCCCCATCCCACCTCACCTGCCACCCCCAAATTGCGTCCCACCGCGAGACACGCATCCTACCTGGGACTTGTAGCTCTGTCGCGTTCCTTGGTGTTGTGTCCACTGACCCTCCCCTGCCTCCGGCTCTCGAGCGAAGCGGGAGGGAGAAGAAACTCTCGCGGGCTGCCTAAGGAAGCCGAGCTGACAGTCAAACTTCTAGCCAGGCTCAGCGGCAGAAGCAGCCGGGCATGCGCTTGTCTCTTCCAAACTCTCTATCTCGGCGCGGGTGGGGGGGAGTGCATGAAGACGCAGAACACGGAGAAGGAAACTTTTGGTTGGTGGCGTGGGCGGGAGGCAAAGCAAAAGGGGCGGCGAGGCTGACCCACGGCCCGGTGCTCTCTAGCTGACTGCAGGGCTCTGCAACGTCAGAACGGCACAAGCAGCGAGTGCCTGAAAGTTGCGGCGCACCAGCACCTCGGCTGCGAGGAAGAGGAGGGGAGCCTCGATCCCTGCCTCGCCGCCTCATCGCAGGCAGAAGCGCGTTTCAGAACGCTGCCGTAGGTAGAGCCCAGAGGAGCTGAGGCAGTCCCGCGGGGTGTGCATACACCCACCTCTTGCTTGCTCTCTCTCCCAGCCAAAAGAGTGCCCGCTGCAAAAAGAGCGGCTCCCGGCCGGGAGAGAGCAAGCGAGAGGTGGGTGCGCATACACACCACGGGACTGTCTCGGCTCCTCTGGGCTCTGCCTCCGGCAGCGTTTTGAAACGCGCTCCTGCCTGCGAAGAAGAGGAGGGGAGCCTCGATCCCTGCCTCGCTGCCTCATTGCAGGCAGGAGCGCGTTTCAAAACGCTGCCATAGGCAGAGCCCAGAGGAGCCGAGCCAGTCCCGCGGGGTGGGCGTGCACCCCCCTCTCGCTTGCTCTTGCTCTCTCTCTCCCGGCCAAAAAAGTGCCCGCCGCAAAAAGAGCGGCTCCCGGCATGTCCCCCCCCTTCCCCGCAAAGTAGTGGGGGGGGCTTATTGGGGGGGGGCTTATTTCAGCGCATGCGCTGAAAAGCCTGATTGGCCTTATTATGGGGACATGTATTATTTTCGGGGAAACACGGTAATAAATAAAAATTCACATATAAAGCTAAGCAAAGCTTTAGTGCTACATTGATAAGCCTATGGGAAGCCTGGCCCTTATACATTTCCTTCTTTTTTTGTCTGGGAGAAAAGGTTACCAAGGTTTAATTGACCTATTTTCCAGTCCCATTTCAAATGCTAATGAAAAATCCTGGATCGTTTTGCTTGTGTGTTTAAATCACAAGACTTTCTCCTAATTCATAGTTAACAACTACACAACCACAATGCAGAAAACGTAAAACGAAGGTTGGATGTTGGGTAACTTTTTTCCCAACTGCGTGGAGGGGAAAAGAGATGAATCTATTTTCTTTGGGCTCACAAAAGTTCATCTCCATGGCAGTAAAATGCCTTGGAAGGTAGCTTGAAGAAATAGTGGTTGGTGGTTTTCCCGGAAGACTGAATTGATTTTAATTTTATGTTTTTGGCTACTGGGAAAGTGGCCCTATATTTTATGGCAAATTCATTTGTTTGGTGATTTTATTGAGGTATTGCTTTTCTGGTGGTGCTCTAATCTTGCTGTCATTTGGGCAGGGGTGGGCTGCTGGGGGTTCGGAGGGGTTCGGGAGAACCTCTAGCTAAGATTCTGCGCAGTTCGGAGAACCCCCAAATCCCACTCCTGGCTGGCCCCACCCACCCCACCCCTCCCAGGAGTCCCCACATGGCCCGTTTTGGATGCAGGTAAGTGCAGGGCGCGCGCGGAGGCTCAGGGAGGGCAAAAAACGGGCCTACTGGAAGTTCGGGCCCGTTTCCGGCCTCCGGAGCCTGAGGAGGCCGTTTTCACCCTCCCGGAGGCTCGAGGAAAGCCTCCAGAGCCTGGGGAGGGCAAAAACGTGTGTCCCCACCCCTGCTGTGGTGCAGGAAGCTGACTAGGCCACGCCCACCATGGCCACACCCACCCAGCAACTGGGCAGAGAACCCCTTGCTAAAATTTTTGAAGCCCACCCCTGCATTTGGGAAGAAAAAGAAGTTTTTTGATGAACCGAGGGGTTGATTAAGTGTGTTGTTTAATTCCTCTCTCCTCCCCCCACCCCCAAAACCAGGCAAACGGTGGAATTTGCTTCCTGCGTTATGATGACACAAACCCCGAAAAAGAAGAGGAGAAGTATTTTACGGGCATCCTAGACATAGTGGAGTGGCTAGGTATGCGTGCTCAGGGCAAGGGAGGTGGAGATGCTCAGTGGGAGGAAAGACTTTATTTGCTGGATGGGCCTAAGGTTGAAATGGCAAGGAGAAACCTCTTGGCTTTTCCAGAGGCTGTGGAAGGCTGCCATGTTTTACACCAGAAGTAGGGAACTATGGCCCCATGCTGGCTCAGGAATTCTGGGAGTTGAAGTCCACAAGTCATAAAAGGGCCATAGTTCCCTACCCCTGTTTTACACCATGCCTTCCGGCTTATGTGCAGCAATTGAGGGGTGACTACTTTTGTATTGGTGGCCTTTTCATGGGAGTCTTTTTTTGGGGGGGGGGGAATAGCAATTTCTTGAAAAGCCTTGAATTTGCCTTTTCTATTATAATGTGACTGATCAAACAAGGCCTTATCACATTTTAGTATTGTTTTCCCTTAGGATACACTCCGTATGCAGTGACGCATGCCTCTGACTACTTTGATGAGTTGTATGCCTTGGCAGTGGATCTCATTAAAAGGTGAGGAGGCCCAAGTAGCATAAAAAATGCTGGAAAAGTGCCCATCCAACTTGTTCATGTACTCCCCCAAAGTGTCCTTTGTTCTAATCTTCCTTTTTTTACAGAGGGGATTATGGAAAGTCTTACTGTAATGCATGGTCATTCCTTCCTGCCCAGATCATACTCCTTGTTTCTGTAGTTGATGTCTTTTTTCCCCCTTCCCAGGGGCCATGCTTATGTTTGCCACCAGAAGGTGGAAGAAATCAAAGGACACAATCCACCCCCTTCTTCATGGCGAGACCGGCCGATTGAAGAGTCTCTCCTTCTTTTTGAGGTACGGTGTGTGCCGTACTAAGATGGCCTGTCCATCAAGAAAAAGCATTGGTCTCCTGCTTGAGCAGGGGATTGGACTAGATGACCTACAAGGTCCCTTCCAACTCTGTTATTCTAAATCCAGTGTCCTGAATGTCCAGGGCTTCTCAAAATGGGTCTAAGATGGGTCAATATTGTTTGCAGGAGTTAGGGCTGTGTTATCAACTTCTTTATTGTTCATGTTTTATAACCTCCTGTTTCTGACCCTCCTGTTTATTTATTATCCTGCCTTTATTATTTTTTTTATAAATAACTCAAGACGGCGAATATACCTATTACTTCTTCCTCCTATTTCCCCCACAACAACACCTCTGTTAGGTGAGCTGTGCTAAGAGGGAAGGACTGGCTGAAAATCACTCAGCCAGCTTTCATGCCTAAGGCTAAGGCTAATGCCTAAGAACTCACAGTCTCCTAGTGATTGGCCCAAAGTCACCCAGTCAACTTTCATGCCTAAGGCAGGACTAGAACTCTTGGTCTCCTGGTTTGTAGCCTTGTGCCTCAACCACCAGACCAAACTGGCTCTTAGTTGGGGAATCTTCACAATTTGGAGCTACAATATTTGAAGGAACACTGTTTCACAACTATTTTTCACAACCGTTATCCTGTACTATCTGATGAAGACTCAGAAAAAAATGTAGCAGTGCTTTCAGAAATCAATAGCATTGCTATGTACATGTTCTTCTCTCCTTTCTGTAGTCGTATTCACTGCCCTGCTGTTTTTAGTGGCCCCCTTTTTCATGTTTCCTTCTGCCAGCCCTCTTTCCTTGCCCCAAAGTGTCATATTCTTTGAAGCAACCCTTTCTAGCACTGCAATCAAACATATCAACTTGCATTCATTTTGGTTGCATGATACTGATTCCATTCACAGAAGTGTGGTGTATATTTTGGAAGTTAATTACACAGATCAGATCAGAACAGATCAGAGAAATTACAGCCCATGAGGGGTCTGGAACATTCAGTTTTTGTGGCCCTCAAAACCTCTAAAGAACACACCACTGGCATTTGGTGACAAATATCTATCTATCTATCTATCTATCTATCTATCTATCTATCTATCTATCTATCTATCTATCTATCTATCTATCTATCTATCCCATCTATCCCATCTCCTTCTCTCCATTCTTCCGTTCTTCTATCTATCTATCTATCTATCTATCTATCTATCTATCTATCTATCTATCTATCTATCTATCTACCGGTATCTATCTATCTATCTATCTATCTATCTATCTATCTATCTATCTATCTATCTATCTATCTATCTATCTATCTATCTATCTATCTATCTATCTATCTATCTATCTATCTATCTATCTATCTATCTATCTATCTATCTATCTTACCACAGGGTAACTCTGGACAGGGCTTTTACTGATTTTACTTTTATTTTTAAGTAAAAGCTAAAATATCAAATATTTTGCCCAACCTCCTGTTTTGTGCCACCCTTATTAGACATCTGTCTATCATAGCTTCTAGGGAAGAAGGAATGGCCTTAGTAAAAGCTCGAAATACCACTCTATAGGAGCTTTTACTGTCTGAGTGATTTGAAGCTCTGGTATGCATTATGTTTCTTCAGGACATGCGCAAAGGAAAGTTTGCAGAGGGAGAGGCCACATTGCGCATGAAGATGGTGATGGAGGATGGAAAAATGGATCCTGTTGCTTATCGCATTAAATATACACCACACCACCGCAGTGGTGACAAATGGTATGTGGGGATAGATGTCTAGTGTGATCATTGTTGGGACTGGGATTGGATAGTGTGGAAGTTTTCTTTCTGACTAGCGAAGTGAGGTAGTTGTCCTTGTTCTCATTGGGTTGGATGCACTCCGGTGCTTAATCTTGGGCTCTGGCTTCAGAGATATTAAACCTTTGGTGTTATTTCTGGAGTCTGGAATTTGTGGAACAAGTTGCCCCCTCCCCCTCAACGTCTTTGGGACTCCTCTGATGCCTCCCACCACTTCCAGGATAAGTACAATTTTTGCACATAAAAGATTAAATTAAAATTGTAGAAAGGAAAGTACTATTAAAGCATTTTAAGGGATAATACAGGTAGTCCTCAAATTACGACCACAATTGAGCTAAAATGTATGTTGCTAAGTTGTTAAGTGGGTTTTCCCCATTTTACAACCTTTCTTGCCACAGTTGCTAAGTGAATCATTGTAGTTGTTAAGTTAGTTAACAACACAGTTGTTAAGTGAATCTGGCTTCCCCATTGACTTTGCTTGTCAGAAGGTCGCAAAAGGTGATGACATGACCCCAGGACAGTGCAACCGTCATACATACGAACCAGTTGCCAAGCTTCCGAATTTTGATCGCGTGACTGTGGGGATGCTTGCAAAGGTCGTAAGTGTGAAAAACAGTCATAAGTCACTTTTGTGTTGTATCTTTGAATGGTCACTAAACAAATGGTTGTCAGTCGAGGACTATCTGTAATGACCAACAATGCTAAAAAAGTATTCCTAGGAGGATATGATGATTGTTTGCAGAAGCCACTGAGAGCTTTGGAAGTGAGCTTTTGGTTTTCTCTGGCATCACAGGTGCATTTATCCCACCTATGACTACACGCACTGCCTCTGTGATTCACTGGAGAACATTACTCACTCACTCTGCACCAAAGAATTTCAAGCCAGGTAAGACTATGCTCTTTGAAAGGATCCCTTAACTCAAGGGTGGGGGAATCTAATTCCCTTCAAATATTGTTCATCTTCTATATCAGATGGTAATATGGCTCATGGCGAAGGACGAAAAGAGTTGTGCTCCTTTAGTCACTTCTCTTCTTTCCTGCCTTTTCCTATAGACAGAAGTACTGCCAAAGATTTAGGAGGTTTCCACCTTATGCATATAGATTCTTTGAGTTCCCTGAACATAAGCAGAATTTACCGTTTAATGTTCCTTATCCAGAGAATTCTATTTCTTAGCTTTAATAAACCTTAAACAATTGTGTAGGTCTCAACTTCCCTCATTTGGGTTCTTGCTCCTGGGCTCCTCAAAACAAAGAGCTCTTGCTTGAAAGCGTATGCAGACAGTGCCCAGGTTAAGAATGAGTTCCAACCCTAACTCTCTTTAACTCAGATTTGTATGTAAGTTGGAACTTGTAAATAGGAATGCAGTGCCAATTACTAAAAACGGTGGACGATGTTCTCCTTCCTCGAGCCAACAAATTACTCAATGTTTCCATGAACCACTGAAAACAGGCTGCATATTAAATATGCATGGCTTCAGCAGTTCGTGAAAACATTGTGTAGCTTCAGCAGTTCATTGGCTCAAGGAAGGGCAACGCCATCCCCCTTTTTAATAATAGGCAGCCTTTTTGTAAGTAGGGGTCGTCCGTGAGTTGATGTTCTTAACCCGGGAAGTGTCTGTACCATAGAAGCCCGGGCAAAATTCACAAGACTGAAATCACAAAATTGCATTGCTCACATTAGCCTGAAAATGGAATCAATCCTACTTCTTGAATGTGACCTCATATACGTCATTTTCCTCTTTCCTGTTAGACGTTCTTCCTATTTCTGGCTCTGCAATGCCTTGGATGTGTACTGCCCAGTGCAGTGGGAATACGGACGCCTCAATCTCATTTACACGGTGGTCTCGAAACGTAAAATCATCCGCCTGGTTGAGGCAGGGGCTGTCAGGTGAGGGGGCAGGTTTGATCGTGTGTGGGTGTGGGCCAGTAGTGGGTTCTAAAACCCTTTACTACCGGTTTGCGCTCGCGCGACGCTTCTGCACATGCGCAGTAGTATCCCGGGCAGGTGGGCGGAGCCTCCTGCCGCCTCCGCTACCGGTTCTAAGAACTGGGCCGAACCGGGAGCAACCCACCGCTGGTGTGGGCAGAGTTCAGCAGAATTAAGAAGGTTCAGTCTTTACATTCGTTGCTGATGTTGGCATTGCAGGGACTGGGATGACCCAAGACTTTTTACTTTGACTGCTCTTCGCCGCCGAGGCTTTCCATCGGAGGCAATCAACAACTTCTGTGCGAAGGTAAAGATCCTATGTTCAGCCAGTGGTCTGTCAGATGTCTTATCTGTGGGCTTTTTTAGGCTGTCTTGGGCTGGGATATTAACACAGAGAGAGACCCTGATCTCAATCCTTACAGTTCAGTTGTATATTTGCTTCATGAACTTAATTCATTTGCCTCATGATTTAATGGGCATCATTTCAACCTGGATTATCTATCACTTAACTGCTTGAGTTCTTGAAGGCCCACAACTACGTCCTCAGTGATAGTATTTGTCTTTTGTAGGCCCCTTCTTTAATTGCCTTCTAGGGACCCAGTTGTACTGGGATACAGTGTGAACAGCAGGATGCATTGAAAATGTTCCTACTTTTAGATGTCACAAAAGTGGATGGCATTGGAACGGGGGGCAGGGAGGGCAGTCTGTAGTCTGATTTCTAGATTCTTCTGCAAGGAGCTGGTCTGAATTGAAGAGAAAATTCTTCTGACAATAGAACTGTGTGCCTTTTCTGGGTGTCCTACTTGGAGAAGAAAAGAGGGAAGTGATGTCCATGCCCACTGTAAACTATGACTCCACATCCCCACCTTATGACCTTCAACAAACTCTTTCTATAGACAGCCTTTTCCAACTAGTGCAGGGCTGTCAAACTCGCGGCCGGATGCGTCTCATGCGCTGGCCACACCCACACCCGGTTTAGTGACGGGGGAAAAAAGTCCCGATACGTCACGTGATGCTGCCGTGATGACGTGAGTTTGACACCCCTGAACTAGTGCATGCCAGATCTTCTAGAATATTGTTCCTTCAACAATGGCCAGCATAGAAAATGATACTAGGTTAGGAACAATTGCCCAAGGCAGTGTGATCTGAGGGAGGTCCGGAGTGCAAGGGGGGAGAGAGGGGGGGGGGGAGAGAGAGGGGGGGGAGGGAGGGGGGGAGAGGAGAGAAGGAAGGGGAGAGAGAGAGAGAGAGAGAGAGAGAGAGAGAGAGAGAGAGAGAGAGAGAGCTCCTGCTTTACAAGTTGGAACTGATTAATACAGTTGAAAGTTACTAAGCAACCACAAGGGGCACTTTTTCTTTCTTTCTTTCTTTCTCTGTCCCACTTCAGTCAGCCTCAGTCATAAATTTTGACTCTCCAGACACTGAATCACATACTTGGAAACTTACTTCCGGCAGACAGATATGATATGATATGGACAGATTAGTTGCTTTATTGCGGAGAAAATGAAAGCCATATCTGCTTACAAATTCTCCCACCTGAAGAACTTGGAAATCAGGCTGTTTCAAGATATGCCTGCTTCCCTGACTAAATCCTAGGTCTTTTTCTCTCACCGTTTTAAAACAATGGAAATTTGGCCGTGCTGTTTCCAGCTTGAAATCCCTGACACGGGGAACATCTGCTTTGGATTTATAAAAACGGTTCTGTCTGGCCTGAGAAACTCTGGCTCTCTCCTCGTCAGCTTCAATGCTTATTATCTTCTTCCCAATTGTCCCGAAGCGAAGGCAAGGGGGATACTCCACAGCAAGACCATGACAAGAACATGTTGCAAATGTAGCTCCTGAAAACCTCCTCCAAGCTGCTTGTTGGTACATTTCCTGACGCTAACATAATACCCATACCTTCTTTGGCTGACTCCACATTCCCAACAGGTGGGTGTAACGGTTGCCCAGTGCACCACGGAGCCTCATATGCTGGAAGCTTGTGTACGGGAAGTGCTGAATGAACAGGCGCCTCGTGTCATGGCTGTCCTGGAACCACTACGGGTGACCATCACTAATTTTCCAGGGCCACACAAAGTAAGCCAAAGTGATCCGATGGGGTGGGATGGGGTGGACAAAAGAAAAGATGGGCCATCTATCCTGCTCACCTCTCGGGGGATCTGGGGTTTCCCTCATGGCTATGGAACCCACTCCAGTGCTTCTGTCTTCCTTCTAGACCTTAATCATCCGTGTGCCCAATTTCCCTGCTGACGAGACCAAAGGCTTCCATGAAGTCCCATTCCAGCCAACCCTCTATATTGAGCAAAGCGACTTCCGGGAGGTGAGCCCAATAGAAAGACACTACAAGTTATGGAAGAGGAGGAGGATTGTTTTTAATTGGGAACGGGGAGCTATGGCAAAATGGAAGGCATGTTCACCAGCTCAGCACCTATTACTTGGCTAGAAGTTGGATTTGATCAGTGGCTTACTTTGATCCTGCCCAATTCAGTATGTTATCCACTCCTACTTTAGAAATGGCTCTTGACATGCCACCTGAAAGCTTAAAAAAAAAAAAGCAATGTGCTGGTATTTTAAGTAATCATCATTCACAGCTTATCCATAGCCTCTGAAGCCCTCTTCATGCAGGCATGCTTGGAGTTCCTAAGGACTCAAAGGAGAGAGGACTCCACTTAAATGCCTCATCTGTGTGCTTTCAGTTTACAACCCTTGCTCTGTTTAAGCAGCAGAGTCTCAAAGGAATTTCAACTGGCATTCGGCTGAATGTAGGTACTGTTTCCCACATAACCACAGACACAGTTTTATATGAGGAACATGAGTAGAATTTCATTCTGATCTCGAAGTCTGAAATGGTGTGTCAGGAGGGGGATGCTTGGAGAATGCAGGGGACAGTATTAGCACGCATAGTCCCTTCTGCATTCTGAAGAACGTCTAAAAAGTCATTTATCTGCTGTTTGCAATCCCCTTTGTTGTTTCTTGCTTGATATTGTATGTAGTTTGCGCAGTACCTGGATAAGAGCCATGCCCGCACTGCGGATTAATTCATTTCTCCTTGATGAGATGTTGGCTCTTATGATTTGCAGTGTACTTCGTTCTGGCCCTGGCGGTTTCCGTTTTCAGATATTTGAAAGAGACTCGTGATTGTATTTATGAACAGCAGAACAGCAAGATTATATTTGAATGACAGAATCGTAGGGTTGGAAGAGGCCTTGTTGGGTTGCTTCCTGCTTGATGCAAGATTTCAGATCTAGAGCATCATCAACAGATGGTTCTCCTGCCTGGTTTAAGCCTCCGGGGAAATCTATTCTATTGTCTAACTGCTCTGACTCAATTTATTCTCACATTTATGTACTGTATTTGCCTTTTAGTGAGAAGTATGCATATAACCACAACAAAAAAGCCTGATGAATATGATCCAAATGTACTGTAGCTCCTTTGGGTTTTCTTCTCTCAAAGTCATACTAGACCAGGTGTGTCATACTCAAGGCCCGCGGGCCAGATCTGGCCCGCAGGGTGCTTAGATCTGGCCCGCGGACCTCCCTGTAAACAGCAAAGGACCAGCCCACAGTGCCTCTGATAGTAAAAATGGAGCTTGGGAGGGCCCTGAGCTCTGTTTTCGCTGGCAGAGGGTTGCAGGTGGCCGTCCCAGCCGAAAACGGAGATTGGGAGCCTGTTTTCACTGGCAGAGTGCTCGGGCCACCACAGGCACCCACCCCCGACACAAGTGACGTAAAGCTGGCCACGCCCACCCTGGCCACGCCCCCCCAGACCCCCCCCCCCGAGGTCAAACGCAACTCTGTTGCGGCCCTCAGTGAAATCGAGTTTGACACCCCTGTGCTAGACTGTTAATGAGCTGCAGAATAAATTGGGGTCTTATATCCTCTTATTTTAAAAGTGGCTTGGCACCCACTTTAGGATGTGACTTTAGTATAAGAACATATTTAAAAAGAGGCTTCCCCCATTTCTCACTCCCTTCCCTTTTAGGCTTCTTTCTCTGGAAATTTTTCCCCATTCTTTCAAACTACCATTAAAAAAAAAAAAAAAAACACGATATCAGTGTATCTGTCTACCTTTGAAACTGAAGGCAACTGCATGCTGTATTAGATGGAGTACAGACTTGTATAAGTTCTTAATCACTGCTGAGGGAACATCCAGATATTCTGCCATCATATTAACCATATTCACTTCCGTCAGATGCTATCAGAAATCATAACTTTTCTGGATTTCCAAGATGGGGCAAATCCTGAGCTGAGACAATATTTACCTTTTCAAAGCATTGGAAGTGCTGGTGGTTGAACAGGTTAAACCATCAGCTCTCCTCTGGGTAATTGAAGTGAACTGGGAGGCTTTCTTCTGGCCCAGGGATCTTCATTTGATCCCTGCTGATGTTAATATTTCCTCTCTGACAGGTTCCAGATAAAGGCTACAAGCGGTTAGCACTGGGTCAACCAGTGGGTTTGAGGCACACTGGCTATGTCATTGCTGTTCAGAATATCATTAAGGTGAGTAGAGATCACAGCATCTTCTAAGAGACCACCAGTTCCATTTCTGTAGACTAGGATAGAATGGTCAGTTTTTCCTGACCTGAAGACCATTAATGGATCAGAGGGTGCATATCCATGTGAATTGCATAAACTAAACCTGGTTGCCTAATGTGTGGGTTTCTGGAGGCTGAGATGCAGGTAATTCTTGACTTATGACCAATCGTTTAATGGCTGTTCAAAGTTATGATGGACCCCCTCCCCCAAAGGTACTTAACGACCCTTTTCCCATCTCCACCCTCATGGCCACATGACTACATCTCAGCTGCTGAATAACCAGCCTGCATTTACGGCCATTCGCAACATCCTGCTGTCACATGATCACAATTTACAATGTTTTTTGCTGAAAACCAGCATTTACTTCCAGTTTTCGGCAAAAACACCTCATAATGAATAATTAATTCACTTAACGACCTTGGCGTTCACTTAATGACCACAGGTTAACTTAACAACCATGGTGATATGCGTAATGACTGCCACAAAAAAGGTTATTAAATCGGGTCGGTCACATTATGATCTACTTTATGACTGTCATCAGTTATGACCATAATGGGCAAGGCTCCATTAAGGATTACCTGTATTGTTTGTCTAATTTAGGTGCAAACTGCTTAGAATAATTCTAGAGTTGGGCAGCTTAAATCTGTGGAATAAATAAATTTGTGCGTACATTGGCACATTATTAATGCCCAATAATATTAATAATAGAGTCAGTGACAATTCCCGTTGTTGTACTAAAAGGAGAGTATTCATTCACAGGGCTTGAGGGGCTATTGAATAATGACAACTCTAGATGTTTACAGTTCTGTTCTGTGTTCCTTCCTTCAGCTGAATATTTTACCCCTGAGTTTAAGATGGAAAAAAAGAAAACGGATGTTGCCACTGCTTTCTCAAAAACATAAAAAGATCTTACATAATACATTATTTCTAGGAAAATAGTAGGGCTTTCTCGATGGTAACTGCAGTCTGATAAATGAAATACTGTTGAGGCCGAGTTTATAATTTCTTTAGAACATCCTCTCTTTACTCATATATTCCTGATGCGATGATTGGGATTTTAATGGCAGTGGTCCTAAAATCTATTTCATTCGTTCTGTGTCAGAAAGGATGCTTCAAGTCAAGCAGTAGTATTTATGTGTGCCTGGTCATCTCACAAGCAATTTGGGGGGGGGGGGGAATCTGAAATTAGCCACCAGAGAATTCCTTTTCTCTTATTCTAAAGAACAGCCAAAATGTTGCCTTGAGGAGAAATATGGAATGAGGGGAAAATACAGATAGTCCTCAACTTAAGAACCACAATTGGAACCGGAATTTCCATGATAAGTCGATAAGTCAAGCTGGACCCGATTTTATGACAATTTTTACAGTGGTCCTTAAGTAAATCACCATGACATTAAGTGAATCATGTTAAGAAAATCCAGCTCCCCAATAGGCGATTTTTGCCAGAAATTGGCAAAAAAGGGTGTAAATGGTGATCACGTGATGTCAGGACCCTGCAACCAATTGTAAATATGAGCTGGTTGTCAAGTGCCCAAAATACAGTTGTGTGACTGTGGGGGTGGTGTGACAGTTGTAAATGCGAGTTCAGGCCTTAGGTCACTTTTTCCCAGCCGTAGTACCTTTGAACCATTGTTAAAATGAATGGTTGTAAGTTGTAAGTTGAGGACTACCTGTAATGACTTTTGCCAAATAGTAAATTAAATACGATAGCAAGGAGAATGCCAAACGATAGATATATGGCTGTGTAAAGTCAAGAAATGTAACTTCTGAATCAGAGTAAAAACAAGTAGAGCTGAGTGTAGCAGAGGCATAGGGCAGAGGTGAGGAACCATTACCCGTTTATGACTTGTGAACTTCAACTCCCAGAATTCCTGAGCCAGTGTGGCTGACTCAGGAATTCTGGGAGTTGAAGTCTACAAGTCATAAAAGGGCCATTGTTTCCCCCCCCCACCCCCGCTCCCACACACACATCCCTGGCATAGGGGAAGAAGAGAGATTGTGAAGCCTGAGATGGAAACAAGAATATCACAACTTCCATGTTTACGCCCAGGATACCAATGGACAGGTCAAAGAGGTAGAAGTGACTTGCACGAAGTCAGAGGCAGCAGAGAAGCCCAAGGCCTTTATCCACTGGGTGTCAGATCCTCTTGTGTGTGAGGTCCGCCAGTATGAGCAGCTGTGAGTATTACAGTAGAGGATTGTTAAATTGTTCTTATTTGTGGGGGGGAGACGTCATATTAAACTCAGCCTCTTTCTTATGGTGTGGAAATTCTATCTGAATTCTGCCCTTGAAGATTCTAATGACACAGGAGTTAACTTTTCTCTGTCTCAATTCAGGTCTTTCTCTTTCCCAAATTAACTGCATATATTCCCCCGGTTGTTCCCCAGAAGCTTAGGATTGTCACATGCAAGAGGTAGTCACTTAGAAATCTCTTCTTTTTTAAAAAAATATTTTTTATTTGTATATTGCCTTTATTATTTTCACAAATAAGGTGGTGAACATATCTCACCGGCTCAAGGTTGACTCAGCCTTCCATCCTTCCGAGGTGGGTAAAATGAGGATCCAGATTGTTGGGGCAATATGCTGACTCTGTGAACTGCTTAGAGAGGGCTGTAAAGCACTATGAAGCAGTATATAAGTCTAAGTGCTATTGCTATTGCTATCCAACACACATTCCTCCTCCTGTTTTCTCCACAACAACAACCCTGTGAGGTGTGTTGGACTGAGAAAGAGTGACTAGCCCAAAGTCACCCAGCTGGCTTTCATGGCTAAGAGGGGACTTGAACTCACTGTCTCTTGGTTTCTAGCCTGACTCTCTTTTCCTATCTCCATCGTAATTGTGATCTAACTTTTTGACTTATACAGGTTCCTGCATAAGAATCCTGAAGACTCCACAGAAGTGCCAGGAGGGTTCCTGAGTGACATCAATCCTGTGAGTCCTGGGCCAAGAACAATTGTTAACACATAGGACTGGAGCGGGCAGACTTAAAATAAAGACAGACTGCTGTTCCTCAGTGTGAGGAAGATAGTAAGCTGCAATTAAGGAAGTATGATTTTTGTCATTCAAAAAGTAAAACATTGCAACAATTAAAAAACAAGGGATTCTATGTTTGTAAGAAACAAGATTCAAGTATAAAAGTAGAGAGAGAAAGAGCTGATAAAAAAATAATACTCAAGAAACTTCCAAAGAATGCAGGCTCCAATCAGAAGAGAAGAAAAATTCAATTTGAATCTTACTGGGTGCCAGCAACCATTCTAGGAATGTACAGTAGAGTTTGGAAATATTTATGAATTGGAGTGTGCTAATCAAAATGAGTCTGCTTGCTCCTATACCAATCCTAATTTAAAGTGTATTTCTTGAGAAGTCAGACACACCAATACTAGTGAACACATACCAGAATACTGATATGAAGAGTTAAGACTTTAGAGAAGTTGCGGATTTTACCCTGTTGGGATGAAGAGCATTAAGCAAATCTACCAGTGAAGAAAAAGAAATTATTTTAACTTCAGCTTTGTCTTCCTTTTTCCTTCCACTCCAGGATTCCCTTCATGTGATTGAAGAAGCTCTGGTGGATCCATCTGTATATGGAGCCAAGCCATTCACCAAATTCCAATTTGAGCGGCTGGGGTACTTTTCACTAGATCCTGACAGCACAAATGCAAAGGTAGGTTCCACGAAGTTGCAAGAGCTGGGGGAGACTTTCTTATAAAGCAGAGGTTGGCAATTTTCTTGTGTGTAGAAGCCAGAAACTAGAACTAGAATTAGAACTAGAATTCTTTATTGGCCAAGTGTGATTAGACACACAAGGAATTTGTTTCCAATGCGTAAGCGCTCAATGTACATACAACAATAGTGATAAGCAACAAAGTTATAAGAAGATAAGGAGATAGGTAATAGGGAAGATGAGAATAATGATGGTAATACTGCCTTTTTAGATAGTTTGACTGTGTGGGAATTAGTTGTTTAGCAGAGTGATGGCATGGGGGGGGGAAACTGTCCTTGTGTCTAGTTGTTCTGACATGCAGTGCCCTATAGCATCGTTTTGAGGGTAGAACTGTTTATGTCCAGGATGCGTGGGGTCTGTAGATATTTTCACAGCCCTCTTTCTGGCTTGTGCAGTATACAGGTCCTCAAAGGAAGGCAGGTTGGTAACAATTGTTTTTTCCTAGCGTCGTTTTGAGGGGAGGGGTGTGTTTCCAGGCTGTGAGGGGTCTGTAAATATTTTCTCAGCCCTCTTTCTGGCTTGTGCAGTATACAGGTCCTCAAAGGAAGGCAGGTTGGTAACAATTGTTTTTTCTGCAGTTCTAACTATCCATTGAAGTCTGTGTCTGTCTTGTGTGGTTGCAGAGCCAAGCCAGACAGTTATAGAGGTGCAGATGACAGACTCAATAATTCCTCTGTAGAACTGAATCAGCAGCTCCTTGGGCAGCCTGAGCTTTCTGAGTTGGCGCAGGAAGAACATTCTTTGTTGTGCTTTTTTGATGACGTATTTGATGTTAGGTGTCCATTTTAAGTCTTGAGATATATAGAACCTTGAAGGTCTCTACTGTAGATACTGTGTGGTCTAGTATTGTGAGTGGTGGTAGTATAGGAGAGCTTCTCCTAAAATCTACTATCATTTCTACAGTTTTAAACCATGCTGCCACTGCCATTTTTGCCTGGGCCTAATGGCTCGCTCCCACCAGTACCAGGCAGGGCTCTTGTTCCACCCACACTGAGGCAGCCAGTGAAGCCATCTCTCCCTCATTCTTGTGGGCCAGATGATTACAGTACATTTCTTTTTGGGACCATGGGCCAGACTGATATGGGATATAGGCCACTTTTGGCCCATGGGCTGTAGGTTGCTGACCCCCGTTTACGAAGTTTTAGGAACAGGAAGGAAGGGTCATTCTCTAAAATGGACATGAAGATGGAGGAGAGAATACTGATGGCCTTTGTTTCTTCTACAGCTGGTGTTCAATCGGACAGTGACCTTGAAGGAGGATCCAGGGAAAGCATGATGGTGTTTCCCTAACAATTTCTCAACATAGACAAAATTGCTCGGATGTTATTTCTCCCTCTTTCTCTGGAGGGGGAGGGGGGCATACAACCCAAGCAGAGTTTTCTACTATAATGCTACTGTTGCCTTAATGCACACCCTGAATACACAGTCGATTGCACCAATAATCATCATAATAAAAATGAGCTTGGAGAAATTCTGTGTTGATGATGATGGGATGGGAGATTGTGGGTACAATGGGGTAGCAGTCAAGATTGTTCAGACATCCTTTGATGTTTGCCTTTGCATGGTCAACTTTCGCATGGCAGAAATAAAAAAAAGAGCATTTACACTACAAGTGTCTGGCAAAAAAAAAGGAGTTTGTTCTTACCTTCAGGTAAGAAGGAAACCACCCACCTCTTGCAAAGCCACTGGCCAGTTTTAACACTGAGCTTGATTAAGCCCATTCTCACATTTTCTATAATATATTTACATGTTTTTTATTAAAAAAAATAGTTTTCATATAGTATGATGTGATATATTATCCTCTTTCTTTCGATACTCTTATCTTCTCTCTCTGTCACTTTTTCACCATACAGGACCAGCTTCTTAAATTCAAGAATTAGAAACTCTGGCAATATTGGAAATTATATCATTAAAATGTAGGGGGGAAATTCCACATTTTAAAAGGATCTTTAGAAACAGCAATGAACAACAGCAACCATTCATCCATTTCTTTCTTCAATGTCTTCTTAAAGTTTTTAATGTTATTTAGAATAGAGATAGGGATAGGAATAGGGATAGAATAAAATAGAACAGAACAACAGAATAACGAAAGGGACCTTGGAGGTCTTCTAGGAGGTCCCCTGCTCAGGCAGGAAACCCTATACCATTTCAGACAAATGGTTGTCCAGTCTCTTCTTAAAAACTTCCAGTGTTGGAACACCCACAACTTCTGGAGGCAACTTGTTCCACTGATTAATTATTATAACTCAGGAAATTTCTTCTTAGTTCTAGGTTGCTTCTCTCCTTCGCTTCCTCCTAGGGAAATTAGATTCACTTAACAACCGGGTTACCAACTTATCAACTGATTCATTTAACAACTGAGACAAGGTTGTAGAATAGGGCAAACTTAACAAATGTCTCAGTTAACAACAGAAATTTTGAGCTCAATTGTAGTCATAAGGACTACCTGTATCAGTTCTTCTAATTCAATTGACAGCTCTTGTGCGAACACAATGTTATGCCAAAAAAAAAAAAAAGAGAGAGCACTTGATACAATGAAAGGATTCCAATAAGTCAGAATGTCTGTAGTTCACATTTAGGATTGTTGCGGCATCCTCACGGTCACGTGATCAAACTTTGGGTGCTTGGCAACCGACATGTATTTATGATGGTTGCAGTGTCCTGGATTGTCATTTGGAACCTTCCTTGGGAGCTTCTGAGAAGCAGAGTCAATGGGGGGGGGGGAGGGAGTCAGATTCACTTAACAACTACATCATTCAGTTAATAACTAGTGATTCGCTTAACAATGGTGGGAAAAGGTCATAAAATGGGGCATGGCTCACTTAACAACTGTCTTGCTTAGCAAAGAAAATTTTGGGCTCAATTGTGATCATAATTCAAGGTCTACCTGCATTATCAGCTTACTGGTATTATCCCCGAACTAATGGATAGCCTTCCCAATGGCCTCAAATAGATGTTAAAGAGGAGTGACACTATCAGGCTCCCAGGGGTTCTGAGTTGGACCTCTCCCCTCCTATAAACATTGATCTGAATCATCTGCCCAGAAAGGAGGAGAACTATCACAACAGTGTGCTTGCCCACCCCACTTCTATACCCTACAGCCAATTCAAAAGGATACCCCAATCAGTGATGAAACCATCAAAGCATCTGGGAGGACCAAAGCAATTGCACCACTCCCTTCCTGGCTCTTAACAAAAGATCATTGACAATGCTGTCTGTTCTTTATCTCAATAAAATACGTTGTTAAAAAAACAAACCCACAACCAACAAACCTGGCAGTTTCCTCTAGTGTAAAAATATGGGGGGAGGGGAATTCTCATATACTGTACTGTAGCTACTACCAAGAGAGACAAAAAGACTACTGCTGTGTATGTACATCTTATAAACAAAGCCAGGATTCCCAAGGGGCCAAGCAGATCAGGAAACCTGCCCAAGCTAATGAAACGAGGACGGTGGGAAGTAAGGAAGGTGGAGGTGTAAGGTCGTGTGGACAAAACAAAAGCACCTCCAACCAGCGCCCAATGCACAAGCAACAATAGTAGGCATATATCCTACTGGTATGAATGCCTCATACAAGCATAACCGATGTCAGGGTGCCCCAAATTTCGCTCTCCTTTCTTTCCTCTTCCTTTTTGTGTATTCAAGCAGACGCGATCAGGTGCGCGGCTCCCCCTGGGAAAAACACCGAGTGACCTTTTTCTCCGACAGAGAAGGGTGGAAGTGGGGGAAATGAGCGACAACACCCAGCGGCTCATCTGCACGTCTTTAGCGGCTGTTCTTCCAGGCTGGCTCGCCGCCAGGGTCTGTCCTTCCGCCGCTAACCTTTACCCTTTCGCGAAGCGGCGGGGCCCAGAGTTGAACTCGCTCTTTGCTCGTTTGCGCTCCTCTCCCCCGCCCTCCTTCTTTTCTCCCAGGAATATCCCAGCCCGGGTCACTGCACCTTTAACGCCTTGCACATTTTCTGCTGTGTACAAACACCAAAGTCTAGACGGAAAGTTAGTAACTCTGGGCCCTATTTAAGGTGGACCGGACAGGGTTGCTAGCCAGCAGGGTGAAATGCCGGGCTGTCTTGGCACCACCCAACGGTACTGGCCAAAGTAGACTCGGGATCTCTGGCAAAATCTCATTCTGGCTCTGGTGGTGCTGTGGTCAGAGGACTGAAGCAGAGTCTTTGGGTGGTGCGACCTGTGAAGCATCACCTGTTAAGGATGGCATGGGCCACCTTAAGGAGCAGTTGTTGGTGCTGTGAAGTGGGAGGTTGTTAGCGAGCACATGGGGATTTTAAAGCAGCCTGGTGTTGCCTTTAGCTAGGCTGGTCTCTTGGGGGCAAGAGGCGTGGGACCCCTTCCTTGAAGGGGTTTTCCTCACTAGCAGAATGCTCTTGTTGTATACAATGTACATCTGCTGCCAAAGGGCAAATGTATAGCTGGCATACCTCCGCTTTTGTCCTGAAGAAATCTGGTGGGTCAGGATAGTGAAACATCTAAGAACTCCTGCCAGAGATATCAGCCTGTGCCAGCATCATCTCCCACAGTATTTGAATGTGTGCTGCAGAGCAGGTACCCATTCTTTTTAAAATAATGAGACCACCCTTTGGTCAGGCTTATTAATTTCTCAGTGCTGGTATCAGATCTCTTTTCTGTGGTCAACCACTGGATTTTGCTTAGGGAAGATATTTCCAGAAAGACAGCTGTGGTGCAATTATGTATCTGAACTGCAGCTTTGGGGATATGAGATACATGTACTTCTTAATAAGGTTGTGTTCCTGCATTTGACAGCTTGAGTCTTTTTGGGATTACTAATGATTTGGTTTTCTACAGAATACAGTCTCTAAGCCTTGATAAACAGGGCCTGCCTGTTTCCAACAGTTGGTTCAAAGCTCTCTACAAAGCCCCCATTGCTGCCCAAATTTCTCAGATTAAAAAAAGTTACAATTTAATAGCACAAATGGCTCAATTAGGCTCACATGGGAGATACCCTGAGGTAAGTTTGCTGAGGGGAAGTTTTTCTATGCAAGAAAAAAGGGAGAGGAAATGCTTAGAAATTCTGTGCTAATTTCTCCTTTGTGATGTAGAAATTTATTTTGCTACCTTGCAAATTTCCCCATTCCCCTGTATTAAGGCTGTTAGAGATGGTACTATGCTAAGACTGTAATCCTACCTACCCCCTTTCCAGATGTTTTGTAAATTGTATTTTGTATTTAACATGAGCTGTATCCTACATCTGGATGTTTTTTTTTTATTTGCATGCATTTCAAATTAGCAAGCAGGCTTCCTGTAATTGCTAATAATATTGGAAAAAGTGATGAACATTTTAAATTGTATGTAAACAAAGATGAACACACACACTTTTACCAAAATATAATTGGTATATTTTGTTGAGCCTGAGGACAGGTTATGTTAAACATTCACTTAGGACAAATGTAATAATATATAAAGATTCCCAGAAAAGACTGTAAAATAAAGTTTTCTCCTTTTTTGGTACAGGTATCCTTTCATTTCTGAGTCAGTTGCAATGTGGCCTAGTGAGATAGCCCTTCTAAGATGCTTCTATAATGTTGCTCCAATTAGTAATTAATGGACTGTTTCTCAAACATGAGAACTATATTTCTAAATCTTTTGACAAGGCTGTTCCTTTTTTGCCTACCAGAAAGTGTTTGCTCCCTCTCTACTCCCAGTGAGTTTCATGCACCTATCAATGATGTCCATTTATTCTGGCTTACTTTTTTTTTCTTGATAAATGGGGTTAGGCTTACTTTTTTTTCTTGATAAATGGGGTTAGGCCCTCTGTGAATTTAGGTACCCACATTATAATCACAACAAAGGTATCACATCAATTATATCTGAGGCAAACACAAACCTTTGGGTTATCAGATTTTAATACTATAGGGAAAAAAAGGAATAAGAACTTTTGACAATGTGTAAATTTTCCAAAGCAGAACTTCTCTTTGAACTCCTGTAGATTATTTTCTTAGTGCTGCTGAAATCCATTACCTTCAGCATAATGCTTCAGAACAGACACAACTTCAGTGAAAATTGCTGATTGGAAGGTAATTTGCCAGAGTGGAAACAGCAGACTTTAATTCCTTACTATTTCCTTCACTCCCAAATTGTAATTCATCTTAAGAGGGCAGAAAGAAAGCATCACTCTGCTCTGCAATTGCATTAACAATATTAATATGCATATGGTATCTTGCTCATGGATTACAAATTGTGGAGCTTTTCTTGGATGGCAAATGAATAGAAATATTCTAAGTATTGAGTATGACACAGATAAAATGTATGAGCTCTGTTAAGCCTTTAGTAGAGGCGTTACAACTTAACTCCAGAAATTGTAGGTTGCTGGAGTAGGATGCTCAGGCCAAGTGCTCTTTCATAAGAAATAAAATCAATTCCACGATTAAATTGTAATAGGCTGTGTACAGTGTTTAGCCCCTCCAGAGGGGAGCAGTTCTATGATTCTTCCAGTCACTCGACTTTAAACATGTTATATAATTTTTATTATTAATTTCCATGGTGTGTATTTGAGAAAGTGTTTTGTAGAAACTTTCTGCAAAATTCTTAGAATTACAATTTGATGTTCCATGGACTGGAAAAAGCGAAAACTCGTGTGATCTCTCTCCCCCCCCCCCCCCACATTTTAGTTCCCAGGGCGCTTTAAATTCTCTTTGCCCGAGGCTGTCACTTATAATACAGGTGGAGTTTCTTGTGCGTGAGGTAGTATTTTATTTTTAGGAGTGTTCACAATGTATACGAGAAAATGTTGTAATATATGGAGTAATCACTGGGCGAAGAGGACACCTGTCTAGGGCAGAATAGAATGACCACATCGAGAAGTAAAATACTCGCAAATCTAGGAATTACGAGGAGAGAGGAGGAACCAATAAGCCTAACGAGAGAGGGGCTACAATCACCTTCCCGCAAGCTCTTTTTGTTCTTTAAACTTACTCCTACCCCTCCTCGTTGCGCGTCCCTCAACCCTCGCCCCCCCCTCGCAGGCGCTCGTCCACTTTAAGGCAAGGGGCGTGGCTCGGTTTGTAGGTCTCGCGCGGCTTAGAGGCGGTGCAGTCGCGAGCTTCAAGCCGGGCGCCGATTGGTTGAGGCGGGTTGAATGTAAGATGGCGCCCAGGGATCTGTGAGGGGGAAAAAAGACGCGGGGCCTGAGGTGGTGACGGCGCGAGGCGACAGAGGGGCCGGGGTGAGGCGGAGCTGAACTCAGTTGTGGGGATGCCGAGCCTTCTTTAAACGGGAACGTGAGGCGCGGTATTCCGGCGGGAGGCGCAACATTTGGTTTGGTGAAGTGTGTATGTGTGTTGTGGGGGGGGGGGGGAGGACGGCGATGGGAGGAGGTGGCGGCGGTAGCGGCATAGAAGGGAGGGGGAGGGGGAGCGCGCTCCCGCGAGCCCGGCCCTGGCTGTTGTGTGGCGCCGCCACCGCCAGCGCGTGCACGCGTGGAGAGATTGGCGGCTGACAGGGCGGGATCCACTCGAGGCCTGCGCCGTTTCCCCGGGCAGGGCCCCGCCTTGCGTTCCCAAATCTTCCTCCGCGCCCCCGCCCACTGGCACCCAAGGTGGGGAGGAGGGCCTTCTCGCCGCCTGTAACGCGTCGGGGAAGCCGCGGTGGAGAATTTACCGACGCGTGAATGGGCGCGATTTCTCTCGCCCGGGCGCCGACTCCGGAGCAGCGGCCAGGAGTAGGCGAAATTCCAGGATGAGGCCGGTAGGCCCTGGTGCGGCAGAACCCAGGGGAGAGGCGGGGGTGAGCCTCATGGTGCCGTGCCGGCTGCAGCCAAATTTCCTTGCCGCCGGTCATCGCGCTGGCTGCGGTGCTTACCTCCACCCTCGGCCTGGAGGCTGCAATAACGAAGGCGAGGCGGACCAAGGCGGGGCCCTTGAGGTCCGGGCCTTGTTCAAGAACCAATAGTATTTGTCAGGAGCTTTAAACTGCTGTATTAAATATTATACAATGAGCTAATTTGTATTATGGAAGAAAGCTTCAAATAAGCAAGTGGGATTCTCAACATCTAATTAACTTTTACCGCTACCAAAAAAAAAAAAATTTGTTCCAGGTTTCAAGTATTATCCTTTAATTCACTATAGCCTACTAGTTACAGTATTTCCAGTAACTTAACTATTTCGGTCCCGGAGAGGATATATAAAGTTGCTGAGAGTGGTGGCCAACTCCTCCAAAATAGGAGGACACATTTAAACGTATTTTGTTTATTATGGGCAATGATAATAGACGTGCGAAAGAACCTGCTGAAGGTTTTTTGGTTGCTTTCAGTCTGAGCCTGTATCTTTGGCATTGCTCCCTCTTGTGTAACTTTGAAGAGGAAATAGATGTGTTGGTGCTCAGTTTAATAAACTGGTGCCAACTTAATGGACTTTTATCCTGTCAGCCCTTTGGTTAGAGCAGTGGTTCTCAACGTGGGGCCCATGCCCCACAGGGGGGCAATTTGATTTTTAATGGGGGCAATTGGAACCTTGTTTAAACCAAGTTAATGGCCTTTTAGGCTTCCTCTGTGTGAGTAGGAGTTCACTTTTTGAATAGTAAGAATTATATGTGGGGGGGGGCATCAGGATTTTAGAGATGCTTAGGTGGGGGATGGCCAAAAAAAGGTTGGGAACCACTGGGTTAGATGGTAAGATATATATGATGCACAATAGTACACAAACACTGTACCAGCTTTCCTTGCGCTTTGTTTCACAAAATGTCTTGATAAATGAATTAGATAAGGAATTGGCTCAGATGGATCTGTGACCTGTTTTAGTTATCTAAGTAGCTAACTAGAAGAGCAGTACTGTAGAAAGTACTATGGTATATTATTGTTGGCTTATTCAAAGTTCCAGAAATCTTGCAATTTAGTGTATAAATGTGTAAAGTAATATAGCCATATAATATTTTCTATTATTGAAGTAAAATCATATTGCATAGGTTTCTCAAGCTTTGGGAACTCATCCAGAAATTGAGTGGACCAATTTACTTCTACAGAATGATTTTACTATATTTTACTATATTCCTTCACAAAGATCATGACTTTGGATATATTATATTTAGTTCATTTTATTACAGTAGAAGTTTTACTACTCATTCAGAAACTTCATGCTGAGGAAAAATGAGAATCTCTAGAACCCCTGTCTATTTAAATAATGTATTTTGTAACATAACTGTATTTTTAATATTACAGATGTAGGTGTATTTCTTTGTTCTGTCTTCTCCATAATGTAAATGAGTCATAAAGAGTTTAGGATATGAATATCAGAAATATGTACAGTATGCTGTCTGGTTAGACTACATTGCCCATATACTTCATGTGTGTCTGACTTTATTAATGTCTAAAATTTTCTGATTTAACTGCTTGCTAATCTACTTTTTCTACCCACCCTAATGTTATATATCTAGTTCCTCAGCCAGCCATGCTGACTGGGGAAATCTGGGAGTTGAAGTCCACAAGTCTTAAAATTGCCAAGTTTGGAGACTGCTGAACAGACCTCCAGATATGTTGGGGTTTTCATTTTTATCTGTGACAGTTAGAAATGCTGATAAATGTAACATTTATCTAGATACAATACAGGTAGTCCTGACAACAATTGATTTAGTGACTATTCAAAGTTACAATGACACTGAAAAGAGTGACTTATGACCGTTTTTCACAGTTTCAATCTTTGCAGCATCTCCATGATCATGTGATCAAAATTCAGATGCTTGGCAACTGGTTCATACTTATGACCGTTGCAGCGTCCCAGGGTCATGTGATCACTTTTTGCAACCTTCTGACTAGCAAAGTCAATGGGGAAGCCAGATTCATTTAACAACCAGGTTACTAACTTAACAACTGCAGTGATTCACTTAACAACTGTGGTAAGAAATGTCATAAAACGGGGCAAAACTCACTTAACAAATTCTCACTTAACAACATAAATTTTGGGCTCAATTGTCGTAAGTTAAGGACTACCTGTAGTATCAGAAATGTAACATATCTAGATACAATGGTACCAGATTGGGATAGGGTGAAATAGGCTGCCTTCACTTTCTATTATCTGGAGGCTTTAATGGATAAAAGATCAATGGAAGATTTCAAGAAGATAAAATTGCTTAGGTTAGATAATCTTGAATTATCAGATGGGTATGTTTCTAAAAAAATGTCCTAGCAGAACATGATCATACAGTTTAATCTAACCTAAGCTACTCCTCTCCTTATTTCTTGTTTCAGCACTGCAATAATTTGCTTCAAAGTAGTTTATTTTTAAATTTTCTGTTCTTAATGTAAGAATGTATAATTGCATGTGCAAAAATCTCTACAGGATTATAGAAGGGAATATAAACATGAACTATCCCAATACTTACTACTTTTTCTCAGTTCCACAGTGATTTGTTTATTCGTACAAGTAAGGTATATTAAAAGTCCCCTGGGCAATGATTTGAAGGCTGTATACAAGCCCTTACAGTATATGTATTGACAAATATTCACAATCTTCTTTTGGATAATCATATGCTCTTTATTTCTTCAACTTGCAGTTCAAGTAAACTTACAAAAAACAAACTTTTCCTTTTTCCCAAAATTCATATCTATTACATGAAATTTACCCGATTTTAAAATAATTAGTACTGCAATAATTTGTAGGCCATGCCTACAAATCTATAAACCACATTGAAGCAAATTATTGCAGTGCTGAAACAAGAAATAAGGAGAGGAGTAGCTTAGGTTAGATTAAACTGTATGATCAAGTTCTGCTAGGACATTTTTTTAGAAGGGCCATGCCTACAAATCTATTTATATATTAAGGGAAGATGGATAAATGTTAGGTTTTTCCAAAACTATACCTATGCTTGAAATATGTATTGGTAATATTTATTTACTATATTTGCTCCTGCTTTTTTAAACTAAAATTGACTTTAACATTAGAATGACTAAATGAAATAACAGATTAACAGAGTTAGAAGGGACCTTGTAGGTTATCTAGTCCAACCCCCCCCCCCCCCCGCTCAAGTGGGAGACCCTACACAATTACATTCAGATTCTGTGCTTATAGGGGGGGAAACTCTTGCTGTAATAGTACTTTTGATTCCAATCTTTGGAGGCTCTAGGAATAAATAGGTTAAATAACTTATGGCAAACAGTTTTAACCCAACCCAGACTTTTCTACCTAGCCATATCTTTTATAATTTGCCTTGGGGGCATGTGCAGATTTGAAACATATTGTGAATAAAATGCTAAGGCATACATATTTGTAAGTGGGATTCCATATGTAAGGGTGGAATTAGCATCATGGTACAACTTTATCCATATTATTTTAAGACAGTCTCAGTTTGGTGTAAACATCTGTGTAAATCCTACTAAACTTCTATTTTATTCAAATTTATATAGCCACCTATCTCACAAAAAAGTAACTGGACGGCATACAATAACTTCATATTCATAACTATTCCAATTCAAAATAATATACCGTAGCTTTCTTCTAAACCTACATTTTTATTTGGAAGAACTATCATACATTTGTCAAAATATATTTAAAAAACTATTAGTTGGTTGATTTTTAGTTAGGGTTGCCAACTCTTCCCTTTGACACACTATTTTTTTCTAAGCAAAAGTGTAGATGGTACACAATCTTCATTCCTCTTGGGAAATTGTGCTTACTGGGTCAGCAGCTAGGGGAATAGAATCATTAATTTTGGCTTGCAAGAGAAAGCTTTATCAACTGAAACTGTCATTGGAAGAAGGTTTTTTTTTAAATTAAGCATTTTAATTTTAATATGTGCAGCTGAAATATAGAACTGGTATTTGATTTACTGCTTTATAGAGTGAATCAGATATATGAGTTACCTATAAAGTAACATTTTAATCTGATGATTGATTGATTTCCTTACTATTCAATTCCTGATACAAACCTAAAATGAAAAGGATGACATTATTTAAAAAGTTAAACTGTGGTTAATGTGACTCACATTTTCTCTACATATGAGATATAGCAATATTCAGTAATGCCTCAATACATTAAAAAATGGTATTGTATCAGAAACAAATCAAACTATGTTAAGTATTGTAGTAGATTGTTAATGTATATAGGACTAGGCTGTAATAGCAGATTACTAAATTTAATGTAATGGGTTAGATCCAGATGTGTATGTGTACATGTTTCATGATCACTTCTGCACACTAATGGTTGTAACCTTTTTATTACCTGGCTATTGTCAAAGTCAGAGAAGAAACTTAATATTACATGCGTTAAAATTTTCAGAAAAGGCTATATTTACTATAACTTTGTTTTGATTGACAGTGGCCAAGCAACTTCTTGCATGTAATTGCATTTTTAAGGCCTGGATGTACGATAATCCACATTGAAGAATATTCAATGGTTTAAACTGTAGGTTAATTAATTTGCCTTAATTTAACTTTCTGCAGTTCTACTAGTCGTAATGAGGAAGATGAAACTAGATAGAACAGTGAAGTCCTACTCATCCCCTAAAGGAGCTTTTCTGGGTGCTCCCTTTCCTATTCTTTCAAAGGATTAAATGGTGTGTTCGTATATATTTTAATAGAAGCTTAAATATCAGAAAAATGAATTCTTGCACAGAAGTCATATAAATGGTTGTCAAACATTTTTAATTGTGTGGTTAGTATGTATGTATGGTTAGTCTTATCCCCTGGGGTGAGGCAAACCCTCATTCTTCTCTGGGTCTTCTGACTCTGTCACTTAGCCTGGAGATCCAGTGGTGGTGTGAGACCCTGGGGGTGGTTTATTTATTTATTTGTTCAATTTCTATGGCTACCCATCTCAGTCAATGAGTCTGGGTGGTTTACAATTCAGAAAATATGATTAAAACATTTAAAACAAAAACAATAAAACCAGGGAAAACATTAAAAAACATCCAATTCAACACAACAAGAGCAAGATATTTGTCCAGTTAATAATATAGATAGGAAACGGTGCCTTTGGCACAATCGATGCCCCAGACTCGGATACATAGCCAGGTTTTTAGGACCTTACGAAAGGCTAACAGGGTTGGGGCCATTCTGATCTCCAAAGGGAGGATGTTCTATAGAACAGGGCCACTGCAGAAAGCTCACCACCTGGTCCTTGTTAGCCAACATTCTTTGGCTGATGGGATCTGCAGCACACCCATTCTGTTTGACTAGTTGGACAGGTAGAGACACTTGGGAAAGGGGATCCTTTAGGTACCCCAGTCCCAAGCCATATTGGGCTTGTAGTAACCACCAGCACCTTGAATTGCATCTCAAAACATACTAGTAACCATTGCAGTGCAGTTTGGTTGGTTGAGGTTGTTCCCTTCATCTTTTTAAGTTTGTTTAACTCTCTATTTTTGTATGAATTTCTTTATTTGTAAATCACAAATAAAAGTATGATGGGCGATGTATAAATTTGAATAATAAATAAAAGTCAATGACTCACTCCTAGAAATTCCCATAAATAAAATCCCTTGATATAAGTAATGTTTTACACTTTTTCTGTTTTCTGAATCAGAATTGCATTGACACTCAAGAACAATTATCGTTTTGAATTTGGAATAATTAAAATATGAAAGAAATGTAGCAAGTTCCTTTTACATCCATTTACCATTGTTTTCCAAGGCATTTAACGCTGAGGTGCTATTTTGCTATAGTTATTAAAATTAGTTAATTACTTGTGCAGCTTTTTTGAAGTTTTAAAGAGACCTCCTCAAATAGTTGCAATTTTTAAAAAATTGCTTGATTTGCTTTGCTTTAGTTTTATTCATCCAGTTTTGAAAAGAGGCAATAGAGTGATGACAGATTTCAGGTTATGGTTAACTTCATATATTATGCATAATTATTTCAATAGGTTTCTTGGTAGTTAATAGTGAATAGCTGTATGGGACTGATCTGAAGAAAGATTCAACTGGTTTATAAAGATGACAGATATGAAGCCAGTGGTCTAGAGTTTAAACTCAGAATTAATAAATTATTGGCTTTTTCTTCTAAGGAACCCTGAGGACTTTGCAATATGAATAATTCTTTGGAGAACACAATTTCCTTTGAAGAATACATCCGTGTGAAAGCACGAACAATCCCCCAACATAGGATGAAGGAATTCCTGGACTCCCTTGCCTCCAAGGGCCCTGAAGCCCTACAGGAATTTCAGCAGACAGCTGCTACCACAACCATGGTATATCAGCAAGGTGGCAACTGCATTTATACAGATAGCACGGAAGTGGCTGGATCTTTGCTTGAACTTGCCTGTCCTGTTACAACTAATGTCCAACAACAAACCCAACAAGAGCAACAAATACAAGTGCAACAACCCCAACAAGTCCAGGTAATGTTAACATTGCATGTCTATGGAGATTTTCAATCATCCAGGTCATGGTTGTCCCAAAGATGCTTTTCAAAAGGCAACTGGACTTTCTTGGTTTTTTCCTTAACATTTCACTTTTCTCATCCAAGATGCTTCTTCAGTTCTTCAGAGAGAAAGAGAAGTACAGAAATATAAGGCAATATTTTGTGATCTAAACTCTGATGGTTTTTAAATTGTAAGATTCCAGTTGCATTGTGTGTAGAACATATGAATAGGTTGGACAATATTCTATTTGCTAGTGATAAGAATTGTAATTAGAAAATATGTTGTTCTGCCCAAATAGTGTTAGAACTTCTTTCAATTAATTTGCTTCAAAGGGCATTTACAATAGAAATCGCAAAGGGCATTTACAGTAGAAATAGAAATCACAGAATATGTAGGTGCCCTTGACATTTACTTAAAACCAACAATACCTAGGCATAGCACTGCATGTATTCTTACAATACTACAGAGAATTCTGATTTTAGTTGTGCTGCCTTGTTTGGATACTACTTAATTACCAGAAAAGTAGCTTCTGTGTAGCATTTACACTTGGGAGTTGGGTGGCATACAAATTTAATAAATAATAATAATTTATAATAGTAATATAAGTTTTTTACTGTACAGTACTGTATAATACAGTACAAAGAAAAGTAGTAAAGATTGTATTTGCAGGCAGTGGCAAACTGGATATAAGGATGGTCCATATAGGTTGATTGTTGCCAGCTGGCTTTTGTTGTCAGTGGCCATAGATCATGCGCATGCACACAACTCGCACAAGCGGGCTTGCGGGCACTCACACGCATGCACGCCAGTCCTCTGCTCCTGTAAGTTGTGCCCACGGGCTGGCCCACCATTCATGCAGCCCAGTCCCCCCCACCCCACAAACAGGGCCGCCAAGCTGCAAAGGTTGGGGACTGCTGCCATAAATTGTACACCTAACAGTAATTTGTGATTTGTTTAATATTCATGTAAATGAAGACTGTTGGCTTGTTTTTCTAAGGAAGTTACAGTCCTCAGCCATACTTCGTTTTCGTTTATGACTATCTTATTGAGACAAGTCAAAATATATAGATTTAGCGATGCCTACAGATGCGGCTCAGGCACCAAATACAGCTCCTTTCAGATGTCCTGTCTTAAGTTTGCAGTTGAGTGAGGTGGATAAGATTGAGTGTCTAACTCTATTCTGACCTCACTTTGAGGTTTTCTTGTATTCAGATGAAAGGGCTTTAATAAAGCTAGAAATAAAAATTTTTTTATTAAAAAGTTTATATTCTATTAGAATTTATAGTTCATATAAATACATTTAAATATACATAAATTTAAATTATATAAAGCTATATACATTATATTAAATTACATAATGTATTTGTAGATATAGAATTTATATATACATTTCTCATTGCTTATAGATTGCAGGATTGAAAAACAAAAGCTGTCAAGTTTTTTGAACAGTATTCACAAAGTAAAAGAGAAGCTGCTATAATGTTTTTCCTTTATGGTATAGACTTGTGGAAAATGTTTTAACTACGGTAGCTCATAAAATAGTTCATATGAACAAATAAATAGCATGCTCTCCTTGCTTGATTATTAAGCACAGACTGAATTAATACAAAAGAAAATATTTGAATTTACACAAAACTTTCAGTGTTTTGTAACGATGCATTTGTGAATGCCAGCTTTCTTAAATGTCGCCATCGAGGAGTAAGAATTTAGATATGAACAAATTCTTATCACTAGCTTCCTCTTCTTACATTTAGTTTTGAGTTATACATTGGAGGCTTCTTGTGTCATCAGTTTTTCCTTCTGTTCTATCATGTACAGCAGGATAACTTTACTTCATATGTTGATGCAGTCTAATATCCATGTGAGAGAGGGAGCTTAATTGTTGCTAAATTGTTTTTGCTTGAACACTGAAGTGGCTGAAAGCTAATTGGACAAGAACAGCTTAGTGTTTTATATATATATATAATTTTTGTTTTTCATATTTGATTGTATTTATTTATTTTCGTAAAACATGTTATATATATTTAAAAAGGTGAGTTTATCCTAACATGTTTTACGAAAATAAATAAAATGAAATATGAAAAACAAAAATTAAAACGATCAACTTAATTCCCTGCCCCCAAAAAAGCCAAAGGGGAAAATGATATCTATCACATATTCATCAAATGTCAGTATGTTCCTAAATTACATTTTTTTTTTAAAAAAAGTATGATTTTCTAACATTACAAAATGTCATTTTTTGGATTAGTAATAAAATTGCCTTTATAAAATACAAATAAGTTATCCACCCTTGAATATATAAATTCAAGAATAAGAGTATTACTGTTTTTCCAGTTTCTCTAAGCAACACCACATGCCTGACTTAACCGTAACCCTCAAAGATAGTTAGATTTCAAAGTTTGTGAACGTAACATTAACATCTTTTAATAAATTCTCCATAAATCTACATCAAAATATTATTCAAAATTGCTAGTGATTTATAAGATCAAATCAGTAACCCGAAATTTTTACATTGCCAAAAACAATTCTAATATAATTATGTTTATGCACATCAGGTGTGCAATCAGGTGTTTTTGGTGTATTTCTAAACAGAAATTTTCTGCTCCAGAGTGCTTGCTGTTTTTAAGGTCCTCAGAGGAATGTTTGAAGAAAAAAATATATTTTTTTGGTGATACCTTAAATGTTAAGGATCAAATTGACTATTTTTGAATTGTGATTCTTGGTCAGTGAGACGCTGATCTTGTACTGAGGTTGTGGGGGTGTGTGTGTAGACTTGTAATGCATATTTTTTTTCCCTTTTGTGAAAGATGTATTAACCATTTTTTTTCCCTTTACGGATACTCTCATGTAGTTGCTGATTGGATGCCTATTACATTAAAGTCCTAATCCTGGTATATTCATTTATTTAACTTGATATGCTTCCAACCCTCAAAATGTCTCAGGGATTTTGGAGTTGATACACTAACTGCTCATGTGTTGCTTTTGCAGGTGCAGGTTCAAGTTCAGCAGTCCCCTCAACCGGTGTCCACCCAGCAGCTCTCCCCTCAGCTCACCGTTCACCAAGCTTCAGAGCAGCCAATACAAGTCCAGGTGCAGATCCAAGGCCAAACACAGCAGCAGGCATCCCAGACAATACAGGGCCAGGCCCTTCAGAGCCCCAGCCCTTCTCAGTTACAGGCGGCTCAGATCCAGGTGCAGCACGTGCAGACCGCTCAGCAAATCCAGGCTGCAGAAATACAGGAGGAGCACATACAGCATCAGCAGATCCAGGCCCAGCTCGTGGCAGGGCAGGCGATCGCTGGAGGACAGCAAATCCAAATTCAGACCGTTGGAGCACTTTCCCCTCCTCCATCTCAGCAAGGCTCACCACGGGAAGGCGAGCGAAGGATCAGCACCGCCAGCGTCCTCCAGCCAGTAAAGAAGCGCAAAGTGGATATGCCTATTACTGTGTCCTACGCTATTTCGGGGCAGCCGGTGGCTACAGTTCTGACCATCCCCCAGGGCCAGCAGCAGAGTTATGTGTCCTTAAGGCCGGACTTGTTAACGGTGGATAGTGCCCACCTGTACAGTGCCACCGGGACCATAACTAGTCCCACTGGGGAGACTTGGACAATCCCTGTTTATTCTGCCCAACCACGCGGTGACCTACAGCAGCAAAACATTACCCATATTGCCATTCCTCAGGAGGCCTACAATGCCGTCCATGTTAGTGGCTCCCCAACAACTTTGGCCACTGTGAAGCTAGAAGATGACAAGGATAAGATGGTGGGAGGTGCCTCAGTAGTGAAAAACTCTCATGAGGAAGTAGTGCAAACTCTTGCCAATTCCCTTTTCCCAGCACAGTTTATGAATGGCAATATCCACATTCCAGTGGCAGTGCAAGCAGTGGCAGGGACCTACCAGAATACAGCACAGACGGTTCATATATGGGACCCACAGCAGCAGCAGTCCACGTCACAAGAGCAGGCGCAGCAGCAGCAGCAGCAGCAGCAGCAGCAACAATTGCAAGTTACTTGCTCTGTAAGTAAGCTATCTTTATGAGGCAAGCCTCTGTAGGGTTGAATAATTGAATACGGGCAGGATTGTCTGTCATCTCTGTAAAAGGTAACAGTTTTAAAGGGAAGACTTGTCTACTTACTGTGTTCTGAATACTTATATTCTGTGCTTTTAACATATTTTTATCCAAGTTTTAAATGCCGTTCTTCAAGAACGTCAATGGGAATATAATTATTGAAATGCTTTTGTCCAAATTGTTAGTGCAGCCATGCTTGGAATATTGCAGGATGAAAATAACATCAAGATTAATAAGGAATTGGAGTCCATTGGAAAGGTTACAGTAATTGAGAATCTTTGCCTTGGGAAAATGAGGGAAAATTTCTGAAGCATATGCCATTTTACATGATTTGAAGGAAATGGATGGGGGGAGGGAATTGCCACCTTATAATGCTTGATCATCCAGTGAAGTGAATGGTGGGAGATTTAGGGCAGATAGATGGAAGTGCCATTTCATACCACATGCATATCCAGTGCATTCAGGGTCACAAGCTTTAACAGTGACAGCCAATTTAGATAGCATTGATTGATTGATTGGTTGATTGATTATGTGCCATCAGGTCATTGTCAACTCTTAGTGACTACATAGTAGATAGATTTTCTCTATGACTCTGTCCCAAACCTGGTCTTTCAAGTTTTCCAACTGTAAAAGACCTAAGAAAGATAGGAAAGGAGTAAGCTGAGAGTCCCCGTTTACACCATCATTTGCTTCTTCCTGGTGAGTTTTCTTCTTAGATTGTAAGTGTGTTTTGGGAATTTGAATGATCTGTCAGATATGAGTCAGCATGGCTTATGAATTTATCTGGATTGCACACTTTGTTCTGAATCAAGTACTGCTTCTTTTCTCACATACTTTAGTTTCCTTGGATGGAAAAGCCGGCATAAGATGAGAATGTCAAGAACATAAAACCAGTTAGCCAAAGATGATAAATTGCCTGGTCCTTCTTTTTTTTTTTTTTTAGACAATGAATTCTGCAGAAATATTAGATATATTAAGATTTTTGTAATCTAGATTGTTCGATCCAATTCTGTATAATTGCAGAAGTTAAACAATTCTTCATTAGTATAACGTTCTTGTTTTTTTATTACTGTCAAGTAGAAACTTTGTGCTAGACAAAGTATGGTGCAATTTTCGGGCTAAACATACTTCTTTTAGATGACAAAGTAACAAAAATGCTGCACTAAGAGGCTGGGATGCAATATTCATTCTTTGGTTTTGTTTGAGGACTTCATGGTTTTTATAAACATTGGAAACACTACTTTTTTCTATGCCATGTTCTATATTACCATGGGAAGTACCTACTGTATATGCTATTTATAGCTGCACTGTTGAAATGTTAAAAAGCATCCAAAATAATGAATACATGAATGAAAGTTATGTTATCAGACTGCTAGCTTATTCAGTAAAAAGGGTAAATTAAAGTTTTTTTTAAAGAGTTAAATTAATGGTTTGGAAAACAGAAGCTTTCTAAAAATTTCTGATAAGGAAAATTTGACAGTGGAATCAATTATCAAGACTGGTGGTAGCCTGCTGTTTACTCAATATATTCAGAGACTGGACTGCCATTTGTTACAAATGCTTTAATTTGGATTCTTGCTCCTATCACAGAGTTGGATTTGGTTGCTTAAATGACCCCTTCTAGTTCTAAACCATAGGTTGAATGTATAAAGCTCATGTATACTAATGGTGAGTTACTCCTTTGGCATGATGAAAACTTGGTGCTGTCCAAATATTTCCAACTACAGTTACATCTCCTCAGCTAACAAGGCAATGCACTTAAAATTTTAAACATCTGGAGATAGCTGATTTGCCTGTTTCTCATGTGGAGAAAACAAATACATATTGAGGCTTTAGAAATATGTTTGAACCTTACTCTTTCATGGCATAGTGTGTAAGAAACCTGGAACTAGGTCCAAATTGAATTCTACTTAATTGTTCATATTCCATTTGAGCTTATTTTTTAATCTAATATGTGTGGCACTATTGACAGACATGTCAAATTTTAAGTGCAGTTCAAGTTTTTATGATACATTTAAAATACATTTGGCAAACAAATATACTTTAAAGTAGTTGGATTTCTCCAAGCTTTTTAAATGCAGTGATATTCTACCTTTGCTAGAAAGAAAAGTTTAGTATGGCTTATTTGGCTTTCCTAAGTAGAACTATTACCAATCTACAGAATTATAGAAACATTCTGATAGCATATTTCATAAATTACACTAGCTAGAATTTTTAAACCAAATTTTCTTGAACAACCATGGTAGGCACATATAGCACACTAAGCCATTGATATGTGTGCTAACTATAATTTGTTGAAGGAAACTTAGTTAAAAATTCTGGCTAGTGTTAATTTATGTAAACTTATTTCCTTATTTACCTTCAAAATGTTCCTACAGTGACTATAACCAAAATCATAGAATCCTCACGCAGAAAAATTACACACCTTTGTTTTAGATTTAGAGAAGCTTCCTAGCTTGAGCAGAATAATCTCAGTTGTTTGAACTACCATTTGGTTGTTTGTATGTCTCTGACTTTTAGAAGGCCACATTCTATATGCTGTCTGCCCTTCTTGCGAATACTTAACGTTTGAAAAGTTTCTACATTACAATAATGGTTGAGAACTTGTGGCCTCCCACATACTGCTGGGTTATAGCCTTTTACATTTTGTGCATTTTTCATAATTTAGATTCTTTCTGATTTAGTAGGTTTCTTCACCATAGTGCTTACTGTATTGTTAATTCTGAGTTGGTCTGTTTTAATAAAGGGTAGGGAAGTAAAAGGCAAGGATCCTTTAGTTTTTTTCTAATGATAAATGTATATACCATCATTAATAGAAAACTCCTGTAGTTTGATAACCTGTGCCTTATTTGGCAACCTGGAATGGCAGATTATGATGCTTATAGAAAATGTTGATTATTTTTAATACAAAGTTAAATAAATTTACAAATAATTTTAATTTGAAGCATGAATGTTATGAAATGGTATAGGGCCGTGATGGCGAACCTATGGCACGCCATAGGTGGCACGCGGAGCCATATCTGAGGGCACGCGAGGTGTTGCCCTATGTCAGCTCCAGCGCACGTGCGTGCTGGCCAGCTGATTTTCGGCCTTCCGGAGGGCAGGGGGAGGAGGTAATTTTCATCTTCCCCAGGCTTCAGGAAAGCCTCTGGAGCCTGTGGATGGTGAAAAAGGGACCCAACGGGCCTACTGGAAGTTCGGAAACGAACTTCCCGTTGGGTCCGTTTTTCACCATCCACAGACTCCGGAGGCTTTCCTGAAGCCTTGGGAAGGTGAAAACGACCTCCCCCCCGCCCTCCAGAAGGCCAAAAATCAGCTGGAATCTGTTTTTCGCCATCCACAGGCTCCGGAGGTTTCAGTGAGCCCTGTGTGCATGCACCGGGGGGGGGGCAGCGTGGGGGGGTTGTGCGCGCATGCATGGGGGGGAAGGCATTGCATTATGGGTGTGGGCACATGTGCGTGCGCCATCGTGCACGTGTGCACGCATTCGGGGGGGGGCAGCGTGGAGGGTTGTGTGCACATGCGCGGGGGGAGGGCATTGTATTATGGGTGTGGGCACGCATGTATGCGCTATCGTGCACGTGCGTGCCCTTTTGGCACCCAAGCAAAAAAAGGTTTGCCATCACTGGTATAGGGTTTCCTTCCTGAGCAGGAGATTGGACTAGTAGTCCTCCAAGGTCCCTTCCAATTCTATTATTCTGTTATTCTGTTACGATTTGTGGAAGGAAACCATTCCACTTGTTTTGGGGCCATATATGGATAGTTACAAAGTGCCTTTTAATATGTTAGTATTCAGCCAGGCAACAAAGTTCTTTTTACTTGTCACATGTTACATAAATATTCCTTACAATATATCCTGGTAAGAACCTCAGAAAGTTTTTCATAAATAGGCATTATAAAAGGCAAACTTACTCATGAGGGGCCCTTGGTACCCTTTGAGCTTGATGGTTTTCTTGCATTACCCAAACTAGGTAATATCATCAGTGCTAGTAGGAGAGTGGGGGGGGGGGATTGCTCTCAGTTTATATTCTAGTGGCATGCCTTGTCTTATTAATGTTAGAACTGAGGTCTACTTTTGGCAGTGAGGAATCCTTAAATTCCCTATTGTTGGATTTAAAATTAACAGCTTTTCCTATTCTGTAGCTTTTGATCTAAAAAAAGTAGCTACTTAAAATGAATAATTAAACAATGTAAATTGTAGAGGAATAGATACAGGCCTTTTTATCTTTTTAAAAAAGGCCTGTATCCCAAGTTTGAGACACAACCCTATTGCCAATAGGTGAACAGATAGTTTAGGAGGAAGCGACAATGGAGAGGTCATTGTGGCTTGAAAGACATTTGTCACTTTAGTTGAAAGGCTAACCCTTTCCCCACTCCAAGTTCAACCATTATTGATTAACCCCGCCAACCCCAAACACCATTATTTCTGGAATTAAAATTTTAAGAGCCGAAAGGGACAATGAATTTTTCCAGGCCAAATCCTTTATGCATCTAAACTTTTATAGAGAAAGAAGGTTAATGGAAAATGAATTTCTTTCTTTGAATTGCTTTCCATCTGATAGAATTTTAAAAGTATTTTTGCTGAAAGTTAATTCATATGCAGGAAAGATGTGAAATTGCTGTGTGTAAGAGCTTTCAGTCCTCAATTTCGAGTCATTCCAGAGCATCCATCCAACTGAGGAATAGATATAACTGTTAAAAAAACCCTACAGTACAATGAAAAAGTTGATTACTAAGGCCTAAGACAATAACTTTCCTAGAGAAAAATCTCTGTAGTCACTAAGAGTCAATACCAATATGATGGCACATAATCAAAGGCAATAACTTTAGTAGTCTAGACACATTTATAAAAATGATAGGCCAAATTCTTGCTGAAACCTAAACCTTGCTTTCAGTGATATCTGCTCTGGGAAACTGCAGATAGTATTATGAGAGGAGGAGGAAGTCATGCTTATAGAGCCGAGGTGGCGCAGTGGTTAGAGTGCAGTACTGCAGGCTACTTCAGCTGACTGCTAGCTGCAGTTCAGCAGTTCAAATCTCACCGGCTCAAGGTTGACTCAGCCTTCCATCCTTCCGAGGTGGGTAAAATGAGGACCCAGATTGTTGGGGGCAATATGCTGACTCTGTGAACTGCTTAGAGAGGGCTGTAAAGCACTGTGAAGCGGTATATAAGTCTAAGTGCTATTGCTATTGCTATTATTGTATCCACCAATAGCACTCAGCAGCCCTTTTTAGGCAGGGCCACTGTGAATAATATTATGGCTACTTGGTCACTCAGATCCACTCCTAACTGTAGTTGTGTGGGAGGTCTGACCAAGATACCTGAGACTCAGTATTGTAGTATGAGTTAGGATAAGTTTGAGCCAGTGATTCCTGAGGAGATGGATAGGTTTCTGTACACTGTTAGTTCAGCCACCTCTTTATTGTTAAGGTGGTCTTGGGTTGTTAAGGTGGTCAGGAAGCTAACTAATTGGCCTTAGAGGGGGACATGCTTTGGTCTTGTAGGAAGTCCTCAAGAGGACCAGTCTTGGACCCAACGGTTTTAGACAACTACGGTCCTACCTGCAACCTTCTCTTTTTAGGGAAGGTTATTAAGATTCTGGTCAGCTTACAGAGAAACTGGAGGAAGCAAATTCTCAAGACTCATTTCAGTTGGGTTTCAGCTTTAATAATGCTTACTGATGACCTGTGTAAAATTGGGCTGGAGATGGTGCATGGGCTTCAATATTGCAGCAACCTTCAGTACTATTGTTCACAGTATAGGTAGTGCTCAACCTACTGCATTTAGTGACCATTCAAAGTTGCAACAGCACTGAAAAAAGTGTCTTATGGCCATTTTTCACAGTTACAAGCTTTGCAGCATCCACATGATGTGATCAAAATTCAGATGCTAGGCAACTGGTTCATACTTATGACCATTGCAGCATCCTGGGGTCATGTGATCCCTTTTGCAACCTTCTGACAAGCAAAGTCAATGGGGAAGCCAGATATACTTAGCAACCAGGTTACCAACTTATCAACTGCAGTGATTCACTTAACAACTATGGCAAGAAATGTTGTAAAAGGGGACAAAATTCACTTAACAAATCTCTCACTTAACAGAAATTTGGGGCTCAATTGTGGTCGTAAGTCAAGGACTATATGTATTTTTAAACCAGTGGTGGGAATTGGGGGCAAATTTTTATGGTGGTTCTCTTCATTTCATGGCTATTTCCAATCAGTGTTAGCAGAGACGAGAGGTCACCCTTCACTTGTCCTATACGGGCTGCCATAGGGTTCATTGCTCACTCCTCTCTAGTAACATCCACATGAAGTTGTTCTGGTGAATCTGATAATCTGTTTAGGGTTTGATATCAGTATATCGCTGATGAATTATATATTTCATCCCCAGGCTGGCCAGGTGAGGCTACTAAGGATCTACCCTAGTGTCTGGAGGCTATGTAGACTTGGGTGGGGAGTAATCAACTCCACTCAATCCTATCAGGACTGAATGGCTGTGAATATTAGGGCCTCCTGGAGCAAAAAATTTTTCACCCATATTCTTGGATGGAGTAGTGCTTCCCTATTAAAAAACCATGCGCAATCCTTGTGTAATCCCAATTCCTGCTTAAAGCTTAATAAAGCAGCTGTGACCAAGGGAACCTTTGCACACACAGTTCTACCTAATATACCTACTAGTTAGATCCCTTCCTGGAGTAGCCTTGACTATAGCAATGTGTTCTAAATGGGGCTTCCCTTGAAAGACACTTGGAAGCTTCAACTGGTTGAAAATGCAGTTAACATTGGCAACAGCGGGCATTCCTTGTATGTTTATGTGACATCTCTGCTTCATGAATTGTGCAGTATGCCTCCAAGTGCGATTTATGCTGTTGGTTATTGGTTGTTAAAGCCCTGTGTGTCCTAAGGCCAAATTATCTGAGATATTGTCTATCTTCAGTAGTTTCTATCTGCCTGGCACATGCTGATAGAGTTGGTGCAGTCCAGGCTCCTTTGATTAAATAGTGGCATCTGTTGGAAGCCAGAAAACATGACTTTCTCTGTTGTGCCTATTTTCTAGAATAAAATCCCCTCTGAAATTTGTGGCCCCTACACTGTTAGGGTTCTGTAAGGCCTTGAAAACATGGTTGTTTTCCTAAGTCTTGGGTTAAGATGGATAGAGCCCCTTGTGAATGTGCTTTTTTTCTATGGCTTTGCATAGAGTGAGTGCATGCAACAGAATAACACAGTTGGAAGGGGCCTTGGAGGTCTTCCAGTCCAACCCCCTGCTCAAGCAGGAAACCCTATATCATTTCAGACAAATGGTTATCCAATCTCTTCTTAAAAACTTCCAGTGTTGGAGCATTCATAACTTCTGGAGGCAAGACATTCCACTAATTAATTGTTCTGTCAGGAAATTTCTCTTTAGTTCTAGGTTGCTTCTCTCCTTGATTAGTTTCCATCCATTGCTTCCTGTCCTGCCTTCAGGTGCTTTGGAGAATAGGTTGACTCCCTCTTCTATATAGGAACACTGCTATCATGTCACTCCTAGTCCTTCTTTTCATTAAATTAGACATACCCAATTCCAGCAACCGGTCTTCATATGTTTTAGCCTCCAGTCCCTTAATCATCTTTGTTGCTCTTCTTTGCATGTCACCTTGCTTTATACTGTTTTTATTGTTTATTATATTATTTATCATATTGTCAGCTGGCTAGAGTAATTTTGGAATTAGCTGGCATCTAAATGGAAGTAAAATTTATATTTTATATTTTAACTGGGAATCAATTTTACTTTGGAGCATAATTATGTGAAGTGTCAGTCTCTGTGCTGGACTTGAAAATACCTTGAATACCTCTTGCAATAAAGTGAAGTTTACTGCATTTTCGTTTTTTGATTATAGAGCAAATAGGAGTTTCTCAGTGAAATCTGCCTAATAATTTGTGGAAGTAAGAAATTCTTTGCAGAAATTACAAATGTGTTTGTAAGCATAACCGTATAAAACTGAGACCAAACTTGCGAAGAAATTTTTTTTGCTTTAAAGAAACTCCAGCAGGAATTGCTAAAATGATTTTCTTCCACAGGCACAAACTGTTCAGGTAGCTGAAGTGGAACAGCAACCACAGCCTCAGCCTTCCCCCGAACTTCTCCTTCCGCAGTCTCTCAAGCCAGAGGAAGGACTAGAAGTATGGAAGAACTGGGCACAGACGAAAAATGCAGAGATGGAAAAAGAATCACAGAACCGGCTTGCACCCATTGGTAGTAAGTGCCTTAGGCTTTCCAGTTGGCCATGTCCTCAGTTGCATTGCATTGATTTTGGTAAAAAAATATATATATATTTTTGGTAGCACAATAAACCTTCATTATATTTGTTAGACTTGCATTATAAAATGAGCCTTACCACTTTAAAAAGAAACCTAAATGCTGTTTTCAAAAAACTACTGTATTTTTCAGAGTATAAGACACACTCCCTCCCCCCCAAAAAGTGGGTGAAAATTTAGGTGTGTCTTATAGACCGAATACGGGCGTTTTTGGCCTCCCGAACCCTCCGTGCATCACGTTTTCGCCCTCCCTGGCCCCCAGAAGCACTCTGCAAGCCAAAAATGGGCGCATTTTCGGCAAAAACGGGATGTGAGGAGCACTGCAGAGTGCTTTTGGGGGCCTGGGAGGGCGAAAACGCAATGTGCGGAGGGCTTGGGAGCCCAAAAACGGGCCCGATTTTGGTGAAAACGGGCCATTGGTGGCACTGCAGAGTGCTTCTGGGGGCCTGGGAGGGCGAAAACGTGACACGCGGAGGCCAAAAACTATTTTTTTCTTGTTTTCCTCCTGTAAATTTAGGTGCGTCTTATAGTCCGGTGCGTCTTATAGTCCGAAAAATATGGTATATATTATGGGTATATTTTGGGATGAGGGCCATACTGGGTGTTTTATGTAAGATACAGGTAGTCCTTGACTTACAACTATTTCATTTTAGGACCAGTTGAAGTTACGGCAGCAGTGCAAAAAGTAATTTACAGCCAATCCTCCCACTTAAAACGATTGCATTTTCCCCACAGTCACGTGATCAAAATTCAGGTGCTTGGCAACTGGCATGTATTTACAACAGTTGCAGCTTTGTGGAATCATGTGGTCACCATTTGCAGCCTTCCCATGGGGTTTCAACAAGCAGAGTCAATGGAGGAAGCTGGGTTTACTTAACATGTGATTCACTTAGTGACCATATCAAAAAAGGTTGTAAAATTGGATGCAACTCACTTAACAACTGCATTGCTTAGTGACAGGTGTTCTGGTCCCAATTGTGGTTGTAAGTAAAGGATTACCTGCCTTGGCCTATATTCCAAAACTTGATGGGGGCAAGACAAAACTAAATTTGGTAACTTAATGAATTATTAACTATAGCTAACAGTGTTACTGATGTTATCATGTAGTTTTATATTCTGTCAGACTAAAAGTTATAATTAGCAGCAAATGGAAGGGTTCTGGATGACTCCCCAAAACGTTTCATGAGCACAGGCTGTATATTCAATATCAAGATTTAAAATATGTATTGGTTACTTATGCACCAGTAAGTATACTGAAGGAGGAAGAGGTTGTGATTTTGTAGCAGAGTGGGTTGATTTAAACGGTCAAGAAAAATGAGATTTAAATAGGGATTTTAAATGCCATTTGATGATCTTACCTTCTCATTTGCAGGACGCCAGTTATTGAGATTCCAAGAAGATCTCATATCTTCAGCTGTAGCAGAATTAAATTACGGATTGTGCTTAATGACTCGTGAAGCTCGCAATAGTGAAGGCGAGCCCTATGATCCAGATGTTCTTTACTATATCTTTCTGTGCATTCAAAAGGTGTGCCATCATGGAAAGTCTTGCTACAAATAGTTTTAATACCGCAAATAGTTTTAGACATGTTTGGAGTGGAAAAACTAAGACTTACACAAAAATTACACCAAAGCAATAAAACCAAATATATACCACGTATTTACTATATTTTCTTTAAAAAATAATACAATTACAAAATCCTTACCTAACATCTAACTTTGCTAGTAAGGTTTACAGAAAAAACTCCCCTTAATACCATTTTTATTAAGTTGAAGACTTCAAATCTTTCTTGAATGACTCCAATGATTGTGTGGTGCTGAAGGGGAGGAGTTTTTTTGGGGGGGGGGGAGAGAAAGAATTCCATAATCCAGGTTTTGAAATGCATGCAAATGAGATAAGAAAAAGAAACAAAGTTTCTTTCTAGATGTATGCCTTATAAAGAAGCATTTTACTGATACACTGTGAAATTTAAACATACCTAGGTTTTAGAAGTGAAATAGTATTTGTTATACCAGAATTTAGTTCTACTGAAATTTTATGTCAGTATTTTACAACTTGTTCTTCTGTACTTTTATAGTTAAGAGCGTACTGATATTTCAAATTCTTCAGAGAAACCCCTAAAACAGTGATGGTTAACCTTTTCGGCACCGAGTGCCGAAACTGGAATGCGGGTGCACGTGCGGAAGAGAGCAGCTGGCCGGTGCGCATGCATGCAGCGACCAGCTGCTCTTCTGGGTTCCGTCGCGCACATGCACGCAGGCCAGCTGGTTTTCAAAGACCAGCTGGCGTGCCGGAACCTGGAAGAGAGCAGCTGGCCGGAGCGCATGCACGCCGGATGCGCGTGGAACCCGGAACAGCAGCTGGCGACAATACGCGTGCCCACAGAGAGGGCTCTGCATGCCACCTCTGGCACGCGTGCCATAGGTTCGCCATCACGGCCCTAAAACATTGCAAAATCACTACCCTTGTATTGTCTGGTTTACTTAACCACATGATTCATTTAACAACCATGATAAAAATGGTCGTAAATTAGGTCTGCTCACATGATGACTCGCTTTACTGATTTATGGTGAAATTTCATTCCCAATTTTGGTTGTAAATCGAGGACTCCCTGTATATTTGAGTGAATACCAAATGTTGGCAATTTTCATTACTACAACTACTGGTTTTAATAGCTGTAAATGTAATTTTGGAAATTTAGCTGAATAAGTATTAGCCCTGTTTAATTCAAGTTTGAGACAAGTAATATCTGAGACTTGCAGGCTGCTTGGATGAATGTGAGGAGAATACTCTTGATTTCATACGATAGAAATATATTTTTTTAGATTTTTAAAACCCTGGTTAAAATTATATTAAACATAAATCTTTGGATGTCTGAGGAAAGTAAAGGGCATGTATTTGTTGAGTCCATTTTTCTGAAATTAACTTATTTGAACCTGAACTGAAATGCTTTCACTTAAAAGCACTTTTTACTTCAGACTGGTAGGGATTTTGAATATAAAATTAAACATACAGCCTGTCATTTCATTTCATTAATGAACATCTTGGTAAGTTTTTTTTCTCCCCTGTGTTATTGTTTCATGCAGTACTTATTTGAAAATGGGCGAGTTGATGACATTTTCTCAGATCTCTATTACATACGGTTCACTGAATGGTTACACGAAGTTCTCAAGGATGTGCAGCCTAGGATCACTTCTTTGGGTAAGAGACTCTTCAAACAGACAGTTGAGTGAAGTATGTAAATATTTAACAATAACTAAACAATTGGTTGAATGTGCTATCACAAGAAACATTTTTTGCTCTCTTAATGTTACAATATTGAGAAATGCAATGTTTGTATCTTTTCTTAGGAGGAGCATCAGTTTGGTATCTCCGTATTGATGTTTTCTTTTTATCTGCACAGGATATGTTCTTCCCAGCCATGTGACAGAAGAGATGTTATGGGAGTGTAAACAGCTGGGAGCTCACTCTCCTGCTACCTTGTTAACCACTCTCATGTTTTTTAATACAAAGTATGTACCAATGGAAGCATTACCTAAATAAAACCATTCCAATTATTTTAAAATAGGCAGAATCCTATTTTTTCCAAGAATTTTGAATTAGTAAGATCAAATCAAACTTGCAGCAAAATGTGGAAGAGTCATCTTGTAGGGGAAATGGGTGGCATAAAATTTTAATAAGCAAACAAGCAAGCAGACTAAACATAAATCTATAGCTGGTATAATACATTTACAAAGAAATTATGGACCAATAATTTTCTAGTTCAGATTCTGCTTTTGTCATTAACCATAAGTGGTTTTAAGTCAATCCTCTGCAGAATGATCAGCCTGTAGTCAGTAGACGTGAAATGCAAGTTTGCTCTTTATGGCAACTGGCTTCACATGTTTCAGAAATGTTGGCTGCAGTCCAGCCTTCTGTTTTCTGAAAACGCCATCCTAATACTTTAAGAATACATTTTTTACTATAGTGTTCTATCATTTGGAGGGCACTTTATTTTTATTTTGGACATGGACATGGAGCTTCCCCTAGTTGTTGAAGCAAATTGCTCTGATAAATGAATATTTTTCTCTGAAAATGATTTTACCTAGATACAGGTACAGATACAGATAAGGCAACAATCTTTTGTTTAAGTTTAACCACGTTTTTATACACACACACACACACACACACACACACACACACACACACGTCCTTGTTGAAGTCTAGATACTCCATGCCTAGGTCCATAGTCCATAAATGTTTGACCATTGACGGATATGGGGGACATTGGGTTTGGTTTTTTTAGATTTGGGACAGAGAATATAATTCAATGGGCACTTTTCCTGTGTGTACAGATATTTCCTGTTGAAAACAGTAGATCAACATATGAAACTGGCCTTTTCAAAAGTCTTGAGGCAGACTAAGAAGAACCCTTCTAATCCTAAAGATAAGAGTACAAGCATCCGGTATCTGAAGGCTCTTGGCATCCACCAGGCAGGCCAGAAAGGTAGAAAGAATTTCTGAAAAATGAAAATTTCTAATACTTAGCTATGTTCATTTTGCAGAGCTTTTTTAGGTCTATTACATAGACTTTGTGCAATAAATAGAACATAAATTGTCTGGTAAAGACCACATGAATGTGATCTGTTGGGAATCTGAATATCCCCCTTGCTGTGTGTAAAGTTGCTGCTTTCACTTTCAGTGTTTCTGGTAGTCATTCATCAAGCCTTTCATAAATTACATTTCTCCTACATGCAATGCCTTATTAAGAAGGCTCCTATTTATTTTCAAGAACTGTTTGGAAGATAGTATTTGGTAGTATATGCAATAATGATAGCAGAGATTACAAAAAACATGTTCTTTGTTCCATTAATAACATTGACATTAATTTGTTCATCTGCTATAAGGAAGTATTTCATGGTTCTTTATCTCTTGGGGTTGATTTGCAGTTACAGATGACATGTATGCAGAGCAGACAGAGAATCCTGAAAACCCATTGAGGTGTCCTATAAAACTCTATGACTTCTACCTCTTCAAATGGTGAGTTTTCCCATCACAATTGTCCATTGAACATTATCTTCAGGGGCTTTCAGTCTATAGGTAGTTTGGTACAGGTTGTCCTGCAGCATCCAGATAAATGTGGCTATCATGATTTTTTTTTGCCCGCTTCCTACAAGAAAAGTAAGTGGGGAAGTTGGCAGAAGGTCACAGGTAGTGACACCTGATAGCCTTACTTAATGACGTATAGCTATTCACTTAACGATGACAATTGGGAATGTCAGAATTTCCATTGCTAAGCAGTGCAGTCATGTGACATCAGACTTACGATTGTGTCATTTAGTTGCAGAAATTCCAGTCCCACTTGTCATTAAGTGAGAACAACCTGCAGTCACAGAAATGTTTGATTCATACATTTTATTATGTGGCTGAAGAAAAGTCAGGTAGGGAAAGTATGTTGCAGATCCTGTTAGTTAAAGAATTCCAACTTGCAGAAGCAAGAGGGCCTTCTCTGTTGTTGCCTTCACCCTTTTGGAACACTCTCCACCTAGGTGAGATGGGCCCCTAGCCTCCTGGCCTTTGGAAAAGGCTAAAGAACTGGGTCTCCCATCTTGCTTGAGTCTCATGGAAGAGCATGCAGCTGTGGGACTGGTTAGCGCCCTGAAGGCCTATTTTATTTGTACACCACCCAGAATCCCTCTGTGAAGGAGACAAGCATTTTCTAAATGTAATGAACAAATAAAATGAGTCTTTGAACAAGCTTCATATACATTAAAGGCTTTGCAAATAGGAATCTCAAGCCTGTAATCTAAATTATTTTCTTGGTTTAATTTATATCCTGAACTAGTTAGTCCAGGCTTAATTCAGTACTAAACCATGTGTGGGAAACATCCTGATTTATATAGATCATTTGTTAATCAACTAATTGGGAGTGATTGAACAATATATACTACAGATTTTTACTTGTTTTTACTTGTTTGGAATTGGATCCAGATTAACTATTATCCTATTGCAGCTCAAGAATATAATTTCAGCAGGTAAAAGTCTCTCTTTGACCTTACAGTCTTACTGGCTCTGAGCTGTTGGTGAACAAAGTTGCTGAATATCTTTAAGCAGTTACTTGTAGTGGGGAAGGTTTCTTAAGCAAGCTTCATTTGAAAGTCCTGTGAAATCACCAAGCTAACTGGCAGTCTTCCAATTACTAAAACAGGATTTTTTGACACCATTAAGAAACATAGGCAATTGATTATATCAAATATGGTATATGTATTCTATATCCATATTTTTTCAAATTCAATTAAGTGAGTCACCAGAGAGACAGAGGGGAGAAAAAAAATAAAAATTAGAGTAAGAAAGATGTAGCGTATGCTTAAAATTTCTATTGATAAGAATTATTCTTATTTTATTCTAATTACAGATTATCTTAATCTGATTTCATAATCTATTACAAACCAGATTAATTTGAGCTTTTCAGATTTCATTGTGCATATTAATTTCATGGAGAGGAAGAGGAAACAGCTCTTGCTCCTAGTATAGTGTTAATAGCATTTCCAAAGCAAACACTAATGTTTCTTCTCTCTTTGTAGCCCGCAAACTGTGAAAGGCAGAAATGATACATTCTATTTGACTCCTGAACCAGTGGTGGCTCCCAATAGTCCTATCTGGTATTCCATCCAGCCAATCAGTCGAGAGCAAATGGAGCAAATGCTTACCCGGATTCTGGTGATACGAGAAATTCAAGAAGCTATTGCGGTGGCCAATGTCAGCACCATGCACTAAAGGCATCCCTCCCAGTTCAGAAAAAAGGGTGCAGGGTGGAACTGGGCCGGGTGGAGTGGCAGCGAGGCCAGGATCAATTGTACAGCCTTCTACACTAAAGGAGATGCCTAAGTTTTTTTTTTTTTAATTGGTGTAGTTAAGAAGCCCTTTTAGGCTTCTTCTGGTTAATAAGAGACCCTTTCCATTGTGTATCTGACCCTTTTGCATCAGCTTTCTGGACACATTGAAGGCTGCATTCTTTCTTTAGGAGCTCTGAGGTTCCGTAGGTTGACTTTGGGGTTTTTTATGATGTGAAGAAAACAAATTTAATTGGTGGACTTGGCCTGGGTGGGCCACTACATTCAAGCTCATGAACTTTGGAAGCAGAAAACGGTGGATATCTGCTTGACCTTTAAAAAAAAAAAAAGGTGGTTTGCAGTTTCCTTGTGCTTGGACACTAACATGTCCTAGAGGGGGATGTCCTGCAATTATGATTTAGAAGGAGAAGAAAATCAATTTCTATTAAGACCTTAAAAGTGACATTTTTAGATGTTAAGTACAAACTACCACACTTCCTTCTCTCTTTTTTTTTCCTTTCTCTCTCTCTTTTCTCTCTCATTTGGCCTGATGTTGAGGCCTTAAATCCTTGAGGCTCCTGTGCCTAATGAAATTCTTGTAACATACACTTGTGTATCATATAAAGATACCACCCTGTTTCTCTTATGTATTCTTATGCTAGTTGTTTATTAAGAATGACAAGCACGTCTTTTGAACATGCTGTTGAACAATGTGTCTTTATTGGGGGAGCAAAAGACATAATTAGTAACATACAGAATGTCTTACTATACTATATTCCTCTACAAATTTGCTAGCCTATTTAAACAAGGTTTTTTCCCCCTGGTTACCTGATTCTGTGGGATTCGTGCAAGAAATTGTTTATTAGCATACTAACTTGTTGCTTTTGTTGTAATTTTTAATTAAATGAATCTGGAATTGGGATAGCAGGTATTTGAGGCCAGGACTTTTCTTTTTAATTTTTTCAGGTAACCTACTTACCTGAAAGTCTGAGACTTACTGCAGATGTTTATTAGTACTGGGATTTAGAGAGCATAGAATCCCTTTCTTCTTGAACATAGCATTATCATAACTTTATGACAACTGATTTTAATCCATCAGAATTTAAGAACATTCCCTCATCATTATCTCAGCTGGCAGCAGTTGTGTGTGTAACATTGGTTGTAGAAAGAGGAAAAGCAAAAACATGCAGTCCTTATAGCTTTCTAAGTTGTATTTTTGCATCCATTTGACATCTGTTTTATTTGAACTGACAAGTTTTTTTAATTGAAGAACTGAACTATAAGAACTATGTTTTGCTGGGACCAAGCCCAGTATTTTGTTTTTCTGCATTACTTATTATATTTTGGCCGTTGTCTACTTAAAAGATATTGTGATGACGACTTCAGATTTTCCACCATATTTTTACCAGTTAGAACTTAATACTGGTGTGATTGTTCAGTTCAGCATTAATGTTACAGGTTTTTCCCCCTTTCTCATAAAGCAGCTTGATTGAGATTGGAATTAAAGTCTGTGTAATTCTGATTGGTTTTCTGAAAAACACATTTTTCTGCATTAAGCCTACTGTTACAGCTACATTATAGAAGAGGGCAAGTAACTTAGATATCTATGAAAAATTACCTGTTGCTTTCCTGAAAACTGCATGAGAAAAGAGTGCTATTTGGGTGTTTTTTTTTAAGCTACAATCAGTACACATTCCCTATTCAGGAAGAAAAGTAGCTCTACATAGAAAGAAAGGAGCAGAATTGCAGGAAAAGTTGTGCTCTCCCTCAGGCAAGGAAACAATCTGCAACTGTGTTCCAAATAGGTACTTGGGTATTCCTTACATGAATGTGTGTATGCACAGACATATGCCTACATATTATACAATCGTGAAAAAATAAGTACACCCCATATAAAGTTTTTTCTTTTTTAACATTTGTGGACATACCAGTGTTTTCTCTTCATTCAAACAATACATAAAGATAAATGGTGATGTAATTGAACAAAAACATGAAAAATTGACTTTATTTTTATTAATCAAATTTATATACTGTAGCAGCCTATCTCACAGAAAGTGTCTGGGCAGCGTACAACAATCAGTAAAACAAAGATGGTAAAACTTGGCAATTATTTAAATAAAAAAGACATGCCATTTCTCGGGAAAAACAACCGACAGTCTTGGTTCTTATCCCAGGTATTGCCTCCTCTGGCAGAAACAACCTCAAGTGTGTTTCTTATAACCATTTCCCAGTTTCTGACATCCACTGAGAGTAATTTTAGAGTAATTTTTCCCACTCTTTCATGGAGAATTTTTTCCAGCTTTTCAGACTTTGCTTAGGTGTAACGCTTGAGGAGTTTCTTGCATACATAGCCTGTTTTAAAATCACTTGACAGCATCTTGATGGGATTTAGACCCCAGATTTGAGTTGGCCATTCTAGAACACTCCATTAATTTATTTTCTCAGCCATTCCTTGACTGGAATGTTTAGAGTCATCATGTTGTGAGGTCCACTTTCTGTTCAGCTTCAGTTTTCTGACAGATGGCCTCGCATTATCCTCAAGCACTGTGCAGTATACAACGAAGAACCCACAGTATCTTCTGTGATGACAAGCTGTGCAGGCTGTTATGCAGCAAGGCAGCCCAAACCATAACATTTCCACCAACCTGGTTTATAGTTGGCATCAGGTTGTTTGGTTTTTATAAAATGTGTCTTCTAGTCCTGTTGCCAAATGATCCTATCATTGCCTCATCTGTCCAAAGCACATTGTACCAGAAGTCTTGGACTTTGCCTAGGTGTTCAACAGTTTCATCCTGGTACACCACCTGTATAAATCTAATTTGTGCAACTGCTTTGTAACAATAGGCTCACACACTTCAACATCAATAATGGTAAGAGCGACCTGATGGTCATGTGGTGAAATTCTGGAGTCCCTAGAGACGTCTTTCAACAACTTGCATTCTGCTCTTGGGCTGAACTTAATGGGATAGCCTGGCCTGGGCAAGTTAGCAGTTGTTTGAAATCTCTATTGTAGATGATCTTACAAGCAGTGGAATAATTTGTGTCTAATTGTTTGGCAATTTTTAAAAATCTCTTCCCATGCTCTAAAGCACCTTTCTGAAGGCCTCGGAGAGCTTTTTCAATTTAGGCATGGTGGCAGTACGCACTTCAACAACAAAGAGCAAACCATCTCTGAGGTAAATGTAGTTTGATACTTCCAATAAGACAGGTTCCAACCAGATTCTCTCTTAATGATGTTCTAATCATTTGCACCTGATTTAGTGCATCTGATTTTAGCTTTAGCTTTAGCTTTGAATAGTGATAAATGTAGGGATGCATTTGCTTTTCTATATATGAAATTTGAATTTGTTTACAGGTAGTCTTTGACTTATGATTGCAATTGGGACCAGAATTTGTTACTAAGCAAGGCAGTTGCTAAAAGAGTTGCGCCTGATTTTACGACCTTGCTTGTGACAGTTAAGTGAATCACATGGTATAAGTGAACCCAGCTTTCTCCCATTGACTTTGCTTATTGGAAGCAAGCTGGGAAGGTTGCAAATGGTGATCACATGACCCTCGGATGCTACAACTATCATAAATACAGGTAATCCTTGAGTTACGAATGTAATGGAGCCTGCCAATTACATTCTTAACTCGAGGATTCATAGGAGTGAATCACGTAACGTGAACGTGATCACTCCCTACTTTCACCCACGGATTCGCTAATCGAATGTGCGGGTCATTAAGTGCACGAGGTATCTCAGGGTGGGGAAGGCCATGGGGGGTGGTATCTATTGATGGAACAGGCCACCCAAGGCCTCCCTGACCCACAGATATCTCATGCTTCCCCCTTCCCATCCTGCTGTGCCGGACTCCCCTCCTCTCTGCTGCGGTTTCTTTGCCTTTGAGGGAGAGGAGAGCAGGACGATTTCCCTTCCAGTCTCCCATCAGCTTGCAAATGCTTTTCGCGCAGAGAGTGAAATATTCTGGAGGCCATGATCTCACATGACTTCAAGCACCCATTCTCTGCAAAAGCAGATGGGGGCCTGAAGTTGCGCAAGATCACAGCCCCCAGAACATTTCACTCTCGGCACGAAAAGCATTTGCAAGCCGATCGGATGCTGAAAGGAAAGTAGTCCTGCTCTCCTTTCCGTCAAAGGCAAAGAAACAGCGGCAGAGAAGAGAGAGATCTTTGCAAGGTGAGTCCGGCGCAGCAGGATGGGAGGGGAGAAGCAGCTGTAGGGAACGGGGAAGGGAATAGGGTGAACGTTGCAGTGCCTCTGGTCGTTCGTAAGGCCGAACGACTGCTGTGGTGCTGCAACATTCGTAATTTCGGGACTTTGTTGTAAATACTTGGGATTATCACGTAACTTTGAACGGTCACTAAGTGAACTGTCGTAACTCAAGGATTACCTGTACTTGCCAGGCACGTGAATTATGATCATGTGACCATAGGGATGCTGCAGTGGTTGTGTGAGGGCCAGTTGTAAGTCACTTTTTTCAGTGCCATTGTAACTGAATAGTCAATAGTCGGGGACTACTTATATTTAAATTACACAATGGATTACAAAATGTAAATGGTTATGTTAACATATCCTCTTTAACAATATTGTTGAAATGAAGAGCAGCTAGCTATATGTTGAAATATGTTGAAAAACATTTCAACAGGTGTGTACTTTTTCACATCCTTGCATGCATCTTAACATACAAATATAGGGAATATATATGTATCATACATGATCAACCTTGGTATCAATGCCATTTCTATGTTTAAATAGATTAATATTTTCAGTTACTCAAAAATGTCCTCCCAGCTCTTTTGTAAATTATTTATGAAAGTTTGTCTAAGTTCTCTCTAAAATACAAAATATGAGGGATCTAAGTACTTTTGAGTCATACACAGAATATCCCTTACTTCTAAGACAATGGTTATTAAACTGTTTGACCCAATTTCTTTTTTTCCTAGTCTGGAATAATGTCATTTGTTGTTGTTAGTCTCGAAGTTGTGTCCGACCCATCGCGACCCCATGGACAACGTTCCTCCAGGCCTTCCTGTCCTCTACCATCCTCTGGAGTCCATTTAAGCTCACGCCTACTGCTTCAGTGACTCCATCCAGCCACCTCAGTCTCTGTCGTCCCCTTCTTCTTTTGCCCTCAATCGTTCCCAGCATTAGGCTCTTCTTCAGTGAGTCCTTCCTTCTCATTAGGTGGCCAACGTATTTGAGTTTCATCTTCAGGATCTGGCCTTCTAAAGAGCAGTCAGGGTTGATCTCTAGGACTGACCGGTTTGATCGCCTTGCAGTCCAAGGGACTAGCAGGAGATAATGTCATTATCTCCACAAAAACTTTTGCTCAAGTGTTTTGGCAGCAGCCATCCCAAATGGGATCTTTAACTCACATACACACAATTAAAAATGGCTCTATCATTTTCAGTTTAACAATCACTGTTCTAAGTATTGTTTCTCTCCCACAAATGTCACTGGCCAGAAAGATTGCGTTTTTGAAAGGCAAATTGACTTTCAACACAGACTACTTACATATTTAACAGAATTTCATGTATTCCATCATTTCTCGTGCAAAATTTTTCAAAGTTAATAAATTTTGTGACGTAGGGAAGAAGTATGTGAAAGGTAGATTCATTCCATTTATGGAATGAAATACAAATCCAATTTTACACCACACTCAGGTGCAGATGTACCATTTGCATTTCAGTAAGTTGAGGAAAATATGTAGCTGTTTTTAAGATGCAAATGTTTGAATCTGGATGACTATACAGTCCTAATACTTTACATCCTGTGTTCATTTGGCAATGCGCTAACTGGTTGGAGAATTAAAAAGCAAAACATGAACAATATAAATTTTCCAAAATAATTAAATTGCTTAGGAAGCAGCTTTTGAAATTGAGACTGCCTCTGGTTTATCGAAATGTTGATAAGGATAAGCACTTTAATCATTGGCTATAAAGCTGAAGTGGTGGCTTGAATTCCCCTTTCAACTGAAAGTAGTCCAGGGTTACGATCTTTTTAAAGGGCTACAGTAAAGTTACAATAATAAAACACTCCCTTCGTAATAGGTTTGACTCGGAAGCCCCCTTCTGGCTCTAAATGAGGGAGACAAACTACACAGTGAACTCTAGCCTTAAACGGTGTTGATTTCACCGGTTGAACGGGACCGTAAAGTTTTGGAAACGATACCATCGACGGAGGGTGGAGGAGCGAATCACATACAGTACTACCTTGCCAGTCACCCTAAGGAAAAGCCGAGGAGAGCCTAAGACTGGTACCGGCAATTTCTCGCATATTACCTTGTTGCTATTTCTGCGCACCCTTCAAGCCTCAGAAGCCCTTCTTGGCACCTCTGTAAGTGGGGCAAAGTGCTTTCAACGAATTGTGACTGTGGGGCTGAAAAATAAACTCCAACATAATAGTGACTGTCAAAACAGAGCCTATAATGGAGATTTCGCCGATTTCCTGGCTGCCACAAATGAAGTCAAAAATTATATTAGATATAACCTTCCCGTCAAGATTTTATATTCTGTGTTTTATATTTTGTCCCTGTTTAATGCGATGTGATGTGAATGTGCTATATAGGATAAATAAACCGAACTAGTCCACTCGTGGGATACACGAGTTTGGTTCTCGGGAGACTTTCTACTTTTAAGCCCAGAGGATTCATTTGCTTAGGACGAGTCACGTCGATGGGTGCCCTGCAGCGCAACTAAAGAACGAGAGTCCCAAAGGTGCTTTTTCAAGAGGCAACTAGACTTTCTGGTTTTTCTTTGAAGACGTTTTGCTTCTCATCCAAGAAGCTTCTTCAGCTCTGACTGGATGGTGGGAATGGAATGATTTACAATATATTCCTTGCAGTCATCTTGGTCATTAGCACTCGTTAGCACCAGATGACTGCAAGGAATATAAAGCCTTCCATTCCCCACCATCCAGTCAGAGCTGAAGAAGCTTCTCGGATGAGAAGTGAAACGTCTTCAAAGAAAAACCAGAAAGTCCGGTTGCCTCTTGAAAAAAAGCACCTTTGGGACGAGTGGTGAGAGGCACTTCCTGTGTGTAGGTCAGTTCTACTGCTAATTAATTTAGCAGAAATGGTAAAACAGAAGACCAAAAATTGAAGGTGCATTCCCAAAAAACCCACATTTCACAACCGGGAGCTTGAGAAAAAGCCGCTTTCCACTGACGTCACCGGGCCTACGTCGCGGCGGAGGGGCGGGGCTCCTCGCGCGCTCCTTTCTTTTCTGTCTCGCGTCGGTGACGTCCCGGTCTTTCTGAGGCCAGGAGGCGCGGGAATCTGTCCAGCGCGCGCAGCAGTCGGACGGCCCCGCGTGTCGACCCGACCGGCTATGGCCGATTACCTGATCAGCGGCGGCACAGGCTACGTGCCGGACGACGGGCTAACGGCGCAGCAGATGCTGAACTGTGGCGACGGGCTGACTTACAAGTGAGGAGGAGGAGAAGGGAAGGGAAGGGAAGGCGGGCGAGCGTGGCAGCGACGGGGCAGCCGATTTGCCATGCGGTGCCCGGTCAGGCGGGGAGGTGATGGTGATGGTGATGGTGACGGAACGGCGCTTATGGGAGGTGGGGGATCCCGAGCCTGAGTTTCTCCAACTCGCCCCGGTGGCGATCACCACTCACACGCCGTTCCGAGGTAGCCTGGCCGTCGCACCGTTTGAAGGGTGAAGATGATGGACCAGGCGGGCGTCCAAGGAGGGCGGCTCTGGTCGGTTTGGCGGGACTGGGAGGGTGCGGTTGGCGGGGTCTCTGAGGTCGGCTTCTCCGAAAGTGCGATCCTCGGGCAGGACCAACGTCTGGGGCAATCTGCTCCGGTTGCCAAACATCGAAACAACGGAGATGATGCCAGCTGGGGGGGGGGGGACGGAAAGGGAAGCTTAGGAGCCCCTCGGAGTCTTTTAATGGCAAATCCGCGGGAGATAAAAGTGAGCTTTTTTCCCCTTAAAGATCGCCGTGCGTGGTTATAGTGTAGGCTGGTCCCCTCTCAGTTACTCTGATTTCTTATAGCCGTCTGTAAAGAAAGATATCCAAAGCTTCCCCTGGTGGAGGATTTTTATAACTAAGCGCAATTGTAGCATAGAATAAAAATGATTGGAACAATGTGTATGGATGATGGTACGAAACAAGGAGCCTTTAAACTCAAAATGTTCCTGACATAATAAATCTAATAATCTAGTAATAATAATTTCACTACCTTGAGTGCCTGAGAATGAACATTTGCGGAATCGTTCTTTACATTGCATATTGATGCTCAAGGAGGAGTATCTTCTGGTCATTTTTAGCTATCCTTTCTGTTTCCTGACATTCCTAATGTTTAAATTTTGACATATATTCTGCATACCTCAACATTCTACACTTTGCAGGCTTATAAGGTAATGGTGTCTCTTAAATGTTGTGGTCACAAATGTGAAATATACATGTCGCTATGAACTATCTGTGCCACTGGGCTGATTGCTTTCCATTTGAGGGGGGGGTAGTTCCACCCTAGGGAATCATTTAATATAGTTTCTCAGGTTACATGTATTTCTACAGAGTTTGGACACAGCATATGTATTACTAAGCCACCTGTTGCTTCATGTGACCAATTTTAGTCCTTAGGTCATAATCTTTATATAAGAAACTGCGAGGGACAGTGAATGCACTCCAACCATGTTCTGAGCATTTTGTGCTGGTGGTTAATAAGCCACTAATAACAGCTATTACAGCCCTATTTATTTTTATAGTTTATGTCTTACCTTTCACACGCAGGGAAGTTACCAGTAAAAAAATGATAGTTGTTAAAATTCATGAGAATAGCCAAAATCATTATTAAGGAAGTTCACATGATAAGGCATGGCTATCAGAAAGTTTGAGATTACTTTCCAAAAAACAAAAAGAATAAGGACTTGTACATCACTTATATGGCAGAAACTCCAACTACTAATTCCCCCCCCCCCAATTACTCTCTTCTTCTACATTCACCCCTTCATTAGCAAATGGAGTTTCATGTGATTCCAATTCTCTTGGTGGTAGGGCATGTTTACATACGTACTTCATAAGTGTCTCTGTCTGGGAAGTAATTTGAGAAAGTGCTTTGAAAATAACTCCTATCCTGTAAGTTGATTGTCTTTTCTTACCAGCAATACTCCCATAAAAGCCTGCCTTACAAAACTGCTATCTATAAATAATTGTTATCTATGTGCAATATGCTTTGCAGTTGAAACACCAGATTCTTTATAAGCAACAGGTGTCAGCTGTTGATAAATGCAGTAAAATTCTAATAGCAAGCAATTTTTCTCATCAAGCATACATATTCCTGTTAGCACTACTCATTGTATTGCATTTTAATTCAGAAAGTGAATTGTATATTACACATTTTAGTGTCAGAGTCATCACAAAGTTTCTACAGAGATAGTTAAGGCAGGTTCCGGTCAGATTCAAAAATTCATACAAATGTTATATGTAAAAATGGCAACATTATAAAACTGTTATTTGTAAGCATTAATAGTACAGAAGGTAGATTGGGATTACAAAAGTGTGTAGAGGTTAAACCTCTCAGTACTTACTGTGTGTTTTCAGCATAACCCTAGATATCTGTGTGTATAAGAAGTTCAATGGAAGGTTTTTTTAGGGCTGGAAGATTTTCAAGTTTGAGTCATAGTTTGGTTAAACATCAGCTAGCATTTCCTCTTGAATGTCTGTGGAGATTCTCATTCAGGTCATGGTTGTCCCAATGGTGCTTTTCAAAAGGCAACTGGACTTTCTTGCTTTTTTTCCTGAAAACGTTTTGCTTCTCATCCAAGAAGCTTCATCAGTTCTGACTGATTACTGGGGAATAGAAGGATTAGAAGGAAACTCTAATAAATAGATGTATGATAGGGTGCTTTCAAAATTCAGTTGCCTGATGTCCATACTTTTCTGAAAGTGTTTCCCTATAACTGGAAAATCTTGATCATATTTCCTGTCACAATTGGTGTATCTAGTTTAGTACTTTCACTCTAATTGGTAGTAGTGAGTGAGGTCAGCTCCAACCCTCCTGACCTTCCGTGAGAACCTAGAAACCTGGCTCTGCCAGTTAGCTTGAGGCTTCAATGGGGGAACATCATGGTGGAGGTGATTGATAAATTAACAACAGATCCCACCTCCCGCCCATCCTGCTCCCACTGTCTCCATCTTTTAATTAGGCTACGGTATTTGGTTCTTCATAGTATTTTATTTATGGCTTTTAGCTTTGCATAGTTTTTACCTTTTTAAGATTATAAGTTGCCCTGGTATCCTGTGGTAAAATGGACAGCCAATAAATTTTATAAATAAATATAGTAATTTTCAGGGTTTCGAGATGAAATCTTGGTCAGCACTGCTCCTCAAAAAAGCAAGGACTGACATGCTAGTTATAATTACAGACCCTCTCCTTTGAAAAGGCAAAAACAAAAAAAAAGTTCTGGAAATAGCAGTTGGAGTTAATGAAGGTAGCCTATTGTATCTTAACAGGCTTGAAGCCATCCCAAGTCTATATTAATTGGACATGTGAATTTTTAAAGAGGCTTTAGCTATGTAACAATTCTGTGGGCTGAACTCTATTGTTGAAAATAAGTTCTAAAAAAACCAATCCCATATCTGAATCACAGAGAAATTTTCTTGGAAAATATATTGCTCCTGATTTCCTTAGAATCTGTGGCTTAAGGGTAAATTTCTGCTTTTGCTAATTATTTTTAATCCTTATAAATTGTTCAATTTTTTTGTTCTTGCATTTTACCTTCGCTTTTGAGACCAGTGTTAGAGTAGGACCATGGCTCGAGTGTTATGGCCGCATAGGTGTGCGTGAAATTTGATAAAACTTGCTTTGACCATTAACATGTTTTGGATCTGGCAGTTTTAGCCTTTCATGCACATGTGAATTTCTTAGGCTCAAGCTATATATTACGTTGAAGTTATGTGACTACAATTAGTGACATAATTATCTTCTTTGAAAATCAGCAAAAAAACAAAACAAAAACCCCTCTTGGGATTGAAGAGGAAAATAAGCTACACAAGTCGTCAGGAAATAATTTTCGAGGAGATGGGATTAAGCTGTAATTATTAAGAGGGTTAGATTGTTCTTATTAAGCAATAACCTTTCTAGTTGCAGCATTTTGAGTCTGGACCTTAGCATCAGAGTTTCTGGGATATGAATTATAGCAAGCAATTTCTCAAACATGCTACAAAGATTCACAAAATAGAAGCTATATTTACATGTTAACAAGAACTGTATTTATATCACAAACAAGCTCAATAACATTTTTCTTCCTTCTTCATTATTCAGTGACTTCCTTATTCTCCCTGGCTACATAGATTTTACTGCAGACCAAGTGGTGAGTATGGAATTGGCATTTGTGCAGCATATTAAAAGAATATTCTGAATTAACTGCTTTCTTCTTTAATAATACTAATGTGGGGTTTCACAGCCTTAGAAGTTTTAAAAAAAAAATTAATTTCTTTATAAATTAAATATTTTTAAATGGTCTAGTAACCATGTTAGCAAAATCGGAATCTTGAAATATCTTGAAATGATCTAACCTTTTCTTACAGAATAATTCTGTTTATTTTAAGGACTTGACTTCTGCTCTAACCAAGAAGATAAGCTTGAAAACCCCCTTGGTATCCTCCCCTATGGACACCGTAACAGAGGCCAGCATGGCTATTGCAATGGCGGTAAGTAAATAGAAGTGGAGAGAGGGAAGGATTGATGTAATCTGAAGTGTGGGGTTGTTCACGTTTGGGAAGCGCAGAGGGGTATCATGCAGAGAGTATTTTCTTTTATGTCATTTGGACTGCAGTCCTAAATGCTGCTCTTTAGGATTTGTGTAATACAGTAGAATTCGTTTTTGATGAAAGATACAAGAGATGGTGCTAGTAATCCTATTAGCAGAGAGAAACTTTAGAATTACTGCTATATAAATCTTAGTGGCAGAATGAGGCTATCGCTTTCTGTTATTTAAGGTTCTCCTAGGTACCACATTCCTTTGCTGCTCCCCAGTTGTCCAGGTTTCATGCCACTTTCCTTGTATCAACCTGTCTCTTGGTTTTCTGAGAATGTATTCAAAGGCAGTTCAATATTCAGGACACAAAGGTCCTAAGGAAAGAAAGGAAGCATCTGTAGAGTATTTAGTAACACAGTTAAAAATTAAATGCCCTCTTTTTTTAAAAAACAACAACACGATTTCATTAATGCTATAGACCTGAACATTTCTTCCCTCCCGTTTTTCATATATATAAAACTAAAAAGCTGAGTTTTACACATATTTTTCAAAGTATGTATTTCTGTCATATCAGTCTTTAACACTATGTCCTTCCAAGATGGAATCTTCTCCTTAAGTAACTGCATCAGTCTGGGAAGCATTCCCGCTGAACTTGTTGCCTCTTGGCAGATGGCAGTGAAGGAACTTATTCTAGTTTTAGCATGGTTTTTTTTTTTTTTTTTTTTTTTTTTTTTTTTTTTTTTTTTTTGTATTTGTTCAGCTCACAGGAGGAATAGGATTCATCCATCATAACTGTACCCCAGAATTCCAGGCCAACGAAGTACGGAAAGTTAAGGTAAAACCACAAAAATGTGTCTGCAAGTTATTATAGCTGAAATGAAAGATCAGGTGACAAGTTGAATTGATAAGTGATTGCATGCTTCCTCTTCTCTTCTTCCCAAATTCCTTATCTTGTGACAGTTAATGTCTTATAATAGTTAGTACTTGCATTTAATTAAAGCTAATTAAAGTCTTCTGATCAGAGTTAAGATGAGCAACTGGTGGGCCCTAAAGCAGGATATATTTAACTGATTCTAATTATGTTGGCATTACAGTTACTAACTTATACAGTGCAGTACACTACTATCATTCTACAGCAGGGGTGTCAAACTCAAAGCCCGCCAGCCGGATGCGGCCCGCAGGGTGCTTAGATCTGGCCCGCGGGGCTCCCCTGGGAATAGTGAAGGACTGGCCTGCAGTGCTTCTGCCAGTGAAAATGGAGCTCAGCCCTCCCGAGCTTCATTTTTGCTGGCAGAGTGCTCGGACCACCATAGGCGCCCCCGACATGAGTGACATTGAGCTGGCCAATCCCACTCTGGCCACGCCCCCCCCGCCCCCCTGAGGTCAAACACAACCCTAATGCAGCTCTCAATGAAATCGAGTTTGACCTCCTGTTCTACAGTAACTTTTTAGCTGTAAACTGCCCAGAATCAATTTCAGAGTAAGATGCATGGTATCTAAATTTGATAGATATATATAGTTCCTTTGATGCCTCCCTATGCACTGGGATAGGAGTTTCCCATTCTGTGTAGCTAAAATTATAGTATGCACTGTTATTTGCATGCTGCTTAACTTCGCCTACATGTATATCTGTGTTTGGTACTTTGGAGAGTCCTCAGTTGTGCTTCAGAGCCATAGCATTACATTCTACAATAATAATTGTTAATTATTCATTATTCAAACTGGAGAGCCAGTTTGGTGTAATGGGTAAGGTGCTGGCCTAGTAAACCAGGAGATTGTGAGTTCTAGTCCCGTTTTAGGCATTAAAGCTGGCTGGGTGAATCTGGGCCAGTCACCCTCTCTCAGCCCAACCTACCTCACAGGGTTGTTGCTGTGGGGGGAAAAGAGGAGGAAGGAGTATTAGATATGTCTACCTCCTTGAGTTACTTATGAAGTAATAAAGGCAGGATAAACATCTAATAAATAAATAATCTCAGAGGATCTGGCAAAGATAGAGAACACCCTACTAGGAGTGATATGACTCTTCTTTTCATGTCTCAGTCTTTCATTCTCCTTTTTTTAATGTGTCCTATTCCAGAAATATGAACAAGGATTTATCACAGATCCGGTGGTGCTGAGCCCTAATGATCGCGTCCGAGATGTTTTTGAAGCGAAAGCCCGTCATGGATTCTGTGGCATCCCCATAACAGACAATGGGAAGATGGGTAGCCGGCTCATGGGGATTATCTCATCCCGAGACATTGATTTCCTGAAAGAGGAAGAGCATGATCTGCCCCTTAGTGAGGTTGGTGAAGGGATTCTCTGAAAGAAAAGAAAGGACTTCGGCCCTCATTATTGTACGCCGACCAGAGTCAGAAAGAAATTTGATTAACGATGTATTGATCAGAAAAAACAGCATCGACTATATAAAACGGGTCTCCAACCTTGGCAACTTTAAGACTTGTGGACTTCAACTCTCAGAGTTCAGGAATTCTGGGAGTTGAAGTCCACAGGCCTTAAAGTTGCCAAGGTTGAAGACCCCCGATATAAAAGATAGGCTTTACTCTGTTGTCTTTAATGATACCATGCCATGTTTTGTGACAGTTGCTTTTGAGGAAGGCTTGCATTTGAGCTAAGGCACCTAGGGTTTACTATTAAATATTACGTATTTTTAGTTTTGCAGTATTTTTTTCCCCTCAGCAACCGCTTTCTAAAAACATATTCCGAGACCTGCTCCTGTTTTCCAGAGAGCATGCAGCATAGTGTTTGTTTTTGCAAGTTACTATTTCTCTGTTCGGCCAGCCGACTTTCTTCCCATTGCCTGATGAAAAAGCCTTCTGGAATTAGCCTTCATGTAACTACTGTAACTGGATGTGGGGGTTTTAGCACTGCAGCATTCCAACCTGTCTTACCCTTGGCTCTGATTCCCCGTGCTATTTTTGGATTTGTGCTGACAAAAATCAGCTAATAGCATGATTTAAAGTTCAGACAGAAGTTGCCTGTAACACATTTCTAAAGGATTCCTGATAACGTTGGAAACGGGAAAAGGAAAAGCTACATTTGTTTACCCTGAAAAGCTCCAAATAGAATTTCTGTGAGGTCAGACATCTTAATCCTTCAATCTTCGACATTGTATCTGTAGGCAAATGAGAACGTGTGCCGGTGTCTAGGCCAGGGGTCTCCAATCTTGGCAACTTTAAGACTTGTGGACTTCAACTCCCAGAATTCCCCAGCCAGCTGAGGAACTCTGGGAGTTGAAGTCCACAAGTCTTTAAGTTGTCAAGGTTGGAGACCCCTGGTCTAGGCTACACTGCTTCAGTTTGTAGCTGGAGGCACTTGTGATTAAACTTTCGCCATTTAGCACACTAATACATACAGCCCATCTAAAATGATTAGATTCCAGAGGGGAAAACCTATTCTAGCACTTTCTCTGTATAGTGTTTCAAGCTATAAGATTTGCAAGCGATTAATACAGAACAGCATTAGTTTCAGTTTTCCTAATGTTGTGGTTATTGTTTATAATCATGGAATCATAAGGTTGGGAGGGACATTGGAGGTAAAAAATATTACTGATGGATTTTCTTTTATTTTTAAGAATTATTTCACTTGTGGTTTTGAAACTGAACTGTTAAATCTGAAATTATGTCTGTAACGGATCTTTAAAAACTGATTGTTAACACTAGTTGAGAAGCCAGATAGAGACAATTACTTTGAGTTCTGTTAATTCCTGATTTGGGAACAGTAATAATGTCTGGCATTAAGTTACTTTCCTTCCATTATGGTAAATTGCTCTTTTCCGCATTAAGCTAATTGTATCAAATCTGACTGAAACATCTTTCTTCTTCCATAATAATAAATACATTAAATTAGATTACTCTGGACTGACAAATATTTCCTTGTTAGACAGTGCTGCTTTTCTCAGCCAAAATGGAAAAGACGTTTGTCTTACTTCAGTTTTTTATTTTTCGTAGATCATGACCAAACGGGAAGATCTTGTTGCAGCTCCTGCAGGAGTTACATTAAAAGAAGCGAATGAAATCTTGCAGAGGAGTAAAAAAGGTATGTGAGAATAGCTATATGAAATAGTTTATGTATTGAATATTACACTATTACGTTTTTCATGTATTTAAGTATTTAATGTACATTTAAGAGCCGTTGTGGCGCCGTGGTTAGAGTGCAGTACTGCAGGCTACTTCTGCTGCCTGCAGTTTGGCAGTTCGAATCTCACCAGGCTCAAGGTTGACTCAGCCTTCCATCCTTCCGAGGTGGGTAAAATGAGGACCCAGATTGTTGGGGGCAATAGGCTGACTCTGTAAACCGCTTAGAGAGGGCTGTAAAAGCACTGTGAAGCAGTATATAAGTCTAAGTGCTATTGCTATTGCTATTCATCCTGCACTTAACTGGAAGGTGGGGGGGGGATTTCTCCTCCAGCATCCCGTCCACAAGCGGCAGGGTGAGAACCGCTGCGCAGCCCCAGGAGAGCAGCAGGGGCAGGGCGCCCCCCCCCTCGCTTGCCACCGAGAACAAGCAGCCCTGCCTTGCTGCTCTCCTGGGGCTGCGCAGCGGTTCTCACCCAGCCGCTTGTGGCTGGGATGCTGGAGGAGAAATCCCCCCCACCTTCCAGCCACCGAGAACAAGCCGCCCTGCCTTGCTGCTCT
>QLTV01002537.1:293123-303166 GCA_003457575.1 Thermophis baileyi | reverse complement strand
GGGCTGTGGGGGGCAAATCCCCCCCCTCCCAGCCACCGAGAACAAGCAGCCCTGCCTTGCTGCTCTCCTGGGGCTGCGCAGCGGTTCTCACCCAGCCGCTTGTGGCTGGGATGCTGGAGGAGAAATCCCCCCCACCTTCCAGCCACCGAGAACAAGCAGCCCAGCCTTGCTGCTCTCCTGGGGCTGCGTAGCACTTCTCACCCAGCCGCTTGTGGACGGGATGCTGGAGGAGAACCGCCCCCCTTGCCAGCCACCGAGAACAAGCAGCGCTGCCGCAGGAGTGGAGTCCGTGCCAAAGGAACGTCTGTAAGAGACATGCTGGCCGGGAAGCGGGCGCACTCCCTTTGGGAGAAGGGATGGGAGGGGGGGGCTGCGTTGGCTTGTTCTCGGTGGCGGGCTGGCGGGGGCACTTCATTGACACTCTTCCGGGTTCCGGCGGCGCCCCTCCGCACCGCAGCCCGTTTGTGGTCCCGGGAGGCTTGCCAGGCCCAAAAATGTATGTATGTATATGCACTCTGACAACACATTGTTTGAATTAAAAATGGAATTTTTGTGTTATAAAATAAAATAAAAAGATTATTTAAAAAAATGTTAATATAGCCAATTAAACCAAAAAGGAAACTGGAATTTTCCATCTATATAATGATGGGAAGGAGAAAAACCAAAATTGTTCCTCGGAAATAACAGCAGTTTTTTGTTTTTGTTTTTAAATTTCAAGGAAAATTGCCAATTGTTAACGAAAAGGGAGAGTTGGTGGCCATAATTGCTCGCACAGATCTGAAGAAGAACCGGGACTATCCCCTGGCTTCAAAGGATGCCAAGAAACAGTTGCTCTGTGGGGCAGCCATTGGGACTCATGAAGATGATAGGTACCGGCTTGATCTGCTGGCACAAGCTGGAGTTGATGTCATTGTATTGGTAAGTGTTCGAGACAATGGGAGTCCCATGAAGAGGAGCAAGGGAGAGAATGGTTGAACTTCATGCATTATCACGCTTTGATAATTAGGTGAAATTATTGTAATTGTTGTAGGTGGTTCTGAGGGATTAGGGCAGAGGTCTTCAAACTTGGCAACTCTCAAGATGTGTGGACTTCTGGCTGGAGAATTCTGGGAGTTGAAGTCCACAAGTCTTAAAGTTGCCAAGTTTGGGGACCCCCTGGATTAGGGCTTGCATTGTGCAAAGTTGCTGATCGATTCAATTAGAGCTTATGCTGAGTTTTGCTTCAGTTTAAATTCAGTACTAACGAGTAGCTGGAAAGAAGAATTTGGCAAGTACTTGTACAGAATGTTAGATTCCAACTCAAATAGCTTTTAAAAAATTTTTAAGGAGCAGTACAGGGATCTCTTTCCTTCTTCTTTTCCTTCTCCTTAGGATTCATCTCAGGGGAACTCCATTTTTCAAATAGGGGGGGGGGGGGGGGGGGGGGGGGAGGGGGGGGGGGGGGGACGCGGGGTTGGGGGGGGGGGGGGGGAGTTGGGGGGTTGCGCACGCATGAGCGGGGGAGCAATGGGATCATGCACACATGCGTAAGGGGGTGGGGGGAACGCGGGGTGTGTGTGGGCATGCACAGGGCATTGCATCATGGGTGTGGGCACGCATGCGTGCGACCCCTCCCACGCTCCCCCCACTTTTGGCACGCGATGGCAAAAAGGTTAGTCATCAATGTACTAGACTGTGCAACTTTAGTTGCCATGTTATCAAAAATGTTAATATAGCCAATTTAATATAATTGGCTATATTAACATTTTTATATATAATGTTATATATAATTAGATAATATAATTAGATTTGAAAGTATATATAGATGTATGTATGTATATGCACTCTGACAACACATTGTTTGAATTAAAAATGGAATTTTTGTGTTATAAAATAAAATAAAAAGATTATTTAAAAAAATGTTAATATAGCCAATTAAACCAAAAAGGAAACTGGAATTTTCCATCTATATAATGATGGGAAGGAGAAATCTTCAAACTTGGCAACTTTCAAGATATGTAGACTTCTGGCTGGAGAATTCTGGGAGTTGAAGTCCACAAGTCTTAAAGTTGCCAAGTTTGGGGACCCCCTGGATTAGGGCTTGCATTGTGCAAAGTTGCTGATCGATTCAATTAGAGCTTATGCTGAGTTTTGCTTCAGTTTAAATTCAGTACTAACGAGTAGCTGGAAAGAAGAATTTGGCAAGTACTTGTACAGAATGTTAGATTCCAACTCAAATAGCTTTTAAAAAATTTTTAAGGAGCAGTACAGGGATCTCTTTCCTTCTTCTTTTCCTTCTCCTTAGGATTCATCTCAGGGGAACTCCATTTTTCAAATCAACATGATCAAATACATCAAGGAGAAATATCCTCATCTGCAAGTCATTGGAGGCAATGGTAACTATTAAGCTTTGGTTTGTAATGGAGCCGGTATGTGTTTGATGAAAGTTTTGCTGAGTTCATAAAATGTGCTATGGATGAGGAGACAGGTGCATTGATACCTTTATACCCTAAAATTACTCAAATGTGATAAATGAAAGATAGAAATTAGCAGTATCTTGAAGGATAACTGTAGTATAAAGATCAACTATTTCTTCTTCGTTAGTGTACAGAAAGTCCTACACTTACAACCAGTTGTTTAACTGACCATTCAAAGTGACAACCGATTTTAAAAAAGCTACTTACGACCCGTTCTCGAAATTACAACTGCTACCCCCTCCATGGTCATGTGATCGCATTTCAGGTCCTTGATTACCCGCCTCATTTATAAATGGTTGCAGGGCCCCACAATCATGTGACCATGATTTGCAATGGTGGGGTGGTTTTTTTTTTTTTTTTGCCAGTTTCAATGGCAATAGCTCACTTTATGACCATTGTAAGATCAAGTTCGGTCACATGGGTACCTCAAATTGCGACCCCAATGACTGATGACCAAAATTCTTGGCTCTGTTGTAGTTGTCTGCCCTAGTAACAATCACCCCAATTTTCAATGGTTAAAGCAGATTTGTCCCAACACAATCCAGCAAGAATTGGAATTTGAGCCTACATTTCCAGCTGATGATATAATGGCTTCCTCTGTACAGGTAGGCCTTAACACTTACGGCCATAATTGAGACCAGAATTTCCACGCAGGTCACTGCCGTTGCAAGTTGAGCCAGGGGTGTCAGCCATGAAGCCACTTTGGGAGCATCTTCAGGGCTTCCAACAGCCAGGCCTGTTGAAGCTGTGGGAACGTGAGGGGGGAGATAGAGATAGTTGGGGAGGATGCGTAGCCAAAATAACATCCTTTCCCGTGGGAGCCAAGGACGCTCTACCAGGTGTTGGAGGGGCGTGGACAAGAGCCAGCCGGAGCTGAGACTGCGACCTCATTGGGCCATGTGATGGATGTGTGACCTGGGGGGCAAGAACTTTGGGTTTCGATTTGGGTGGGGAAAACTCCGGGTCCTTCAGAGTCGGGTTTTCACCTGCCGTGCCAATATGACATTCCTAATAAATTCATACTTTGAGGAAACCCTATAGGCCTCAGAGTTTTGATTGCTTTGGGTCTGTTACTTTGGAACCCTGACATCAGGCTTAATTCTATGACAATTTTATGTCAGTTGTTAAGCAAATCACCATGATTGTTAAGCGAATCCAGATATCCCAATGGGTGTTTTTTGCTGGAAGTCAGCAAAAGAGGTTGCAAACAGTGTGACTGCAGGATGTGGCAACCCGTCGTAGAGGTAAGCCGGTTGCCAAGCACCCAATGTGCAATCTCGTAACTGCTGAGGAGCTGCAAGAGTTGTAAGTGAAAGCACGGGTTGTAAATCGCATTTTCTGAAGCTGTCTTAACTTTGAAGTGTCATTAAACGAGCAGTCATAAGTCAAGGAATCACCTGAACAATGGACTTGTACATTTTTCAGAATCATCTGAAAAATGGACTTGTACAAAACTGTCCTGTTTGTTTGGAAGGAGGTGCCATGTCTTGCGGTTGAGTGACGATAGCTGCTACGTTAATGGCGTCCAATTTCCTTATACGTCTTTTCTCCCTTTTCTCAGTGGTGACAGCGGCCCAGGCAAAGAACTTGATTGACGCTGGGGCTGATGCCCTGAGGGTTGGCATGGGCAGCGGCTCTATCTGCATCACACAAGAAGGTAAAGGGTAGTGTTGCAGGGCCGCCAGTCTGATTCGGCCCAGTGGATTGCTGGACAAAAATACATACAGCATTTTGGGAAGGGAGCGGGGTGATGGTGGTCTAATGGGTGGTTAGATCCCTTTTGATCTGTCCAAACTCTGAGGGGAGTAGCCGAGATATTACTCTTGAGCAACCGAGGTTGGAAGAGCCCGTGAACATGTTGCCGTTGAATTGTGTGTCAAATCAGCATCAAAACAACAAAGAGAGGCTTGTGGGTTCCTAAAGTCAGGGCAGTTTCATAAATGGAGGCGTTTCCTCCCCCTCCCTCCTCCCCCCACCCCCTTCCTGCAGGGATTGGAGTGTGGTCTGGCTGCACAGTGTCACTTTTCAGGAGAGTATTGCTTGTTCCTCCCTCTTTGTCTCTAAACTGTGTGTGTTTTTTGTCTTGTTCAGCTGCTCCAAAGGTCCCTCCAGACCTAAAGTCCCACAGCCCCAAATGCCCTTCCGCGGTCACTGGCACCTATAGTAAGTCCTTGCCCCTTCCCTGCCCCTTAATTTTGTGGCTTGGAGGAAGGCTCTGATTGGCTGCCCATTATCTCCTCCTACCCTTCTGCTTGTTTGAGAATAATCTGGTTAGAGACACCCTTGAGGTCTTATGGCTTTGGACAACTGGGTGTTAAAGCTGAGTTGTTGTTGTTTTTGTCTGAGTTTTTCCAAAAGCAGGGTTCTAATGTTGTTGCTATCAAATGAAGGTTTCCTTCCTTAAATCCGTAACTGAAATTTTAAAAGGCTCCTTTGCTCTCTTCCTTTTCTTCTTTATAGACCCAAATTCTATAATTACTTGCACGCTGTTAAGCTATAATTTGAATCTCTTTAACACCAAAAGTTAAATTTTCATTGTATGAAATGCAAAATAGGTAATGTGCTTTCTCTTTCAGGTGTTAAATTGGCTATAGTATGAGTTGGTCTAAATTCTCCAGCTACTAAGGTTTATGTTTAAAATGTGATTTATAGACATACTGGTAGGATTATTGGATACGTATTATGTTATGCAGGCCAGTTCCAAAGGGAAAAAGTGACCCCCCATCGTGGTGTTTTCTTTCAGAGCTAAACTGGTGTTTTACGCCTGTCAGGAAGAGTATTTGTACTTACTGCTCTAGGCAGTCATTTCAATGTTTTAATTAAATCTCTACCTCTGTAATTTAAAATGAACCCTTATTCAGTTAAGTAATCCTTTGTAGGCAGTGTCTTCAGTATTTGAAATGCTGTAAACATAATTTGTGTTGCCCATTCAGGATACTTTTTTCTCTAAGAAATTATTTTCCAGTATGAAAGAAAGTTTCAGCATATTTTGCTGTGGAACTGTATCACATCATCGATGCTTCTTATTGATCAATAAGAGGCTTCTTGAAGGCAGAAGTAAACACTTGTTTCTCCAAGGCTTCCTGAACCTTCCTTTTGTCTGAGAGAGCTGTTTGCTAGATATTCCCCAGATAAATATGGCATTTTTCTTCTGATTGACAAACTTGACTGAATCTACTAACTCATGTAATTTTCCTAAACAAACATCTAGTCCAATGTTTCTCAACCCCAGGCCACTTGAACGTGTGTGGACTTCAACTCCCAGAATTTTCCAGCCTGTTTGTAGATTTTTTAAAAAAAACATGTAGAAAGATTGTGATGTTGTTTGAGTGATGACAGCTGAAATCATGAGTTCTCTTAAACCCTGGCATCGTATTGTCTTCCGATTTTGGAAATCTATCCTGAAGAATGCTAGTATTCTGGAAATAATTCAAGGAGGGAAGAACTCTCAAATAACTGAATTATGTATCTTCCCCTTGTTCAGTTGTTTTTAATGTTGTAGATTCTTGTGATGTAAAATAGGTGCAGTAGATTTTTTTTTTAAACTTGGTACTGTATTTTTTTAGTTTTGAATTTAATGTCAGATGTATATATTAAGCCAATTGAGATGTGTTTGGTTTAAGAAGTTGCAGGCAGGTACTACATTTTCTCCCCCCCATACCCATACTTCAAAGCTCTACTTAATAGTATCTAAAGATCCCACAAATTCAAAGTATGACTCAGCTATCTCCCGTTGAATTATGTGCAGATATTACACTTATTTACAAAACTGCTGATTTAAACTGAGTGAATGTGTTCTGCATGTGAAGGGCCATTGGCTCATCCTCCGAATGGGTGGAGAGACAGTTTCCAAACTTCTAGCCATGCTTTGACAATGGTTAAATGGGAATAGAATAGAATAGAATAGAATAGAGTAGAGTAGAGTAGAGTAGAATAGAATAGAATAGAATAGAATAGAATAGAATAGAATAGAATAGAATAGAATAGAATAGAATAGAATAGAATAGAATAACAGAGTTGGAAGGGACCTTGGAGCTCTTCTAGTCCAACCCCCTGCTTAGGCAGGAAACCCTACACCACTTCAGACAAATGGTTATCCAACATCTTCTTAAAAACTTCCAGTGTTGGAGCATTTACAACTTCTGGAGGCAAGCTGTTCCACTGATTAATTGTTCTAACTGTCAGGAAATTTCTCCTTACCACAAAGGATGCCACAAATCATAAGTTGTTCTGGTTTGAAACAGCATTGTTTTACATTATGTAATATCATCGTCGGTTCAGATTACATATTTAATCATTGCCAAATCACAAACTGGGATGTGCGAAAGCTTGTGCAGGAGAAACTGGAGGCCATGTGAATGACACATGCATTACATGTTTGCCACTTAATTATTTTATGGTTCAGCATGATCTGTGGATAGGCCCAAATGTTATGAGAGTGGAAAAAAAATATTTTTCCTGAATTCCTGGCAAATCACTGCCAGTCTCTATTGGACAACCAAGGGGGTCACTTGGGTAGCAGTACCTTGCTTGGTGTCAGAAAGTGCTTCCCTCCTTAGATATTATTAAAAATTCTGACCCCAAATAAACTATTACCGTTTTGGCATGATTGTTACCAGTGTTTTGGAGATGGTCAAAATTAAAACAGGCCATTATAACTGTTTACTTCCAGAACAGTTGGAGCAACCCTATTACAAGATTGGAATGTTACATGATGAAACATCTGCACACTCATTATTAAAGTGGCTAAATATCCAGCAAGGGTTTGAGTGTAGACCCAAGAACACAATATTGTTGTGCTTAAACCATTGTTTTCCCAATTAAGCAAAGTTCTGTGTACATATTGCTGTACCTCACCTTTAAAGGAGATTGTTGTAGCCTTTTAGACAATTATGTTCAATAAAAGACTACATCTACCTATTTTGTATCTCTTATTTTTGGAAATGTAAATGGTTAAAAGAGTTTCATATCAAATGACTATAGCAAATTTCAAACCCTGCTTTGAACCCAATGCCTGTGTGAATCATGAAGCTGAGGACTGAATTCTCTCACTCCATGGTACCAAATGCTAATTTTTTAAAGGGTTGGTCTCCGTATAGACATCAGCTTGCAAAACTCAGCTACTCAAAGAGATTGCTTTTCTATTTTAGAGCATAACTGCATGCTTTAAAAATTATTTGGGAAAAAAATGTTTTGGGCCTTGCATGACCTGACGTCTCTCTGCTATTTATTCAAGCAGCTGGGTCATTTTTCATGCTCTTATGGAAGCTTGAACGAAGTATGGGCTCCTTTAAAGAATAGCAGAAGTGTGCTGAACTCAAGTAAGGTCCAAAGCAATTTTTCCAAACCATTTTTGAAGTGTGAGTTTGTGTACATCGCTTGATAGGTTTTAAAGTTCTTAACATAGAAACATCATTCTTTAACATTTTTTTTTAAGCTTTGATGTTTTTCTTTGCAGACATGAGACCATCTCTTTAGGACTAACACTGTTTTGATTGCGCTGGCAGCCCATTTCATGTTTGATTTGAATTCCAGTTCAATGCAGTTGCTGTTAGTTAAATTCAAACTGGTTGGGTTGCCTGTACTTGACCCTAGAAATTGAAAGGAAACACAACAGCTGAGTTGGTGTAAAAGTGATTTGTGTGGGAACCAGTTTCTTGGAGTAGCACTGAGTTGACTTTGGCAGTGCAGACAGTACTGAAACTCTGCATTTAACAGGAAGTTTGTACTCTAATTTTGCACGGTTCTGAACGAATCTGAATCACTATTCTAACTAATGATGAAAGAGATTTTTGAATTAAAAGTCCACTGGGGAGATTGTCCTATTTAGTGGGAGGGAGGGGTATTATTGATGTCTATCTCTGTGCATGGCCTTGGCTATCCATGATGTATCAATTACAATCTGGGCATAATGGAAAGTCTAGGCCACACAATTTGATGCAAAGCATAAAAAGAGCCCTTGCTGATATATTTTGGAGATATTTTTTTCTGTTCCCGACTCATTATGAGCTCTAAGCAGATGATATTTTGCTTTGGTTTCAGTCACCCTGTGTTCCAGGAGTAGCTACCGTGTTTCCCTGAAAATTAGACCTATCCCGAAAATAAGACTTATATTGATTTTTACACGTGCACCCAGTATAAGTCCTACCCCCCCAAAATAAGCCCCAGTTAAGATCCCGCCCAGGCCGTTGCACCTGGTTGCATGAGGTGGGGTGAGGCGCACGGGTAAAAATCAAGTTAGGGTGGGGATGGGGGGTTGGAGCTGCCCCCTCGTGCCCCGCACCTGCTTACCTTAGGACAGTTGCAGCCAGGCCTCCCATGCCCCGACACCTGCTTCTGAAGGACTCTGATGGCGAAACGGAGGCTGGGGGGCGCCATGCGCGAGCGGCGGCAAGCGGCCGCAGAAGAAGTGGGCCGGCAGCAGCCACATGGGCTCCTGCTGGCCGGGGCTGTCGGTGCCACCGCTGTGAGGTGAGACAGTGGAAAAGACATCCCCGCAAAATAAGAATACCTAATACCTCTTTGGGAGGCAAAAAACAAAAAATAAGACTGGGTCTTATTTTCAGGGAAACACGGTAGCTTGATGAAAACTTCAGTGCGAGATACTGGATTCTGATCATCCAGTAAAAGCCAAGTTTTTATTACAGATAGTGACTGTTACTGTGGCTGGAGAATGCTACCTGCAAGTAGGTTGACTGGAACCAACTACTAATCATCAGACTTGCATGGATTAATATCTGCCTCTGGGAAGATGCCCTCTGAGGTTTGCCAGAATTGGAAAGACATACAACTCCCTTGATACACTCTGGGAAGAAATAGCTGAAAAGGATGGCTTTTCTGAAAATTGATTTGCTTTTGGGGGGGGCGGGGGGGCTCATGCTGAAAATGCCATGTGCTTTGAGGACCCTTATATGTTAGGAGTTCTGCCGTAGAATAAAATTGACTACTTCTTTTGCTTCTTGTTATCTTCATCTGTCCCGTTTAGTCTTAGCGTGTGGCAGGCCCCAAGCCACAGCAGTCTACAAAGTGTCCGAGTATGCTCGAAGATTTGGTGTGCCAGTGATTGCTGATGGAGGCATCCAGACGGTTGGACACATTGCCAAGGCCCTTGCCCTGGGCGCTTCCACGGGTGAGATTAGAACTACAAATGACTTACTAACACGTACTTTCGGCTCATGGGATCGTGATCATTTCCAGGCACAGCCTTTGGAAGGAAATGGAATTGTTTGCTAACATAAGACCATAGAGATGTCTTGGATTGTAGTATATATCATGTTTGTGGCTCAAATGCATGGCTAGGAACCATGCCTATATTGGGGAACTTGGCAGGAAGTTAAGATACAGATAGATAGCAATAGCAATAGCAGTTAGACTTATATACCGCTTCATAGTGCTTTACAGCCCTCTCTAAGCGGTTTACAGAGTTAGCATATTGCCCCCAACAATCTGGGTCCTCATTTTACCCACCTCAGAAGGATGGAAGGCTGAGTCAACCTTGAGCCAGTGAGATTTGAACCGCCGAACTGCAGCTAGCAGTCAGCTGAAGTAGCCTGCAGTGCTGCACTCTAACCACTGCGCCACCTCGGC